>CM034142.1:3322050-3377050 GCA_019914995.1 Acanthochlamys bracteata | reverse complement strand
CGAGAACAAATTCCATTTCCAAACTTCAATCTCTCGTTTGATGAATACTCTAACTAACTCTCTATATGTCTGTTGCTACTCAATAACAAATATATATCATCACGAAACAAAAACTGGTAAATGAACTAATGAAAAGAAGAAGAGGAAATAAAACAGAAAATTTTCCCTCCGATTGAAGTTTTTTTTTTTTTGGTTATGGTAGGTTTAGAAAGAAGGCAGAGGGGCTGTTTGGGATTGCTTTTCTCCAACAAAATTTTTTAATATATATTTTATAAATATTTAAAATTTATTTAAAATTTTAAAAAATTAAAAAAATTTTATTTTATAAAAAACAATAAAAATACTTTTGATTTCAAAGCAGCGAGAGACGGCACGGAGAGCGATAAGTGTTGATGTTTTTGGGTTCCGTTTGATCGGAACTTTATAATTAATCAATTTCCGACTGTCGGAAAGCATTGTCTACTGTTATAATACTGATACCTTCTCTCGTACGCTACCAAATTTGTAAATCAGGCATTTCTTAACGTATTTTCAACTCCAGTCGCTCATAATTGTTTATGGGCAAAAATGATCTACTACTGCTGCTATGATTTTTTAATTAAATCAAATTATTAGCTATTAATTTCTTCTCTTGCAGTTTCGTTTCTAAAGTACTCTTTGGCTAAACTTTTCAACTCTTTTCATTCCAATTTCATTTCACATTTTCTCAATAAACTTTCTATAATATCTTATAAAATTTTTAAAAACTTAAAAAAGTACAAAAAATTTTACATAATAACATTTTATTATTATTTATTTTTTTTTTTTGAAAATATAGAGCTCATTTTAAAAATTTTTAAAATACTTTTTATTTTAAAAACTTCTTTTCAAAAGCACTCCTTATTCTCTAAAAGTCCTCTTAGCTTCTCATACATACTTCCGGGCACAAAATTCATTTCTACTTGGTATTCTTTCACTTTTTTCTAATGAATTTGTGTTTTTAATTTGAAGTTCATTTGAAGATTAAATAAGAAGTCAATTTGTATCTCGGATCATTATTTAATGCATCTTATGCTCTTCAAAAATGTGATTTTATTGTGTCAATACATATTCTCATTATTAATGCTCTAATGCTACATCCAGCTATTACAAGACGAAAGAGGATTAGAATGACTATTTGGACAGAGTTGAGGACGTGAATATGTATAGTATTATCCAATTGGAAACCTCATCTTTATATTTGCAGTAGAAGTATGTTACGTGAAAGTGATATGTCATTCAGATTGTATCTCAAACTTTGATGTTTTTTTAAAAACAAGAATCCCTGAAAAGCAACTGCCACATTTTGGACTAACTATGCACCTACTAGGGGATGTTTGGCTGTGCTTATACCATTACTTTTTATTTCTAAAAATATTTACGTTTCTTAATAAATCTTTTATAGTATTTTATAAGATTTTTTTAAAATTTAAAAAGTACAGATAAGCTATATGTCGTATAATTTTTATATGTATAACTTTTATATTTTGATATTAAAAAGTCAAATTCGTTTCTTGAAAAATCTTTCAATATTTTTCATTTAGAAAACCTTCTTGTCATGAGCACTCCTAAAAAATTTTAACATCACATGAGTCTTTTTCTTATTTTTAACGTCCCCTAAGTCTTATGATGTTGGTGATGAACATATCCAGATCAAGAGCAAGTTCAAGATAGCATTAGTAGTTAAGTTAACACTGCTGAAGGGTTTGAAGCGTCGACAAGAACTTCGAAGTTGAAATCGTCTTTTACTATTGTGGCTTCCGTTCTCAATTATATTACGATATGAAATATTGTTCACCATTACATGGCCTAGTGCCTGGGCATGGACAACTCCGAACTTCATACATGATTGTAAAATATTGTCGTAACAAGGATGTTCATGTGCCACAAAGGCGAGTTGTATACTTTAGTGTTTGGAGTGACGTATAGATGATTGTTTACAATCTCATCAGTTCTTCTCAGCGAATTCAACATGTACTACTAGATGTTTAGGCTGCATCGCACTTATAATAGGACAATATCATCCTTGATGACACATTGCTATATTTATTCGGGATTGGATCTACTATAACCACTATAGTTTACAAGCTCTTCCTAGATAGCTCAGTTTCGAAATTCATTAGAGACATAAATGATCATTCACTATTCTTAAGTTTAAATTGCGCCATATCACTTCCTATCAAAGACTTCCCATCACTACCGCAAAACTTATCACCACAAAGATCTAAACCATGTCAATACTAATTTTAGGCACTAAGCAGACCTTTGTGACGTATGTATATTATAGTAATCCTTAAAATTCTATAAGGGCATGAATGTTTTTTATTGACTTCTAGGCTAGCTGGTTTGAGTTGAGTTGTGTGTGTGTGTGTGTGAGTTCAATTCAAGTCAAGCTTATAACTACATCTTATTAAAATGTTGTGGACCTATCTAGAAGAATGAAGAACTTTCATCCTAACGCCTCATCTATCTCTTATTTATTTTTCTTTTTCCTTCTCTCGCTTCTCCTATTTTCCTCCCATGAGCGTCTCTATGTGCGAACACCGTGAAATGCTTGCCGCCGGGCATTGATCATTTTTCTTCATAGTGCTCTCTCTTTCTTTTTCTTCTCTCTGCTGCATATTGCTACTCTCGAAGAGCTCTAGCCGCACCGGTAGTGAACACGCAACTATAGACGGAGGTTTCGCCATTGTGCCACAATCGTCAGAATTTCCATCTCCTTTCTTCTTTGTGACTGCTCCACTAATCAATTTCACTCTCTCCCACCGAATCGACGTCGCAGCTCTCCAAACCGACGTTATTTTTGGCCATCCGCGCCTACGAGGGATCATCGCCACCGCGTTTTTTTGGCAATTACGGTAAGCTTCCAGGCCATCACAATTACTTGTTCAGGGCTAATTCAAATTCGACCGAAATCCTAATCATCGAAATTCGGCAAGCAGGTGGGCTCCACTGTTTAAGTGAGATACAGCATTTAAATCTCGTCGTCATGACTTGTTATTAAACTATCTGTAAATTCTTTTCCTATGTGATAGGTAGTTTTCTTGATTGGAGACACAAAAGATTCTATATCAATATTAGAGCTAATTAGAAGTCTAGCCAATTCGTCACCTAACTGGATAAGCTTTTATCTAAGCTAGCCTTACTTTTAGGAATGACCTAGAATTATGATTATGAGGGAATTTTGAAAACAAGTGTATGCATTAATATTGATGTAGAATTATAACCTTATAGACGCTTAGTATTTGACAATATGAATCTGATGAACATTGGTAATCATTGTGTATACTTGATAGAATTTGGAAAGAGAGTGTTATAAAGCAGTAGTGGACTTTATGCGGCTTAGAAATTAGCGAAGAAATTAAGGTGAGAATTATGGTGCCACCTTTTCTTTCTAGCAATTGTGGGCTTTCGTCACAAGTAATATCTGCTTTGGTCCTCTAGCATATCTTGCCACTATCGTTTATATTTGATTCTTCCTTATGCTGCATGACCTATTTGTGATGCATGTTATTTATTGATGTTGCTAGCATACTTATATTTTAATTTTAGATATTATGATTGTTGATCTTATTGTTATTTGAGCATGATAATTACAACAAGATTGAAAATGATTCATGAGGTATTTTTGTTGTGTTTTTGTCATAAATGGATTATGAATTAAGAATGACAAATTTATAATATTAAGCAAGATTTGTAAGTATAGAGTATATTCTACACATATGTATATATAAAAGTATTTTGTTACATTGATACTCGTGCTGACGAAAGCAGGCGAGTAAATCAGGGGCTGAGTTTAGGACCCCAGTAGGTGTTGGGGGGAGTTACCCACCTATGCCCATAGTATCAAGTAGGCTCATGCACGTAGGGGCGATACCACGGCCCATCCAGACCGATCAACCAGATTTAGGTAACTTCGGTGGAGCGCAAATAGAGATTAGATTTAGATTTAGATTAGATTAGATTTAGATCTGGACATCGAGTGCAGGCAGAGATATTGGATTGGAGATTTGATTTAGATTTAGATCCGCTCAATCGGATGTATGTAACCTCGGTGGAGCGTAGATAGAGATTAGATTTAGATTAGATTTATATATTTGGACATCGACTGCAGGTAGAGATATTGGATTGAGATTAGATTTAGATTTACATACCCTAACTCGTTGACTGTTGAATTTAATTTTGAATTATGATTTGTTAAATTATTTTATTAAAAAAGTATTTTGATTATACTATTTTATTAGCAAAATATTTCGATTATATTATTTTATTATCAAAGTATTTTGATTGTCAGCTGATTATGTTTTCAATGATATTACTACTATTTATTTATTTATTTATTATCTACTGAATTAATTAATTAATTTTATTTACTTATCTTTTTAATTTATGATTTTGTAGCTTTAACAAAATATTTATTTAACTACATCAAGTATCAATGGGATTTCTTATTTATTTTAATTTAGTTTTTTATTATTGTTCCCTATTAATTTTTCAAAGTACAAACATATATGCTTTTCTTTAAAAGTATTTTATCTAACTAAATTGATTTTGAAACTATATTCACATTAGTTACATTCTATAATTATTCACTTTGCATATTGCATTGCATATGACCGTATCTTTCCTACTAAAAACTGGATCGTTATGGGACGATTCATAAGTTAGTAGGACTGATTCGATCTATTATTGCATTTTTGTCCTTGTAGAAATATAGAAATCAAATACTAGAATAATGCATTAGAAAACTTAAACGGTGCATCTACTATTTCACCTCATTAAGAGGGCTCATTCTTTCTTTTTCTTTTGCCTCCCCTAGATAGTTAGGAAACGTTGGTAAAGAGTAGCCGATGCGATGTCGTTCTTCAGATTTACGAATAGACTGATATATAGTCATCTCTTGTACTTCCTCATCTTGAACATAGATGGCTCTATAACGTTAATAGACTTGTACTGTTCTTAATTATGTATTTGTTTAGAGTATATTTTTCAGGCCTTGTAATAATAAATTGTGAATTAAGTTTTTTTCTTCACTTATAAATATTAATGTGAATGCTTGTTGTAGTAATCACTTAAATTTTCCACTTAAGTTTGTAGGGGAGGTTCCCTTAAAAATTTGGAGTACTTCAGCATATTCTAAATTTTAAATTAGGTTGAATCCAATATTAAAGAGGCTTATTGGACTGAACGGAGTTCGAATTTGACTTGAATTTGATTTAAACTAGTGCCGGTCATGATCCCGAATCAGGGCATGACATATATGCAAGTTAGAGGGAAGGTTTTATTCTCCCCATGCAAGGAACTTCTGTAAGGCACTCTGAACATGTTTCAATTGGCCAAAACTTGTATGGTTATGTATTAACCTAGGACTACAAGCTAGTATACTAATGGGCCAAGTTGAAATCAACTTTTTAATACAGCTTTTCTTATCTTTTAGAGCTTTCTTTTTATTATTCTATTTTTAAATCTATCCTTATTTTTCTCTTCCCCAACATAACCCACCCCCCACCCTCATGCTGGGTGCGATCGTCCAATCTTCACCGTCTGCTGACTCACTCTTTCTTTTTTTACCTATTCCTCGTATTTCGCTTCACTTATACCAATGTTGTTGTCGCCTAGTGGATCCCTTTCTCAAATTGTAGCTCTGATTGAAACCCTAGGTTACGCCGGAACTTTTACCAAAAAATTGACCTTGTAGTGCCACAAGCGTCCTTCCTGCCTTCCTATTGCTGCCTCTTTACTATTGCATCTGAATTCCAGCACGTGAGTCAGGATGCGAGATTTACCGAGCTGCTACGAGATCGTCCAATTGAGGCTGCAGGCGCCTCTTTTTTGGCTTTGTCATCCTTCCTATCAGAATCTTTTGCTATTGTTGCTTCTTTGGGCAGCGTGAAACTACCCTCTGGCTGGAAACCTAAAGTAATGTCGGAAACCATCGTGCCGGTGGGATCATAGTCTAGGTGAGTTTTGATGCTCTTCTATGTCCATTGAGCTTGTTACTGAGTCATTGAGTGATCCTTCTTATCTTCCGTGTTGTTCGAATCAATAATCCGCAAATTCGTTGTTGTGTTGCAATGAGGATTTGGGCACGGTTTGTCTCCTTTGATTCAGTAGACTTTCCTGAAGCGCTACTACTAGAACTAGTATTTATGATTGATTTTGAGTATTAAATGGTGTCAAATGTTAGTTTTTGATGAGCCTTAGCATTAGGCGATTGTATTTTTATCAATAATGTTTCATCAAATTGAATGCAGCGATAGTATTGCTAGAATCCGATTTAAATGTTAGGTTAGTAAGAGTAATAGTATTGTTAGAGTAAGTTATGAAGCATGCAAATGTAATATAACTGTATCTGTATATGTATCAAGATTGAGAGCATTAGACAAGTGGTTCGGTTTAGAGTCAACTTGTGGATTCAAGAGAAGTATGGGCATTAAGTGAGGGTTACCGTGCCATTGCTTACTTAAATTATCGCTAGATTTTCGGCACAGATAATATCTCTCTTAACTCTCCGGTATACTTTGCCACTTTCTTTGCATGACTTCGTTTATTCCCTTATGATGGTATAATCATTATGATGCATGTTTCTTGGAGAACGATAAATATTTGTGATAGTTGGAATAGTAATTCTGATTATTGCAATTGCGTTTCATTTCAATAGTATATGAGCATTATTTGAGAATTGGATCTATGCATTTCATATATGATATAAAAATGAGATGGATACGTTTCTGTTATGTTTTGCCTAAAGGGACAATGATTGATGACGAAGATTTAATAAGTTTTATATATGTGATTTGAGAATGATTGATACAATCCTAATATGCTTTCACCTGATAAGCTAATGATTTACATCTAGTGAAATTATGAGTTTTGAGTAAAATTGTATTGATTGATGCATATGTGTATTTTGTAATGTTCAGATACTTGCATTGCATTGAGGTAGGCAAGAGTCAGAGGCTGAGTTCAATATTCTTCTCTCCTCTCTCGTTTGTGTATAGGTCAGGTGCAGGCCCGTGCGCGTTAGGGGAGTACCACGGCATGCGGGTTGGATATGTGGATGAGTTGGTGACACGGTCTTGCTTGGATTAGGTTTCCTGACTCTCTGACAGGTATTGATTATTGAGGAATATTGTTTTGCTTACGGAAGGGTTTGAAATCATGATCTTCAATATTTTTATTACTTAATATATTATTTATAAGTTGTCTATCTATTTATTAATTTACGATCAAGCATGTTGTCTTTTTACTCATTTATACTTACTTTCATTCATTATTTATCTATTTAAATTGCAAGGTATATATAATACTTATTTCAATTTGGGTTTATTGTATGATCTTAGTTTGTTGCATTTTGCATTGCATATAACTATATCCTTCCTACCGAGGATTTAGTCAGTATGGGATTGTCAAGACTCGATAGGATTGATTCGATCAAGTTTTTGAATATTTTGTACGTGTAAAAAGATAGAGTTTAAAATATTAGGTAATACATTAAGAACCATCTATTATTTTACCTCACTAAGACTAATTCCCCCCCCCCCCCCCCCCTCATTTAAAGGTTAGTTAGAGGGAAGCGAATATAACAACGCTGAATAAATCGGCAGGAGTTGGCAGTATTCCATTCATCTGTTTTTTCATATAGTTGGCTCTGTAACTTTTAAGGGTTCGTTTTCTAATATGATAAATTCTAACTTTTATTTTGGGATGTTTTGGATGATGTTAGCTACTAGAGGTTAGTAGTTGTTGTGTATGTTTGGAGGGAATGATATATATACATATGTATGGTTTTATTCGGTGATTTTTGAGAATTGCTAATGTGATATTGTTGGATTTTCTCTTGAGCTTTTAGGGGAGCTTCTAACAAAATTTTAAATAATTCTTTTCAATTTGAGTTGGCCTGGTGTTTAGATAGATTTACTAGACTGAGTTGAGTTCAGATTTGACCTAGGCTTGGTTTAGATTAGTGCCAGTCATAGCTCTGGGTTGGGGCGTGGTAGGTTGACTCCCTCTTCGTAAAACTTTTACCAATGTTCTATATATGTTATACTTGTTGCTTGTATGTGAAAGTACTGTATTGGATACATACGTTAGCATGTTAAGGAATTTCATAGTCAATATTCCAAAACTCCATTGTGCAATTGATCGTTGATCTTTAGCTGATGAATTGCTACATGTTTCCCAAGGTTAAAAGTTTAATCACTTGCGATGCCTAACAAGTTAGCCGCTAATGTGAACTTTAATGTATAGAGATGCGTTATTAAGAAAGCTAGTTATTATTGAGCTCTACTATAGAATTTAGAAAAAAAAAATTAGAAAGTATTGGAATTTGCATGCCATTCAATCTTTATATGTATAAATTTTATTATTGTTTAGGTAAAATTTAAGTTTGTTTTTTAGAAAATTTTCAAAATACTTCTCATTCTAGAAAAGCTCTTTATCATAGGCACTCTCAAACATTCCCTACATCTTACTTCTTTAATGGAGTCTATTTTTAGTCCTCGGGAAATAGAATGTCCGGTCTCCAAACTACAAAAATATATGTTTATGGCTTTCAAAATAAAAATCAAAACTATTGGAGTACTTAAATACGTAGAAGCTGCAGAGGTTTCATGTTTGACAGTTTTGGGAATTATTTGACGGTTCATCAGAAGATCATCAAAAAATTATACAGATAAGTCGAACTCAAACGTACTTGAAGTGCACTTCCTGTGAATGGACAAGTCTTGCTAATCAATCATCTATGAATAGACTGAGTTGCTTTGATACTTAATTAGCAAGGTCCTTAACCTAAAGTAAAGATCTAATCAAGATACAAGCTTTTTCTCTCCTAGACTGCGTTCATAAGATGGTATATTTCAAACTTTCAAAAGCAAATTAAAACACAAATCAATGACCGATAAAATGCAACAATGGACCTACTTAATTTCTATTCCTCTTTAAAAGAAAAAACTCTTGTAAGTCCCATCTCTTTCTTCTCAATTGCATAAGCTCTGAGTTTCAGTTGTAGCCATTGTGTTTTTTAATAGATACAATGTACCCTACCGAAGCCTCTCATTTCAAAACTAAATCTTTTAAGAGCATAGTGAAGAGGAAGTATGAAACGTAAAAGCTCTCATATAAACTCCAATAAAGAACTGCTTCTATTAGCAAAAGAATGACCTTCCTAAAGCAGCTAGTTGACATCAATAAAATCCAAGTACTGAAATCCTTTTAAAGCCCAAGAAAGAATTTATAAAGAAAAACCATTTCACTGGAATAACAATTTGACAATTTCCACATTATTAAGTTGGAGATTAAAGCCATATATTTATGAAACGATTTTTTCTGAAGTAAAGGCTAAAATCATCTTGTTGATCTCTAACCTTCATTAACTGTTCAAATGCAGCAAGAAAACATTCTAAAACAAAGTGCTAGCCCAAAGTACACACAATAAAGGAAATGGAATGTGAACTATTGTAATAACTTCAAAGGTTTTCCTTACAATGTTTTATTCATATCTTTCTATGCATCCAGCTGGCTTCGAGCTAGTGGCTAATAAATTTTCATTGGGCTAGCTAACTCAAGCCTAAAACAATTTTCCAACCGTAAAAATCATTGTAAATTTGCAAGTGGTTCGATCTAATTTGAATTCATGAATATCTTTTGGAAGAAGAGCGAAACTTTGGAATGCAGTTGTGGCACAAACATAACTTTTTGGATGCACTTTATTGATTGACAATGTCCTAGACACATATGGAGGCAATCAGCACTCTTCCTACACTGATTTCCTACATAAATCTCCGAAACAATGGGAAAGCCCCATACCTACAATCATAAACCAAAAACAATGTACTATAGCTAGCATTTATGTAATAGTCTTCCAACGACTAGTTAGGAGGTTTTAGTGATGCTATTCGAAAATGTAAACTGATAGATGAGAGCCTGATGTATTATATTATGCTGATCCGGAATCACATGGTGATGCAAGGAGGAGAACCACAACCATGGTGATGAGCATGGTCTTTGGGACAATCTTGGTTATTGTCAACAAGTGTTTTGAAGGTGAGGTGTCTGGATATAGGAGAGCCTAGGAAGCTATATATAAAGAGCTACCGAAGGAGAAGAATCCAATGCATGGGTAACCGACTTATTTAATTAGTATATCTTTTTACTAGTTGTTTCTAATGAATGATGCATGGAATTTACATCTGTATTATCTTTCAGATGAATGCATCTATAATTTCAATTTCATCAATTATTTTGCATTATATATTAGTCTGTATTAAGCTAATATTATCTGTTGATATTAATTAGTCGAATAATAAAAATTTTATCTAAAATAAGAAATCTTATCCATGAGAGTGGTTAGGCATGAACCCTAACCAGTTTGAAGTGAAAAACTGATGGTAGAAAGAATCATGACCTACAAAATCATTATAACTTAGTATCTTCTATTAATTACAGAAAAATGGTTCAGCAAATTTCTTACTTGCTCCATTGGTTAAGAACCAAGTTAACCAATTTTGTTTGGGCGGTGTCGACATTGAAATCACCTATTAAGGCAATCGTGGACGTCTCTCAAACAATTTTAGATAAGCATGGAATGAGGAGTGGGACGAATATAAGAAATACCATATCATCGTACTTACTCATCCTAGCAGAAAAATTTACAAACAATTCCAAATAATAATTGATCAACTGCTCAAACTTGTAATTTAGAAAAAAAAACATAAACTAAAACACCCAATGAATTCTAGAAAATCAATGGATTCCATTCTTCTTGAAGTAAAATATTGATCCATAGCTTAATCAATAGTAAATTTTTCGTCCGATTAATCCCTTTCAGATATTGAATTTATTAACTACAAAACACATAAATCAAATGACTATATCAAGAGACTAAATAAAAGTTATGATCATTTGAGACAATTCCTTTTCAAAATCATACCTAACCAAGCAGCAAATTATCTGAATTAATTAAGCAAATTATCCAGAGGATGAACGGCAGCAAATGAAGGATGCTAGACGAAAAAAATAACACATTCGATGCCGGAATGGAGACAATGATTGCCGCGGAGGAGGAGCGAGAGTGAGAGCAAACGGGTGTGGAGAAAGAAACGAAATGAGAAATGATATGATTATATATATATATATATATATATATATATATAGGGGCACATCGTTTTTATGTTCACATCGGTTCAGTTCCACTAGTATAAATCTTAAAAGTGATATTTATCGTTGGATATGAAGAACTATGAGTTGAGAATATGTTAATAAAATTTCAGCTCAATTGAACCACAAATCAATCTTCATTCAACTTCTTGATCAATAGGACAAAAAAGAAAAAAAATTCAGATATATATAGTGTCTTATTATTGTCATGTCGATATATACATATACATATATATATAGGAATAGGATATAGGCACATGCTATCATAGAGGCACATGTGTGCACATGCCGGTCAAAAGTGGCCGACGAGATCTCCAAATCTAATCTTCACCGTTGGATATAAAGAAACATGAGTTGAGAACATGTTGATAAAATTTCAGCTCAATTGGAATACGAATCGACCTCTATCGGAACTCTTGATCAAAATTACATAAAAAGTTAAATTTGACAAAAGATATATATTTTGTTTTTGTATCACTTTGATCAAGAGTTCCGATAGAGGTCGGTTCGTATTCTGATTGAGTTGAAACTTTATCAACATGTTCTCATCTCAT
This sequence comes from Acanthochlamys bracteata, assembly GCA_019914995.1. NCBI lineage: Eukaryota > Viridiplantae > Streptophyta > Magnoliopsida > Pandanales > Velloziaceae > Acanthochlamys > Acanthochlamys bracteata. The sequence continues at coordinate 3,365,321 of CM034142.1, read as the reverse complement.
GGTTCTTCATATCCAAAAGGAGGAGGTTGGGTTTGGAGATCTTGCCGGCCACTTTTGGCCGGCATGTGCACACATGTGCTTGTAAGATGACATGTGCATATATTCTATCCCATATATATATGGGATAGGATGCATGCACTCCTACACTCCATGCGCACTCCTTAGCTATTTTTGGCTAAGGAGACATCTAAATCTAATTTTCACTGTTAGATATAAATAATTAGGAGTTTAAAATATGCTGACAAAAATTTAGCTCAATCGGTCCGTGATTCGACCTCCATCCGACGTTTTGATTAAGATAACATAAAAAGAAAATATATATGTTGATTTGACATGAATTTACTCTGTTGAAATAGTATTTGTTCCATAACTATCTTTTCTCCTTTAGGCTTAGCCTGTCAAGACAAGTAATCTTACTTTAGTATCTATCGATGTCGCTTCAGAATTCTGCAGTGTGCCTTATTAGTGTCTTGGACCCTGTTATTTCTATTTGTAGATTCAAATCAATGATCAACATTTCAAAGATGCAGATGAGGTAGACAGTGATCAAGATGGAGATAGAAAATGAGTATGTGTGGTGAAAGGCTTTGAAAAGCTTATCCGTGAATGTGTGCTGAAAAATTACTTATGAATATAATGTTGTTGCCAAAACTTGTGAATGTAAGTGAATGTAATACTATAAAAAGTGAATAAAATTGAATGTGACAATAATTTATGAAAACTTTTCTCAATGTAATCCTCAATTTTGGAATGAATGTGAATCACTTTGGCAATGTTTGCTGTGAATATGAATTGTTTCGGTGTTCGTGAATAGTCACGGGGCAGTAAAACTGAACATTATATAACATAGATAATATATAGCTTTGAATGAAGATTGCAATATAGCTTTTAATGTTATGCATTGTATACATTTGCAAGTTCTTCTGCGAAGGAATAAAAAAACTGAAAAAAGAATTAAAAAAAAAAGAAAACAATATATAATAGAGATAAGTTAACAAAACCATCCATATATAATAGAAATAAGTATATATTTTTCTCTGTTCTCTTTATATCATAGTCTAGTGCCAACCAGTTTACAGAGACAAGTTAGCAGTAGTTATTTTGAACATTCAATTTGATTGCAACATATACTACTGAATAGACAAGCTTAGTGCCAACATTTACTACTATTGAACAGACAAGCTCAATGCACATTCACATTGATTTTACAAACAAGTTAGTGCCAATATTCACTACGATTTCACAACCAAACTCACTGCAGTCTAGCATATAGTCATATTTGAACATTCATACTTAAAAAAAGCTTAAGACAACCAGGATTCACTTTTCATACCCCATGAAAGATTCATGAAATACCAAAACATTCTCATTCACAACAAGTATAGCCAAAGTCATTCACATTCATTCGAAAACTAAGGATTAACATTGATAAAAGTTTACACAACACATTGTTACAAATTCACTTTCATTCACTTTGACATTATTACATTCACAAGTTTTAACAAATTGGTGGTGATGCGTTGACCTTGCAGCTAAGGAGAAAAAACACCCTGGCCTATTCCCAACACCAAAGAAATGAGGAGAATCTAAGATATTTTGTTTGAGTTATTTAGACTTTTCAGTTGTAAATTAAAGATGCTTAAAAAATTTTGTTGCCTCATTCAGTTTCAAGTATATATATTTGAGTGACACTAGATGCTGTCGGCATAGGTCGTTGATTGGTCGTGTATTACTAACATTGCTTTGATCGTCAATATTATAGTAATGCTTCATTTCCTCTCTTAGTTACTGTAAGAACTAGGACTAATCTAACTGATGTTAGTGTTGCTTTTAATTGTCTTTCTTTTGACAATTTCAGTATGGGTATGTTAGCATAAGAGTATTACTACTTTATAGTGCTATTTTTCTGGAGGTTGTCATAATTGTTCAATTTATTTTGTGTATACGGAGTCTTTTGTTGCGACGTAAAATGTCCTCAAATTATTGATTTGGAAATCTAAGATTCTTGGATATTATGATTGAAGGTTAAAAGTCATAAAACTATATGATAAAAATGATTTTATCATTTTTAATCCAGTTTAGTTTAAATTGATTTCAATTAGTGACAAAAAATTACTATTAGTAGATCAAAATTTGTTCTTATTCTTCTTATTTTTTTCATAGCATCATGCTATCTTATACCCAACAATAAAGTTAGAGAAGACTGAGAAGGTCTCGGTAGCAAGACCGTGCATAAACTACATCCAGCATCTCTAGATCTCTTGAATTAGTTCTCTACATGTTTAAGCATTCTAAGGTTTCCCTAACCCTTGGATCAAATGGCCATAAGAGTGTATGAAACTAATACTTGTTATCGCTTTGCCAAGTAATCCTCTGAGTCTTCTTTGTTAAAGCTTGTTGATCCCGAAGCTAGACGTTTTTAGGCGATGTTTAGAGAGTAAACATGATGAAAGAAAAATTAAGATAAGCACTTGCTTAGTACCTGGCCCGAATTATCCTTATAATAGGGATTAGTGCTTAGATCCGCCCATTAATTAGCTCTGTATCTATTTGCTCCTTTCATCCACCTCTTAGGAATGAAGTGATTTAGTATTTTCTCTAGGTAACGAGATTGAAAAACTTTTATTAAGTGCTACAAGGAATCCCAACAAATTCAAACAACTTGCATCACAGTAACTTCTTTTCTGGCATTGTTGATTTCACTTTCCACTCCAACTACAACTTTCGCAAATTCTTTTTTAAATCTGTCATACACATTTTTTGTGCGCACATATACTGCACTCTTCAGAAGAAAGGCATGATTATCGACAATAGGATGAGCGTGTTCACTAATATAATCTTCTTTCATTTTTTTTTTATTAACTTTAGCCAAACACTTCTCATTCTTCAAAATAAACCCCCAAAAAGTTGTAGTCGAATTGAAAAAATTGTTGTAAACAGAGTTCATATCTTCAGAGCCCCCTATAGCGTTCTTGCCAGCATGGAAAGTACGTAACAATAAATTGGAAATCATTTCTTTTGTATTTCATACATCCCTTGAAGCTATTTGTTCTCTTGCAAGTTGTGCGTACATAGCAATTCCTCCCATCTTATGCATACACATCTTCATGTCTTTTTTGAATTGTGACTTCTTAAAATAAATGTATGACAATTTTTTAAGAAATTTTTTCATCACATGCCACAAGCAATATCGGTGTCGAGTATTTAAAAATACCTTCTCAACTACAGTAGTCATAGCTCTGTCCTAATCTGCAATAACAAAAATGAGGCATGGCCACCCATAGGTGCAAGGCAGGTCTTAAAAGGCTAAGTGAAAAGACCCATAGTAGGGTACGCCCACTCACTGTTTCATCCAAAAGTAAAGTACAACCAAATTGTATCAACTGCATATGGTGATTAACTCCCGAATGGCGCAAAGGGTATTTCGTAGACATTCGTACTGTATGTTGTTTTGAAGAACATCGCATCACCAAGATACTCAAATGTGATCGACCATCGACCCAAAAAGAAGTTTATTCCCCTCGCTTCGCTATCCGTCTGTATTATATAAAAAAATGAGGATCTTCTAAACTCTTTTTCTTAAAAAATTCTAGTGCTGCAGTGGAATCGCCTCTTATAGATTTCTTGTACTCCTTCAAAGTTCCCAAATGATTCCATCAATCTCTATTATCAAACTAGTCTGTGATCCATCAAGGATATCTGCAACTTTGTTCACAGGTATGTCTTCATTACGAAATGAACCAATCAACATTTTAGTTGCAGCATGCATACTGTTACAGATAAACATACGCATTCTTATTGCTGGATTGACTAGGTTATGACACATTCTTTTAAACACTTTCATGATATGAACTACCCTATTTGTTATCCATAGAGTGTTGGGATTCTCCTTAACAGGTGCTAACTCATTTCATCTCAATTTCTCTTCTTAATTCTCCTGGGAGTTCTCTAAATAATCTTTTGCATATTTTGGGTCATAGCTGCTCCTGCTTTTGTTAAATTAATTTTTATTTTGGTGTTTGTTTTGTTCTTTTCATTTTCTCAACCTTTTTTTTTCCAGTTTGTTTTTTACTTGTTGACTTTTTTTTATTTTGTTGATATGTTTTCTTCTACAGTGTTTAGGTTTGGGTTTTTTGGTGTATTGGCTTGATTTGTATTATGTATTGATCTAATTTGTATGGTGTATTGGTAAAAATTATGGTGTATCTGTTTGATTTATGATGTATTGGTTTGAACCATTTGAGCAAGGAATGAATTGTTGAATGTGTGGTTGTTGAATTCGTAAAGCCTACAGTGCTTTGGCCATGTTTGTTCATATTGCAACTGTGAATCAATTCATGTTGGGCTATGGTGAGGCAATGATGAGGAAGCACATTGCATAACGTAGGATATGCTACTCTTTTTTGTTTATTCTTTCTATTCTTCACTACCTCTTAAAGTAGACAACAAGGCAGTAAGATGGCCGCTGGCTAAGTCAGGCAGCAACCACTGCAACTGTAACTAGAGAAGGCAGTGCATATAGTAAGAGAGCAGTATATTGGTGAGAACAGAATTGGTTGCATCTCTGAATCTAACTCATTGATCAAACGCCATTCTGAGTCTCCTCGTCTTTTCTATCTATTTGTACTACAGAATATTTTGATTATTTCTGTTGTAATGAGATAATGTAATCAATATAACCAGTGTTAACTTGGGTGAATGAAAATTTAACCAATATCATCTAAAAATGTACTGTGTGCAAATGTTGTAATCTATTACATCTACTTCTTTGTTCAATGGCAATCTATGTAATCTAGTTTCATGTAAAAGCAGTTAATGTGCGAATGAAAATGCTAGACCAAATTTCATCATTGGTTATTGATGAATGTGATGGCAACTTAGAAAATTTTATTCTGGTTCAATTTTCATTATTGTTTAGAGATGAATGTCAAAATTGTGAAAAATTATGAATTTTTTTATTTCATTCTTTGTCAACTCTCACCTGTTTACTGCTACAGTGAGCCATTTTTTCTGCTGACTATATTTCATGTTTTTTGTTTTTTCTTCTTCCTCAGAGGCTCTGTTCTATCTTCCTTCTTTCTTTTTTCTTTCCCATGCAAAGTGGGCTTTCTTCTTTCTGTTTTCTAGCTTCTCCGACGATAACAAACTTCGTTGACGTCTCATTTTTCACTTGTATAGCAAAACACTCTCCAGTACATAATAAGAAAAACTACACAACATCTCATACTTCAGCAAAAACGATACAATTCAATAGCTCTATATGAAAGAAATTTTATAGACATTTGTAGCCCCTAAGTCTTTTATGCACTCCACCTTATCCTCTTAGATTTGGATAATCTCCTAACATCCGGCATAAGAATCTTCTCTCTACTCTATATTAGAATATATTACTTTTGTTTTTACACATCTTTATTATATATAATAAACACTTCTACTCAAAGTACCTAGATGGAAAAGAGAAAAATAAAGAACTCAAAGGTTTCATCACTAAGTAACGACATTGGACCATATAAGTTCTAAAATTTTAGTTCAGGATGGCTCAACGAAAAGAAAAAGAGGAGCAACACTCTATTTGAAAGAATTCAAGTAAATACCACCATACAATGCACTATATAAATAAAAGGTGATAGCGATTTCAATCCATGTTAACTCAACTATTAGAGAGGATGCACAACAGAATAATGTTGCAATGTAGATTAAGGAGAGACTAAGCACTTATCTTCAAAGATATTCAAACTTTTAAGCATACAATCTTACCTACATTTTTAACGACTACGACAAAACCCCTCTAAACTTTCAAACGTTGGCCTAATTCTAATTTTAAGTTCTGAAAAATTACGAGATCCTTCATGTGAATAAACGGCAACTCACACTATGAAATCAACAGAAGAAAGAAGCAAGAAGGAATGAAGCTAAGAGAAAACATAAATTAAGAAAGAGTTCCATACCTACTTTTATTTTAGTTATGTTTAGCTAGTACCATTACAGTTTATCTATACATGATTATAAGATCTAGATTTAAATTCTACTATTTTTTTTATTTTGTAAATTTACATCAATCAAAAACATAAAACTAAGATTGAGTATAATTTTATGCATCAACAATATGATAGATTTCTATCCATCTTACGTTCGTCAGAATAATTATCTTTAGCTAAAATGTTGTTTAATTTATCACGGGTTTGTGTTTTTCTTACATCTTCATATGTGTAATTCCATACATCGCTGTCAAGTTTAGAATTAATAAAAAAAATTTATTTTATGATTTTTCAACATTCACAAAAATAAAACCAATTGTTGTGTCATTATAAGTATTTTTCAATACGGTAGATTTCTAACCGTCCTTTCGTTAGACATAGGACAGCCTTTCTCTAATTCCAATGGGATTTTGAACTTTGTGATAAGTATTTGTATATAATTCGTTCACAATTATTTTAGTAGTGCATATTTACATATAATTTGTATCTAGTTGAATATACGTGATACCTACTTGTATTTAGAGGTATTTATGCTCAGTTGTCTTTGCTTGATACCAATATATATATATATTTTTTTGACTTGTGTACAACTAGTACTATTAATTCTAAATTTTTGTTGCCATTCATTTGTAGACATTTCTTTAGTTATATTCTTTAATTAGTACATATTTATTTATATTTAATACCTATTTTTGTATGCACGATAACCTTTTGTTTTTGTTTGGTACCTATGTTTGTTTGCTTGGTATCTACTTGTATCTGGTTGCTAGCAACTTGTGTATGCCCACCTATTTATATTTAACATTGTTTATTTAACACTTTTTCAGATTTACTTAGTATTTTCTTATATTTAAAATGTTTGTTGTCATATGGAATTCGAGATGATCGCTTTCTATCTATATATACATTAAAATATATGCATATAATTTTACGCAGCTTGTATATGGTTGGTATTGATGTAACTGTTATGTTGTTATTGCGTAAATGAAGTGGCGAGAGTTTATGACAAAATTAGTAAATAACTACAAATAAGAAAAAATTAAGAAATAGTTTCATACCTACTTTAATTTTAGTTATGTTTAGCTAGTACCATTACAGTTTAGCAACGTCTTGTATTTGTATTAACATTTATATGTGTAAATCTATACATGATTATCAGATCCAGATTTAAAGTCAACTATTTTTTTATTTCATAAATTTACATCAATCAAAAAAATAGAACTAAGATTGAGTAGAATTTTATGCATAAACAATATGATAGATTTCTATCCATCTTACGTTCGTCAGTATAATTATAACTATTATTTAGCGATAATGGATTTAATTTTAATGTACTCAATTATAAATAAAGGATTGCAAATTATATTAACTTATTACGTACGTATATATAATTATTACGTAGTTTCATATATATGATACCTAATTGTATTTAGTTAATATCTATTTATATTTTAGTTGTGTTTAGTTGGTAGCGATATATCTTTATGAGTTTATGATTTGGGTATAATCGGTAGTAACACAAACTTGCTTTGAATTTTGTTGTTCCTCCCTTTACAATTATTTGTTATGTAGTTATTTATATTTAACATTTATTTTTGTATGCCTGATAACTTTTTGTGTTTGTTTTGTTACTATTTTTTCTCGATACCGATTTGTATTTGGTTGTTACACATTTGTGTGCGTCCGTAATCTACTTATATTTTAACTTCGTTTATTTGAAACCAATCTAAATTTAGTTGGTCTATCTATGTACTTATATTATCTTTTTTTATATAAAATTCAAAATGCCTGTTACTTATTTATATTTATATGAAACCTATATTTAAATAATTTTATGCTATTTGTATTTGGTTGGTACAAATTTTGTTGCTATCGTTAATGTGAAGATGATGTGGTGAGAGAGAAAAAGTTATTTGAAAATTAAAAAGTCACTTCAAAAAATATTAAAACAAGAGACGCTGTTTGTATATCACATTCGATAATCTTTCAGATTACAATCATGCTTTAACCGTTACAAATTACATTTAATTAGTAGCATTTTCGTAAATTCTGTTCCTACTTGCTTGTACTTATTATCATTTGTTAAATAATTGGTGCATTCTTATGTTTTACTTATCTTTAGCTAAAATGTCGTTTAATTTGTTACGGGTCTGTGTTTTTCTTACATCTTCATATGTGTAATTTCATACATCGCTGTCAAGCTTAAAATTAATTTTAAAAAAAATTTAGTTTATGATTTTACAACATTCACAAAAATAAAATCAACTCTTGTGACATTATAAGTATTTTTCAATACGGTAGATTTCTAACCGTCCTTTTCTTTGTCAGACAGAGGATATCCTTTCTCTAATTCCAATGGGATTTTGAACTTTGTGATAAGTATTTGTATATAATTCGTTCACAATTATTTTAGTAGTGTATATTTATATATAATTTGTATCTAGTTAAATATACGTGATACCTATATGTATTTAGAGGTATTTATATTCAGTTGTATTTGCTTTTAACTAATGTATATCTTTTTGTTATTGACTTGTGTACAACTAGTTCTATTATCAATTGATTATAAAGTTTTCGTTGTCGCTCATTTGTAGACATTTCTTTAGTTGTATTATTTAATTAGTACATATTTATTTGTATTTAATACATGTTTCTGTATGCACGATAACCTTTTGTTTCTGGTTGGTATCTATTTTTGTTTGCTTGGCATCTACTTGCATTTGGTTGCTAGCAACTTCTGTATGCCCACCTATTTGTATTCAATAGTTTTTATTTAATACTTTTACAGATTTACTTAGTATTTTCTTATATTTAAAATGTTTGTTGTCATATGGAATTCGACATGATCGCTTTCTATCTATATATGCATTAAACTATATGCATATAATTTTACGCAACTTGTATATGGTTGGTATTGATGTAGCTATTATGTTATTATTGCGTAAATGAAGTAGCGAGAGTTTATGACAAAATTAGAAAATAACTACAAATAAGAAAATATTAAGAAATAGTTGCATACCTACTTTAATTTTAGTTATGTTTAGTTAGTACCATTACAGTTTAGCAACGTCTTGTATTTGTATTAACATTTATATGTGTAAATCTATACATGATTATGAGATCTAGATTTAAATTCTACTATTTTTTTATTTTATAAATTTACTTCAATCGAAAAAATAAAACTAAGATTGAGTAGAATTTTATGCATCACCAATATGATAGATTTCTATCCATTTTACGTTCGTCAGAATAACTGTAACTATTATTTAGCGATAATGGGTTTAATTTTAATGTACTCAATTATAAATAAAGGATTCCAAAACTATATTAAGTTAGTACGTATGTATATATGATTAGTACGTAGTTTCATATATATGATACCTAATTGTATTTTAGTTAATATCTATTTATATTTTAGTTGTATTTAGTTGGTAGTGATATATCTTTATGTGTTTATGATTTGGGTACAATCGGTAGTAACACAAATTTGCTTTGAATTTTGTTGTTCCTCTTTTTATAATTATTTGTTATGTAGTTATTTATATTTAACACTTATTTTTGTATGCTTGATAACTCTTTGTGTTTGTTTTGTTACTATTTTTTCTCGATACCGATTTGTATTTGGTTGGTACAAATTTGTGTGCGCCCGTAACCTACTTATATTTTAACTTCCTTTATTTGAAACCAATCTAAATTTAGTTGGTCTATCTGTGTACTTATATTATACTTTTTTATATACAATTCAAAATGCCTGTTACCTATTTATATTTATATGAAACCTATATTTAGATAATTTTATGCTATTTGTATTTAGTTGGTAACAATTTTGTTGCTATCATTAATGTGAAGATGTTGTGGTGAGAGAGAAAAAGTTATTTGGAAATTAAAAAGTTACTTCAAAAACTATTAAAACAAGAGACGCTGTTTGTATATCACATTCGATAATCTTTCAGATTACAATCACACTTCAACAGTTACAAATTACATTTAATTAGTAGCATTTTCGTAAATCCTGTTCCTACTTATTTGTACTTATTATCATTTGCTAAATAATTGGTGCATTTTTATGTTTTACTTATCTTTAGCTAAAATGTTGTTTAATTTGTCACGGGTTTGTGTTTTTCTTACACCTTCATATGTGTAAATTCCATACATCGCTGTCAAGCTTAGAATTAATCAAAAAAAAAATTTATTTTATGATTTTACAACATTCACAAAAATAAAATCAACTCTTGTGACATTATAAGTATTTTTCAATACGGTAGATTTCTAACCGTCCTTTTATTTGTCAGACAGAGGATATCCTTTCTCTAATTCCAATGGGATTTTGAACTTTGTGATAAGTATTTATATATAATTCGTTCACAATTATTTTAGTAGTGTATATTTATATAAATTTTTGTCTAGTTAAATATACGTGATACCTATTTGTATTTAGAGGTATTTATATTCAGTTGTATTTACTTTTAACTAATGTATATTTTTATGTTATTGACTTGTGTACAACTAGTACTATTATCAATTGATTATAAAGTTTTGCTGGCTCATTTGTAGACATTTCTTTAGTTGTATTATTTAATTAGTACATATTTATTTGTATTTAATACATGCTTCTGTATGCACGATAATCTTTTGTTTTTTGTTGGTATCTATTTTTGTGTGCTTGGTATCTACTTGCATTTGGTTGCTAGCAACTTATGTATGCCCACTTATTTGTATTCAATAGTTTTATTTAATACTTTTACAGATTTACTTAGTATTTTGTTATATTTAAAATAGTTGTTGTCATATGGAATTCGACATGATCGCTTTCTATCTATATATGCTTGAAACTATATGCATATAATTTTACGCAACTTGTATATAATTGGTTTTCATGTAGCTGTTATGTTATTATTGTGTAGATGAAGTGGCGAGAGTTTATGGCAAAACTAGAAAATAACTTCAAATAAGAGGAAATTAAGAAATAATTCCATTATATGTTATTTGGTACGTATTTCCTAATTGCAATCTCGCTTTAAACTCATTCTAAATTACGTTTTAATTAGTATAGCTTTTACTTACTTGATACATACTTTAATTTTAGTTATGTTTAGCTAAGACCATTACAGTTTACCAACGTCTTGTATTTGTATTCACATTTATATGTGTAAATGTATACATTATTACAAAATCTAGATTTAAAGTCTACTATTTTTTTATTTTATAAATTTTACTTTAACTAAAAAACACTAAGGTTGAGTAGAATTTTATGTATCAACAATATGATAGAATTCTATGCATCTTCCGTTCGTCAGAATAACTATAATCTTTCTCCAGCGACAATGTGTTTAATTTTAATATACTCAATTCTAAATAAAGGATTGCAAATTATATTTTGTTAGTACATACGTACATATACTTAGTACATAGTTGCATATTTTTGAAATCTAATTGTATTGGGTTAATATTTAGTTCTATTTTGGTTGTGTTTAGTTGGTAGCGATGTATCTTTATATCTATCGATTTGGGCACAATCGGTAGTAATACAAATTTGCCTTGAATTTTGTTGGCCTCCTTTTACAATTCTTTATTATGTAATTATTTATTTATATTTAACATTTATTTTGTATGCCCAATATTATCTTTGTGTTTGGTTTTTACCTTTTTTTTGCACGATACCGATTCGTTTTTGGTTGTTACACATTTGTGTGTGCTCGTTACCTACATATATTTAACTTCGTTTATTTGATACAATCTAAATTTCGTTGGGTCTATCTATGTAATTATATTATACCTTTTGATGTACAATTCAAACCACCTATTACCTATTTATATTTATTTGGAACCTATATTCAAATAACTTCACGCTTTTTGTATTTGGGTGGTACCATTTTTTCTGTGAAGATGATGTGGTGAGAGAAAAAAAGTTATTAGAAAAATAAAAAATCACTGCAAAAAATATTAAAACAAGAGACGCTATTTGTATATCACATTCGATAACCTTTTAGATTACAATCACACTTGAACTGTTACAAATTACATTGAATTAGTAGCATTTTAGTAAATCCTGTTCCTACTTGTTTGTACTTATTATCATTTGCTACTTAATTGATGCATTCTTATGTTTTCCTTATGTTTAGCTAAATTCAATGTCGTTTTATTTGTCACAGATTTGTGTTTTTCATACATCTTTATATGTGTAATTCCATACATTGCTGTCAAGTTTAGAATTAATCAAAAGAAAACTTGTTTTATGATTTTACAACATTCACAAAAATAAAATCAACTCTTATGACATTAAAAGTATTTATACAGTAGAATTCTAACCGTCATTTCCTTTGTCAGACACAGGATAGCCTTTCTCTAATGCCAATGAGATTTTGAACTTTGTCATAAGTATTTGTATATAATTCGTTCACAATTATTTTAGTAGTGCATATTTATATATAATTTGTATCTAGTTTAATATACATGATACCTAACTGTATTTAGAGGTATTTATTTTCAGTTGTCTTTGCTTGATAACAATGTATATTTTTTTGTTTTTGACTTGTGTACAACTAGTAATATTGATTCTAAGTTTTTGCTGCCGCTCATTTGTAGACATTTCTTTAGTTGTATTCTTTAATTAGTACATATTTATTTATATTTAATACCTATTTTTGTATGCACGATAACCTTTTTTTTTTATATGGTACCTATATTTGTTTGCTTGGTATCTGCTTGTATCTGTTTGCTAGCAACTTGTGTATGCCCACCTATTTATATTTAACATTGTTTATTTAATACTTTTTCAGATTTACTTAGTATTTTCTTATATTTAAAATGTTTGTTGTCATATGGAATTCGAGATGATCGCTTTCTATCTATATATGTATTAAACTATATGCATATAATTTTACGCAGCCTGTATATGGTTGGTATTGATGTAGTTGTTATGTTATTATTGCTTAGATGAAGTGGCGAGAGTTTATGACAAAATTAGAAAATAACTTCAAATAATAAAAAATTAAGAAATAGTTGCATACCTACTTTAATTTTAGTTATGTTTAGCTAGTACAATTACAGTTTAGCAACGTCTTGTATTTGTATTAACATTTATATGTGTAAATCTATACATGATTATGAGATCCAGATTTAAATTTAACTATTTTTTTATTTTATAAATTTACATCAATCAAAAAAATAAAACTAAGATTGAGTAGAATTTTATGCATAAACAATATGATAGATTTCTATCCATCTTACGTTCGTCAGAATAAGTGTAACTATTATTTAGCGATAATGGGTTTAATTTTAATGTACTCAATTATAAATAAAGGATTGCAAATTATATTAAGTTAGTATGTACGTATATATAATTAGTAGGTAGTTTCACATATATGATACCTAATCGTATTTAGTTAATATCTATTTATATTTTAGTTGTGTTTAGTTGGTAGCGATATATCTTTATGTGTTTATGATTTGGGTACAATCGGTAGTAACACAAATTTGCTTTGAATTTTGTTGTTCCTCCCTTTACAATTATTTGTTATGTAGTTATTTATATTTGATATTTATTCTTGTATGCCCGATACCTCTTTGTGATTGGTTTGTGTCTATTTTTATTTGCTCGTTGTCGATATGTATTTGATTTTTACGCATTTATGTGCACCCGAAATCTACTTATACTCAATTTTGTTTAATGTAAATTTGGTTGGCATATCCTTCCCTACTTACATTTGTATTTGTATGTGATCGATTTTTTTGCTGCATGATTATTATGAAGATGATGTGGCGAGAGATAAAATTTTATGAGAAAATTAAAAATCACTGCATAAAAAGGAGAAGAAGAAACATGCTTTCACCAACAACGTCAAATCATATCCTAGGTTCTAGCAAGTAAGTCAACATTCTAAAAACCTTATATATCAATATAGTTGTTCTAAGGTGCTAAGAGTATGCAGCTACAGAATGATGCACTAAATAAAAACGGACATGTTAATTACAATCTAGAAACTAACCTGCCACATATTACTTTTAACAAATTCCAACCTCGCACCACTTGCAATTGAGAAGTTAACTAATCCAAGAGCATCTGCTATAGAAAAGCTTACCAATCAATAGTTAAGAAAAAAATAAATTTTATGATAAACAAGAATTTATAGATGCATGACTGCAACAAGAAAAATCAACCTCACTAGAAATGATAGCAAATTAAGAAGCATAATAAAGACAATGCACGCATTTGCAGTGATGACTGACCATTCCACTAGATCTACCTTGAGAGATCATGTTCCTTATTTGATGCAACTACAAACTCTTATACTTCAATCAACATGTTATACTAGCAAGATCAATATAGCCAAATGACTTTGAACTACTACCTATATTTCATACCATATAATCTACATGTAGCATCACTTCAGTTCTAGAAGGAAAGCACTTTATCAAATAAACTTTAGAATTAAATTATAAATTTTGTAGATTTTATGATTTTACAACATTCACGAAAATAAAATCAATGCTGGTGACATTTTAAGCATTTGTAATAAGGTAGAATTATAACCGTTTTTCGTTTGTTAGACATATGATAGCCTTTCTTTAGTGCCAATGAGATTTTGAAGTTTGTGATAAATATTTAAATATAATTGGTTGCCTATTATGTAAGTACTACGTATTTATATGTAATTTCTATCTACTTGTGTATACGTGGTACCTATTCGTATTTAGTTGGCACATATTTATATTCAATTGTCTTTGCTTTTTACTAGTATATATTTAGTGGTAGTTGATTTGTGTACAAGCAGTACTAATATCAATTAACTTTAAATTTTTTACTGCTGCTCATTCATACACATTCATTAGTTGTAATATTTAATTAGCACATATTTATTTATATTTATTACATATTTTTGTATGCACGATAATCATTTATTTTTTTAGTTGGTACCTATTTCTGTTTGCTTGGTATCTACTTGTATTTGGTTGCTTGCAACATGTGTAAGCCCACCTATTTATATTTAACAGTGTTTACTCGATGCTTTTTCAGATTTACTTAGTATTTTTTTATATTTAACATGTATGTTCTCAAATAGAATTCAACAAGATCAATATCTATCTATATTTGCTTGAAACTATACGTATATAATTTTACGCAACTTGTAGTTGGTTGCTATCGTTACAGCTGTTATATTATTATTGCGAAAATGAAGTGGTGAGAGTTTATGACAAAATTAGAAAATAATTATAAATAAGAAAAAATTAAGAAATACTTCTATTATATGTTATTTTCTATATATTTTCTGATTGCAATCTCACTTTAAACTCTCTCTAAATTATGTTTTAATTTGTATAGCTTTTATTTAGTTGATACCTACCTTAATTTAGTTTTGTTTAGCTAGTACCATTACAGTTTACCAACGTCTTGTATTTATTTTCACATTTATATGTGCAAATCTATAAATGATTACGAGATCTACATTTAAATCTACGACTTTTTTATTTTATAAATTTACGTCAATCAAAAAATAAAAATAAGGTTGAGTAGAATTTTGTGCAAAAACAATATGCTAGAATTCTGTCGATCCTTCCGTTCGTGACAATAACTACAACCTTTCTCTAACGACAATAGGTTTTAATTTTAAACTTTAAATAAAGGGTTGCAAATTGTATTTTGTTAGTACGTACTTATATATAATTAGTATGCAGTTGCGTATACATTTTACCTACTTGTATTTAGTTAATACCTATTTATATGTTACTTGTGTTTAGTCGATAGCGGTGTACCTATATGTGTTATTGCTCTGTGTACAATCAATCGATAGCTATACCAATTTGCTTTGAATAATTTTGTTGTTCCTCCCTTTACAATTTGTTCGTTATATAATTATTTATTTATATTTAATATTTATTGTTGTATGCCCGATATCTGTTTGTATTTGGTTTGTTTCTATTTTTATTTGCTCGATGTCGTTATGTATTTGGTTGTTACGCATTTGTGTGCATCCGCAATCTACTTATATTTAATTTTGTTTATTTGATACCAATTTAAATTTATTTGACATATCCTTTCACTCATCTTATACCTTTTTATATACAATTTCAAATGCCTTTCAAATTTTGCGCTATTTCTATTTGGGTGGTATCGAATTTTTTGCTATATGATTATTGTGAAGATGATGTGGGGAGAGGTAAAAAGTTATGAGAAAATTACAAAATCACTGCAAAAATAGGAAAAGAAGAATACGCTCTTTGAATATCTTATTCGATAAATCTTTATTATTGCAATCATGATTTAACCGCTCTAAATTACGCTTAATTACTATAATTTTCTTTAAATTGGTGCATACCTCTTTATACTTATTGTCTTTTTGTTATTTAGTTGGTGAGTTCTTAAGTTTTGGTTAGGTTTAGCTAGAATCACTGTTGTTTTATTTGTTACGGATTTGTATTTTTCTTATACCTTCATATGTGTAATTCATTACATTGATGTCAACTTTAGAATTATATCATAAATTTTTGTAGATTTTATGATTTTACAACATTCACGAAAATAAAATCAACACTAGAGATATCATAAGCATTTGCAATAAGAAAGAATTCTAACCGTCCTAAGTTTCATTGTAATTTTAAGCTTCAATATTATGATCGAATCTAAGCATCCTTTCGTTCGTTAGAATAATTACAACCTTTATCTAGCGACAATGGATTTAATTTCATCATACGCTCTTGTAAATAAAGGGTCAGAATTAAAATTTTATTAGTACGTATTTATATATAATTGGTACGCAGTTGCGTATACATGTTACGTACTTATATAGTTGTCTTTAATTGGTAGCGATGTATACTTATGTGTTATTGATTTGTGCAATCCATAGCAATACCAATTGGCTTTGAATTTTATTGTTTCTCCCTTTATAGTTCGTTTGTTATAAATTACTTATTTATTTATGTCTAAAATTATTTCTTATATGCCCGATAACTCTCTATATTCGGTTTGTATCTATTTGCATTTGCTCGATACCGATATGTATTTGATTCTTACGCATTTTGTGCGCCCGCAACCTACTTATATTTACCTTTGTTTCTTTGATACCAATTTAAATTCAAGTGGCATATCTTTGTACTTATCTTGTATCTTTTTATATACAATTCAAAATACCTTATATATATATATATATATTTATTTATTTATTTATCTGGAGCATGTAATCTATTAATTTCATGCTATTTTGGTTTGGGTGGGATCGATTTTCTTGCTACATGATTATTGTGAAGATGATGTGGCGAGATATAAAATGTTATGAGAAAATTAGAAAATTATTGTAAAAAAAGGAAAAGAAAAGACGCTCTTTTTATATCTTATTTGTTAAACCTTTCTTGTTGGGATGACACTTTAACCGTTCAAAATTACGCTCAATTAGTAGCATTTTTGTAAATTTTATACCTACTTGTTTATGCTTATTATCTTTTGGTATTTAATTTGGGCATTCTTATGTTTTGTATGTTTAGCTAAAACAAATGTAGTTTTATTTGTTATGAATATGTGTTTTTTTTACACCTTCACATGTGTAATTTCTTACATCGCTGTCAAATTTGGAATTAAATAATAGATTTTTTAGATTTTATGATTTCACAACATTCACAAAAATAAAACCAACGACGGTGCCATTATAAGTATTTGCAATATGGTGCCATATGTAATTTCATTTTTTACACACGTCTTATTCTTTAATGAAAATAAGATTTTGAACTTTGTGGTAAATATTTTTATATAATATGTTCATAATTTTGTTAGTAGTACTTATTTATATATAATTTGTATCTATTTATATACACATTGTACACATTTGTATACAGGTGGTACCTATTTATATGAAGTTATCTTTACTTGATACTAATGTATATTTCAGTTGTGTTTACTTTTTACCAACGTTTGTGTATTGGTTATTGCTTTGCGTACAATCCGTACTAATATCAATTGACTGTAAAGTTTTAGTGTTGCACATTCGTACACAACTCTTAATTGTAATCTTTAATTAGTACATATTTATTTATATTTAACACCTATATTTGTATGCACGATAATCTTTTGTTTTTATTGGTACCTATTTTTTTATTTGCTCGGTATCTACTTGTATTTGCTTACTAGCAACTTGTGTGCGCCCGATAATAATTTATATTCTAGCAGTGTTTATTTAATAATGTTTCGGATTCACTTAGTATTTTTTTATATTTAACATGTACTTTCTCTTATGCAATTCGACATTATCGCTATCTATTTATTTTGCTTGAAATTTGTATGCATAAATTTTATGCAACTTGTATTTGGTTGGTATCGATTTAGTTGCTATGTTATTATTGTGAAGTTGATGTGGCAAGAGATGAATTTTATGACAAAATTAGAAAATCTTCACAAATAAGAGGAAAACTAAAGAATAATTTCAGTATATGTTATTTGGTAAACTTTTCCTAATTCTAATCTCGCTTTAAACTCATTCCAAATTATGTTTAATTAATATGGTTTTTATTTAGTTGGTATCTAATTTAATTTTAGTTATGTTTCAGCTAGTACTATTGCAGTTTACCAACGTCTTCTTTTTGTCTTACACGTTAATATGTGTAAATCTATACATGATTATGAGATCTAGATTTAAATCTTACCATTTTTTTCTTTTATAATTTTACATCAATCAAAAAATTAAAACTAAGTTTCAGTGTAACTTTAAGCTTCAATAGTATGGTCGAATTTTAAGCATCCTTCTGTTCGTTAGATTGATGCACGTATTTTGATTTTCATTAGATTGGCGTGGCTTGCACGTGCAAAAGCTTTTGATTTGATGTTTAAACAAAAATAAAGTGTGGTGATGAAGTAGTTCTCAGTTGTAATGGTTTTTTTCTCAACTTGAACTTACGAAGATGCTAAATGATATAACCTAGCTCACAATTACTCTTTGTACATATGGTTTCAAAAACTTAACTTGCTTTAATTAAATGCTTCTAGTATGATATGAGTCCCTATGTGAAGTGTTCAAGGTAATGTAGGATGTATAAACCGAAAACAGCATTAACAACTTAAAATTACAAGGTCTGTGCTCTCAAGTCGAACGAATCTGATGACCTATTTGTATTTACTGTTGAGTGAGTTTGTATATATTACTCACAATGGAACATGTATTTTTAGAAAAGTGAATGCAATGAGGTCGCTTTTAGCTTTGCTTGTTTAGATCACATATCGAATAAATTCCTCACATAGTTGAGTTTGAAAATAATGTGATTAATTTTGAATAATTTTATTAATTGAGACAAATTTCTTGTAGTTGGTAGCTTAGTTATAGTTTCCTTTTCTCATGAATACATTATTGTCGAAATGGTACTAATTCATTTTCACTTTTTCACATGTTTATAAGAATGCTAAATTTTTCTTGTGGCAAAAGAAATTCAAGTATCTGCTAAACAAAGTTTAAATAATTACAAAAATTTGTAGTTAAATTTTGTTGTAATGTAACAGAAATTATTCTTGGGGAATATGTTAGTACTCTTGATGGTGTTCCAACTGTTGGAATTGCATATCTAGTACAATGAAGATACGTCCATTCAGTTATTGTAAGTTGACTTTATATTCAATTGCTTCACTTTTAGTTGATTTGATCATTGATTTACAACAAACGTTCTTTCAATTACAGATTGGAGTTTGCATGCCAACAACGTGGAGGTGTAAGTTGAATTACATCCTATGGAAGTGAGATCTTTTATATTCTTCTGGTTATATAACTTCAATCCCAATTCATATAATGGTTTGAAATATCTAAGACACTTGATGCTAATTGAGGTTGAATTTTCAGGGATAGTTTAGGAAGTCTTAGATGCATCTTGCTGGGTGCCATTCACGTCTTCTGTTTTCTTCATAATTATGCATTTCCATTTAAGCTATTATGTATTAGAGACGCCAACAACTGCAATTGGCGACTTGTGACTGAATAAGACTAGAAAAAGATTTCTACTCATACTTAAGTTTCCACATATTTAAACTCTTCTATATTTAAGTATACTAACCTTGATATAATGGAACTAGGTTATACTAACGGAATGCCCGTATGTAGCTTTGTGGTCTTTCTGTTTCAGTGGGACTTTCAAGTATAATAACCTTTTGTGTTCACTAACTTTTGCCCTTACTTGGTCGATGCATGCAACTATGATTTCGTTTTTATATACCGAAGCATTAAAAGTTTGGATGCAGATGCTAAGTATGTGCTTGGATTGGGTTCCAGCATCTACTCTTTTAGGAGTTGTTGAACAAAAGGCAATTCCTTCACTAAGTATTTTATGTTGTCATTAACACGTTAAAGCGAATAGATTCTCTATCCATACTGCAAACATATCAACTTAATATCATCTCATATCTATGTTCTTATGAAATGCTAATAGGTACTAGCATAGGTATTGATATCATTTTCTTTAGATGATACTAATCTGGTTTGTATTGACATAGAAATTATTGATTGATATTGGAGTAAAATGTTAGAAAATTTTGATTATCCAATGCCCTCAAAATGACTGATAAAATTTTTGTGACATATTAAATTTAGTGGAAGATCCGTAGTAACTTACCAAGTATGCTTTAACAATTGCCTGTTGGCATTGAGTATCAAGTACTTGTATTCTTGTAAACTTCATGTTTGGTCATAAATCACTTTGGTTGTCGTTAAAATTTCTAACATGATGTCTAGAATGGCCAACATCAAATTGTTTTTCTATTTTCGTTTGTTCTACCATTATGTGTTCAGCAATCTACTTGTAATGATATATTTCGGAGAGAAAATGGGGTCTGTTGTGATAAACTTATTGTATTTGTAGTCACAAAGACTCTTTTGAAGAGATTTCTGATTTGGAATTTTGGTATTTGAATAGGAACCTTAATAATGATTGATATGGTTAAGATCAATAATAATAAAGAACAATATCTTTAGCTGAAATGGTTCTGGTAGTGATGATGCTACTCATATGTAAGCATCCTTAAATGCCTGTGTGTTGAAGTTTTATATTATTTTGGTAGATGATGCTAATATTTAATGAAAGATATGTGGATACAACTGACTTGATGAATGTTGATATAGATAAAATATTAATTATATTAGAAGTATCTAACCATTAGAAGTTAGAAAAGCTATGGAAAAGATGAAGATAAGAAAAGCCATTGGTTCAGATGAAATTTCAATTGAAGTTTAAAGGCATTTAGGTCAAGTGGGCATTACTTGGTTAACACTATTGTTTGATATTTATTGCAAAGAGTGGAAAAATGTCAAATGAATGAAGAAAAAGTGATCTAGTGTCTATGTATAAATATAAGGGAGACATTCAAAATTGTAGGAATTAAACTTATGAGCATTATAATGAATTCCAGGCGGGGTTTAAGAATAGAAGCTCAGTTTTATAAAACAGCTATTCAGTTTTCAATTATACGGTGGTGAGTGCTGGGTTAGTAAATATCAAGATCTCCTTAAGATAAACGTAATGAAAATGACGATGCTAAAATGGTGGGTACTTTAGAATGGACAAAAAAAGAAATAAAAATATATGCCAACAAGCATTTATTGCGCCGATAAAACAAGTTATGAAAAGGTAGGCTTAGATGGTTCGAGTATGTTGTTGTGCAAATCTAAAGATGCCGTAGTGCATAAGAATGATTTGATTCCATTTTAAATGCTTAGAAAAAAATGAGTAGAACAAAATTAACTTTACCTAATGTGATGGTGAAGGATTTGGAGAACTAGATTTTTCACTAAATCTGATTTAGAATCGAACAGAATAGAGAAAGTGTATTCATATAACCGACCTCGCTAAAGTGGGATAAAGATTTCGTTTTGTTGCTGCTGTAGGTGATGCTAATATACCAAACACGAGTATTGCAAAGAAATTGAAAATATTGTGTGTTTGATTTCACGTAAGGCATTTGTTCTTAGAACTATTACGATTGTTGACGGTGGAAAATCTTCCTTTCATAGCTTGTTGTAATTTAGCCTCTTTTTGATGTTTGACTTAGTGCACTTTTTACTTGCTGCTTAGTTTGCATGATTGTATATTATCTTGGCCTTAATGGTTGGAAAAAGTATGCTTTCCTTCTAGAACCGAAGTGATGCTACATGTAGATTATATGGTATGAAATATAGGTAGTAGTTCATCATCATTTGGCTACATTGATCTTGTCAGTATAAGATGTTGGAAAATGATTGAAGTATAAGATCTTGTAGTTGCATCAGATAACTAGCATGATCTCTCATTGGAGATCTAGCGAAGGGTTTCAGTGCTTCAAATGCGTGGATTTGTTTTTATTATGCTTATCTTAATTTGCTATATTTCTAGAAAGGTTGTTTTTTCTTGTTGCAGTCATGCATTTATAAATTTGTATTTATTATATTCATAAATTCGTTTTTTTCTGAACTGTTGATTGTTAAGCCTTTTTGTAGTAGATGCTCTTGGATCAATCTAACTTCTCGATTGCAAGTGTGCTGAGGTTGGAATTTGTTTAAGTAATACGTGACAGGTTAGTTTCTAGCTTTTTGTAATTAACATGTCCTTTTTCATTTAGTGCATCTTTAGCTGCTGACTTTATAACAACGAGATTGAAATATAAGGTTTTAAATGGTTTGACTTGTCTGTAGAACCTAGGCGACCTTTTAACCTTGTTGGTTTAGTGTGATCATACATCTTGCTTAGACCAAATCTTAATTAGACTATAACTATTAGTCCTCCCTTAGTATTCTTTGAAAGTTTCGTCATGTCTTTGGTAATACCATTTATTTTACGAACATGTGCCAACTAGAGAGCTGGAAAATATTCATCGTGTTTAAATAAGTTCTATTTTTAGATCTTATGGTTGTTTATATGATGTAAACCCAATATTTAGCAATTCTGCTAGCTAAGTTTGTTATGATGAAGTTAAATGTGGACCCATTTAGGCATATATTTTCATGGATATAGTTAATTGGTGATGTGCTTTGGAATTTTTTGTTCTTCATAGTTATGATTGAAGCTCGAACAATGATTTTGGTCTATTCACACTCTCTTCATCAATTCTACACCAGTTAACATCCATTTTCAATATCCATGTGTATTCCTTACATTATTAAAGTATAGTATTTATTGTATGTGCAGTTTGGAGTAATATTTTACACGAAATCCTTATGAGCTAACAACTACTAATATTGAATAAAGACTAAACAACAATTCCTGAATAATAGTTGCCAAGAACGTACTATCACTAATATTGTTAGTTTCTATTTCTATAGTAAAAAATTTCATGACAATATTTGTATATGTTGGTTTTTTGCTATTGCAAGAGCCTTTCTTTCCTGTTATCTTTATTGATATAATGAAAGAATATATCTAAAGCTCATAATGGCACCCTATTGTATGCTATTTCGTCATTCTATCAGTTGGTGTTGATTATTATCTTTTAGTTACTTACACGATTTTTAAGGTTGTGTTTAACGGTAAAAGATAATATCAACTTGTAGAGGTATGAATATATCAATGATAGTACATTCTGGTAAAATTTGAAAATATAGTCCTTCAAGGACATGCTATGTTTTGAGAGTAAAAGGTTATGAAGAATTGATATGCTTTTAACTATATTTTCTACTCTTACGTTACTTCTATATTTAGTTTCTATATGCCTCATTATATTATCCAAAACACATATCTCTTGTTGCCTATTTTTCTTTTTTGCAATGCCTTACGGCTGGAAAGCTTACTCATAACTAAATCTAATCTTACAAAAGAAGGAAAAAAACAATCCAAGTCATAACCATGCTTGTTTTATACTATATTACATGCTTTATACTTAAGCTACTAGGTGGAATTCTTTCATGACAAGAGAGATGTATGATTTCGTTTGTATCCTCTTTGCCAATGTTGTGTATACTCTCAGGTCACAAAAGGTCATTTCTATCTTGCACGGTTAGGAATATGAGTTGGATTTTTATATTCGTATAAGCAATTGAAGTATTATGATAGAGGGCGTGGGTTAGTGGATAAATTTATGTTTAAAAGTGTATTCCTATCTGTACTTTAAAATATTGCTCTAATTAAATGAAATATGAGATAATTAAAAAATCTCTCTATTGTAGGAGCATAGGTTACTTGCAACACTATATGACGAATGATGTTTTGTTTAAAATAAAATAGTTGACGTGTTATAGGTAGCGTAGTCTCTTATTTGAGCTTTCGCTTGTTACATGAAGCAAGTAATATGTTGGAAGTCCGAAGTAGTCTAGTTCCTTAAGTGGATCTACAATGTAAAGAACAATGCTATTTTGCTTGCTACTTTTTAAAGATTATTAGCTTGCTGTGTATGCTAGGTTTGATGCGAAATATGGTATTGATGCTATCAATGACAACTTTACGGTGTATACGTGGTCAGTACGTTAGATCTTTTTATACAATGCAACCTATCTTTATTGGAAGTTTAGCAAACTTGACGAGTATTAGATCTTTTGATACCATGCAACCTATCTTTATTGCAAGTTAGCAAACTCAGACATTGTTAATCTCTTCTAAATTTGTGGAAAGTGAAAATAAGTGATTAGATAAGTACTATTAGAAGAATTTCTATCTTAACTATTATGGATGGAAAAGCACATTTGTTCCATCTAATAAGTGCCAAACTTTTTGTAAAAGTTTCATGCATTTTTGAAAGTTCGGAGTCAAGTACGTTACATACTCGAGTTAGGAGTACTGGTTTCTTATTGGCCTTATTATGCAGGGGTCATCTTAAGAAAATTTGTTTATCTAAAGTAGCTGCATAGAGGATCTTGTCACAAGAGTTTCTAAATCACTTCCATATAATTCTAAATTGCAGTTTTTATAGTGGCATACATATTATCTTCACTCTTTAGTTGATTTTTACTGTTGCAAAACCTATATATTTTAGTTGTACTAGATATTTCTTTTGCTAATGATGTATGTGTTTCGTACCTATTCTTCTAATACTATAATCCAAAATTTTGTCGCCTTTAGAGATATCTTTGTTTGGTTTGAACTTACTAGTTTAGCTTGCTATAACTATTTAGACTTATTGTTGTAGGAGTCAAAAGTGTCTAAACATAGTTCGTTTTTGAAAAAAAAACTAGTGGTTTCTGAAATGCCTCTGTATGATTCTTGTCTAACAAAAATTCTTGTCTACTTTTTCTTGAATAGACGCCAACCATCTTTCTATCTATGAATCCATTAATCCAAATCTTTTATACCCTAATTATGTTCCATTGTGTCCCACACTCGTAATTTCATAGTGTTAAGACTTTGATTTAAAATCAAAATCCTTTAGATGTATGCAAAATAATGTCTGACTATATTTATATGTTTGACTATATTCTTATTTTTCTCCCATTAGGTTAAATGTAATGTTTGACTATATTTTTTAGGTATGCTCACTAGAATTATGTCATGGAATGTCCTTTATATGTTATTGATGTAGTTTCATATTCACTTGCATATTACGCTCAATTGGCAGTTGTTAAGTAAATTCGGAAATTTTGGAGTATAGCTGCCGGGTCTACTTTGGATAATAGTAGTTAAGCTCAGAAATAGTCCCAAACATAAGTAATATCAAACAAGTGATTAGTCACTTTCAGAAGATATTATGTTAGTTTTTCTAGAGCCATTATTTTAGATATTTTAAATATTTCTTCACAATATATTTGACGTTTATTTATTTTGGTTGTGTCTTGAAAGAATACAACAACAACAAAGTCTTTATCCCACTTGTGTGGAGTCGGCTACATGAATCCGTTTTTTTCACTCCGTTCAATTAGAAATCAAATCTAACGAAATGTCCAATTTCTCTTCAACCATTGTTTTCTTGAAAGAATATTTGCTATTTATTTTGTTTCAATAGGAAACCTAAATTTTGCTTTGCCAACTATCTATATATACCAGTATTTGGGTTTGTGTCGTAGGAAGAAGAAAGAATATGCAGTCTCTATATAAGGATAAACCATGAAGCATTTTTCTTTTGTTCTAGCATTGAATGAACTATGACATGGCCCGTTCATAGTCACAAGCATTCTAACAAGACGATTTCCTTTCTCTATGCACAATTGCTTTCAATGGAAAGCAAGAACACTGGTTGAAGTAGGAATATGCTAATAGGTTGTCTTCACTCATTCTCGACGGGTTTTTTCTTGATTAGAGTTGCTTGTGCGAAATAGAGTAGGAAAATCTTTTTTGTCTTGTAGGAATTGTGTTGAATCAGCAAAACTATCATCCAACCTAATTTGGTTTCTTCCTTTTTAGGTGTGCTGCTATCTATGTAACTTAAATAAGTTAGCGAGCTATTGGTGCCTTATTATTCCATTGTTTGGAATTGTTTTGTCTTTTGTGTTGGAAATGGTAGTACTATGCATACGTTTTCTTTTGAGATCAAAATACTATTCTATTGCCTAGTATCAAATAAGTCATAAACTAATAAATCTGATAAGATTTTTATATAGTTTTTCACTGTCATTTCTTTTTTAAGTAAACTAGCAACCAACTCGTGCTTCGCTGCGAAATTATGCAAAAGTATTGTCAAAAAGTATTTACATAAAATCTATTGGACTAGGTCACTGATAAATCAAGGTTTGTATTTAAGGTCAACTACTATTTTTTCTGTTACATTATTTGATATCAAATTCAACTAGGAATACAAAAATAATTCTTGATTTATGAAATGTATCCATCTGTCACAATTTTAAGCTTAACTTTGAGGAATGAATTATCTAATTATATCTATGTAAATTATTTTGCCAAATAAAATTGTGATTGCTTATTATTGGAAAGTACGAACCAGAAGAGGGATTTTATTATATGAGAAATATTTTATTCTATAAGGTCGTGAAGAAATGTTGAGAAGTGTTCAAATTAGGATTACTTGTACAAAATATCTGTAAAAATATAGAGTCTAGGTGCATCTATTTGAATCCAATCAACCCTCTTTATCCTCTAATTAGCTTCATTATTTAACTTGTAACTACTATCTTTTTCAACCTTTTTATAGCAAATTACATTCGCTTACTAACTTCTATTTTTTGTTGGAGAGGAGCAGTGAAAAGTTGTTTTCCTTGAAACAAGACAGCTGAAGTGTGTATATTTATATGGGGTAATACTTTTACTTCCAATCCAAGTACTTGTCTTTAGATGGCTTGTTCATTCTTTATTCAATTGCAAGGCATACTATTCTTCGGCAGATTTGCTGTCTAAACAAGTTTGATTTTTATGTGCAGCCATGTTGGTGTTCAGGTAAAAACTGGACACACTGTCCAGAAACCATCTTTCTTCTGATCACGTACAAACACAAATGATCTGAATTATTTACTTTGGATTTGCCTGCTAGTATATATTAAAAATCATCAGTCATTGAAAGGTCTTAGAAGTTAAACACCTTTGCTTTAAATTTTTTTGGACCACTCATATTCTCTTAAATGTCATTATATTTGAGATGTAATTGTCTAGAGGATGATCACCGAGGAATTGTCAACGGTCGGATTTGTGTAGCTTATAGTTATATAACCAGGATGTGTATGAAATAGTGTCGGCAATAAATTTTTCTCTTACATGAATTTTTGTATCAGCTGCCATAGTGCCTAGTTTAGTTTCAACCTTTTAGCATCCTATTATAAAGATAGCTCCATAAGTTGGGCAGCTATTGTCGTCTAAGGTCTGATGTTAGAGAAGTTAGACTATATATCCCTGTATTGTATGGATTCAAAACCGCAACTCGTTTAACTATTTACAAGAATTTTCATTATCTAATGTTCGCCACCTAGTAAAGAACATTTATTTATCTAGTTATGTAGGTAGCTCCATAAGTTAGGCAGCTATTGTTGCATAGGGTCTGATGTTAGAGAAGTTAGACTACCCGTATCGTGTGGTTTCAAAACCACTACTCGTATAACTATTTCCAAAGACTTAAATTATCTATTGTGCACCACCTTTAGCAAGAACATCTTTTTCTAGTTATGTAGGTTGTTGATACGTTAAAGATATATAATTTACATTTTCCCTATACCTTTCTGGATATGCTTGCCGCACAAGATCATTGTCCTCACCTAAAATTAATTTTGTTTGATATGTTTTCTAAAAATAGCTTTAGTCGTTAGATTTGTATACTACCATCGATTAATTATGTTGTTTCAACGTTTTGTTCTCTTCCTGCATATTATGTTCATCGTTTTGGTGTTTCATCATTATCCAAACAGTCTCCTTCATCTAAAAAATCTTTACTTCATAAACACTCCCAAAAATCCCCTTAATTATATTGAAACTCATTTATATTAGGGCATGTTTGGGATTGCTTATCAATCCCAACAAGCTCCTTTTCAACTCCAAAAAAATTTTGCACGATTTTCTAGAAATTTTTCTAAAAAATTTGGAAGATAACAAATAAATCTAGATTATGAAATGATTATATGATAATTTTTATTTTTTAAATAATACATCTAAAAAATTTCTTTTCAGAAAAGTTCATTTTCAATAACCACTCCCAGAGTATGTATATGTACTCTATGTGGAGGATAGTTAAGTTATTTAGGCATAAGAAATTGTGGATGATTTTACAGTCACTTACGCACAAGAAAGTGTACATGCACTCTATGTGCGTTCCTTTTCAACTATAAGAGACTCTTTTCAATTCCAAACCAAAATCATGCACAATATTCTAAAAGCGTTTTCAAAAATTTCGATGGAATGTGTGGGTTGTATGCCATGAAATAATGTGCGAACATAATTTTCTTTCAAATCGATAATTTCTTCCTTTTTTTTTGAAAAGCGTCTAAAGGCTCCTTTTTCTCAAAAAGCTCTACTTTTCAGTAACTCAAAATGCGCCATTATTGAATGATTTCTAGTTGTGCTATGTAGATTTCAGTTTCTGAGCTTGAGTTAATAGTTAGGTAGTTTAAGGACTAGTCTGCTAGTTGTAATGCACGTAATATCTTATGCTCTGTGGACAATCGTACAATTTCAGCTTTAAACTCTATTATTTGATTGCTTGTATATTTGTGTTCATGATTTGTATGTTCGAGATGATGGGATAGTAGCTGTATGCTCTATCTGGCGAAGTCAAGCAAAATGAAAAAATATTATATCAATCAAAAGGTAACATGAAAAGAAGTCATTTTTTTTTTTTTTTTTTTTTTTTTGTTTGTCAGTTGAAGAGTTTGCACGTTACCTTCATAAATAAATTTCTTACTTTTTGTTTAAAGTAATTTTGTTTGAATGTATCAAAAGAACTTGTTGACAATGTATTTTATAATCATTTGAGATTTTGTCCGTTAGAAACTAAATGGCAGTTGGCATTATTTGAGATAGAAAGTGTTAATTTTAGCTGGTTCCCTATGAGATACTCTTAGTTGTCTTTGTATTGTAGGAAAAACAAAGAAATAAAAAGTAGCCATGGAGGTGCCTGTTATAATGGTCAGCATTGTTAAGCAGTTGTGATGAAAAGGAGACAATCAGAAAGTATTTCCATGTTCAAGCATCTGAGAAGTAAGAACAATTTGGCGTTCAGTGTTACAAACACTCTTAAAAGGAAGTTTCCTTCCTCCAATTATTTCCCTTGTGGTTCAAAGAGGCACCATGGCACAATTGCCTTCATTGAAGCGTAAGAACACCACTAATAGATGTAGCAAGACACTACATGTTTCATTTTTTTATTTTGTTTTGATTACAGTTGCTCTTAAGAAACTGTCGGAGACCTTTTTTTATTTCTGCCTAGATATAGCGTTGTTGGAACTTTTCAGTTTATGTCTTGGTTAGTTACTGGATGTCTAGTTACTAATTTCGGGAGGTATGGCTTCCTCTAGAACTGTTTGTCAATATTTCTTTAGAACTGTATCCATTACCAGGTCTAGTGGAATCAAATAATTGCTTTCTAACTTGGTACAAGCACCAAAACTAATTTGTGGCTACCGGTATGTATAACATTCATTTTGTGGAAGATTTAGGTGGAATCAAACAATTGCATTCTTAACTTGGTACAAGCAGCAAAAGTAATTTGTGGCTACCGGTATGTATAACTTTCATTTTGTGGAAGATCTAGGTGGTTCTTGTGTTAAACTATGTCTCTACGTTTTACAGCTCGTTTGTATAGGTTTAGTGGAAGAGATATGGGTCAATTAGTAAATTAGGTTATTTTAGTGTCTTACAATAAATAATTTTCACTTAGGACTATATCCTACAATATGCTGGTCATGTTTCTCTTGTTTCCAGTTGTGTATGCATCTTGCACTTAAAGCATTTGAGATATTTTCTGTGTTAAAGAAACGCTGCCATATACGTCAAATGAAGTTGTTCTTAACATATTTAATCCTTTATCCAATACATCTGCCTGCTTAAATACTAATAGATTTTCTTATATTTTTTTAAAATAAACATACAAATGTTACTTGGCTGTTGCTAAATATACCATGACTAACCTTCTTTCACAAGAAAGATGAAGTACTTAAAATAGCTGAATTGTCGATCCGAATCATTTTAATTTAAATTTTGACATTTGTTGTGGCCTAAGTATAGGAGTGTGAGATAGTAGATGTGTTGGATCCGTTTAATGGGCTTATGTAACCATTTTAAGTATTCGACAAATTTACCATATTGGTATTGGCAACCAGTAAAGTAGCCATTAGCTGTTGCATATAGCATCGTTTGAAACTGTTGGTTAAGATACCTTTTATCATGTTAGGTTTATAGTAGGACTAGAAGTTACCATCTATTTTGTATTAAAAGCTCTACTTTCTCCTAGTTACAAGGAGTTGGGCATATCTTCTGCTTGTCGCATGTAAGTTCCATATAGCTGATTTGTAGGTGTTAAGGTGTTAAAGCTATGCTATTTACATCACAATGCACCTTTGTGGATATGCTTGCTGCATGAAAGAAGTGTCCATTCAGAAAAATAATTTGTTTGACGTGTTTTCTAAGATTAGTTTCTTTTGCTAAGAAATTATATCAGAATGTGGGTTTATAAATTACGGAACATTCCTTACTATTGTTATCCTTAAGGGGCGAAAAAAGTACACAAAATAATTTATTATCTAAGGACGAGGTTATTACAGAAATTTGTTTATATTACCATGCTTTTACAACACTTCTTAATTTCTAAAGGCATGCTTATAAGCATGTGATCCTTAGTGAAATTGTTGATTGTTCCTTAAGTTTTTTACTTTTCAAGAGGCTTTTCCTGTACTTTTTGAGTTGTAATATGATCCGAATCATAACAAATTTCATGTAACATAGGATCTTCACTTATTTTTAGAGAACTTTTTGAGAATTAGATTGTAATTTTCAATGAAAGACTTCCGAAAAGCAAAAATTACCTCCATTTTACCTAGTCATACTAGTTTAGTATTTGTACCGTACATGCCCTTTGTTTAGTTATATTGGAATTCCTAATATGCAGGTAAAATAGATGTTTTATATAGGACAGGAGATATTTAGGCACAAAAAAGCATGAATGAGGTAGCATCTTATTTACAAAATGTTGTCGAGTTACGCTATGTGCATTCGATCCGTGTGCTTGATGTAAGTAAAGAAGTTTGGATGGCCAGTTTTGTGGCTGTTTAAGTGAGTAGCAATTTTTCTTTTGTTACAGCTAGCAACTATACGAATTTTGCTTTTGATATTTCTCTTTATTACAACCTAAGCTCCTTCTTTGTCTTTTGTTTTAGGTGATGTACCTTCAATGGCTTATTATACTTACGCTCACACACATCATTAAAGCTTTGAGATATGTTCATAGTAGATAGTGAATCTCACATAATATGGACTTTCAGCTGTATATCGCTTGCCACTGACAAGGTTTCTCTATTCGTATGTTGGATTCATTGTTTACTTGTTGTCCGTATGTTTTCCTTTGCTACAAACATCAATCCTAATCCAAGAACAGTTCTCTTGAGAAATGGTGTTAACATTCTTTTACTATTGATGGAAATATTGTGAATCTGCAAATCTACTGTTTGGTCAAGTTTGATGTCTATCTATGTAACCGTGCCAGCATTGTAGCTAATCTCTAAAACCAGGTAGTATGGCCCATATATGGGTTTTGACATGATTACAATAGGTACACCCATAACTGTGTCATGTGGATTGAAAAACCAATCCCCTCTTTGACTACATACAGACATTTGAAATAATTTAGGCTAGTTACTTTTATTTGAAATGCTAGCATATGTTAGGATTAAAGTTGGTGAAGGGTTGTCTCTGACCATTTTATTCTTGTGATGTTATTATGTTTCTACATATGCTATATAACTGTGTAAAGGATAGACATCGAGGAACTGTCGACAATCTGACTTGTGTAAATTATTGTTGTCTAACCTAGACGCATTAAGAAATAGTTTAAGTAATATACTTTCCTCTTAAATAAACTGTTTAGCGAATATTTAGCCATCCAACTTAGGCAAGTTATTGTTGTCCAACTTGGACGCCTTAGGAATAGTGTTGGCAATATTTTATATCTTACATAAACTGTTTAGCCAATATCCTGTTGTCCAACCTAGTTTATTGTCTACCTTTTAGCATCTCTTATTCATGTAACTTCATAATTTTGCTAGTTGTTTTTGCCTATATAGTCTTTTCATTTGAGTTGTCGAAATCTCATGTAATGAAGAAGCAGGACTCTATATTACCATGTCATGTGGGATCAAATCCAGTACTCACTTGACCAATTACAAAGACTTGGTATGATTCGCTCTACCTATATGTGGGCTCATTCATTTAACTATATCTGTAGGTCGTTTAGGTGTTAAACCTACCTAGTGTACCTTTTGTGGTAGCTTTCTAGACAAGCTAGTTGACCAAAAACATTTTATTACGGAGGGAAGTGTTATTGGGAAATCTACAACTCTTCTCCATTACTAAATGCTGCTTACAAGCGTGCGATCCTTGTTGAAGTTGTTTTTCGTTGAATCTTTGTATTTAAGGTAGCTATAACTACAGCATGAACAATAATGTATAATGTGAATGCTTAACCTTGTAAAACTGATGGAAGTTTGACAGAGATCATAAGCAACATTTGGGGTTTTAAGTAAAATTTGTGTCTTCAATTTTTCACCTTAAATTTTTTCTTATGGGATTCCGTCTTTTGGTGAACAACATCCTTAATGGAGCTTGATGCCAAAGCTTTGTTACTTTAATCCATATCATTGGAGTTCCATTCTCTGCATGTTTTATGATACCTATACATCATCCTTGGATGTTTTATCCTACCTATTGCAGCAACTGCTTTGGCTTTGGTATTGTTCTTAGTTGCAGTTGATACTTGGGCACTGCTGCAGTTCTATCCATACATCATTACCATATAGGTTTTGTCCTACGTGGATTGGAATATCCTTCTTGATAAGTGTTTGCTCTACATCATAACTATTTCTTCGTCTTTTTTTGCTGAACTGGTTTTCTTAACCTTGTTTATGTAAAAGTAGTCTTTTTTATGTAAATATGACTTTTCTTATATCCATTGCTATATTGCAGAAACATCTTTTTAGAAGGTTGTTGTAGAGTTTCTTACCAAATTTATATCCTAGGAATGGCAAGTGGGACCTGCTTGACTGCTCCCAAGGCCATGTTATTTGCTTAATATTTTGTAGAGTTTATGCTGCCTGTTGGTAGTGAGAACAATACAATTTGAAGTTATTGACTGGATTGACATGTTATTAGTAGTTTGTCATATATTAATGTTAAAGAATTGGTGGATTTGCTTCTCTAAGGCATAGTTATAGGGAACTTACAACTGCTAGCTTCTACCCCATTTAACACAAAGTACTAATTTGAAGGATTTATCTTGAATTTTCTCACTGTGGTAATGCGATTAACTGATTTTGATTGTTTATATGTACGGTCTTGTTTGCAATAATCACTAACTTGAATGTAAATGAAACTTAATTTCTGTGAGGACTCTATGGTATCCAAGTTAAACAACGTACATAAATGATATTTCGAGACATTAAGCATATTCGAGTTTGACCTTTGCCCAATGGGCATTGTTTTTAGTGTCTAACTGAATGTTAATAAATTCCATACATCGGTTAATAAGTTTTCAATGAAGATCAGATTTGGTCTTTGTCTAGCACTTTAATGTTGTATAGTTTGATTCAATTGTGAGGGGTAAAGGCGTTTGTTTTCCTTTTCCCTTGCATTGTACCATTATGATTCCTGATTTCATTGTTGTAGGAATTCAATAATACCCATTGAGGAAATGCAGACAAGTTCTTTAATTTGAGGGCTTTATGTCGGCGGAACGAACATGAACAAGCTTGATGTCAAAAATAGTTAGGAGGCTTTTTACGATATGGTTTGCTAGTTTAAATGTAGATCTGATGAATAGCATTAGACTATGGTTTTACTGGTATACACTTTTCTGATCGCTGTGCTCTTTTCCTGGAGGTTCGGTTACCTTTTCTGGGCACTTCCACTGCTCCTACTAATTTTCGTTCTTATCCTATAGTGGTTTCTTCATTTTGGAAATGCGAAGCACGACTACAAACTGAGATGCAGATACTTTCAACTCTTGCACCTTATGCTAACAAGTAGCTAACGTGTTCACTCGTGGACGCCTGCTACATCTATACATCATTTTCTATGAGCACATGATGTATTATGTCACTAGAATTATCCATTTTAAGGGCAGCATCACCTCATCATTTATTCTAGAATTATGGATGTCAAAAGAGATAATAATAAATTTGATTATCAGGGATTGTGTAAGTGAAGATCAATTAAGCCATATCTTATCCACAAATTGGGCAGCTAGAGTGATGATTAATCTTCACTTTATGATTTATTGCGAAAAAGAAAATCAAGGTGCACATCCAAAAAAAAAAACTTTATTGACTTGTATTTACTCTTCCTTTTAAGCTTTTGCATTTTACTTGAGAGATTTTCTTCACTCACTGACTCTCTTTCCAAGCACAATTAGGTCCCGTATATGGTTATAGTGAAATGCCGTAACTTACAAAATTGGACATATATGATAAGGTAATATTCTTAATTTTGTTCCAAGGGTTTAGGGCAATAACTACTGAGAATGGTATCACATTCTATGTTCTACTCAACGAACTATTTCGGTTTGATCACTCTGTCATCCCTTTAGTTTTATTTTTGTTGACATAGATATGGTGGTATCCAAGTAAATTGTTAGATAGAAAGTTACTGTTATCCAAGTATGGATTCTTTCGCTAGTGTCACCATGTTAACCATGTCTTCGAGTGTTAAAAATATATGTTGGCTAACCAATGGAACATATATAAACAAATTATTTATGATAGATGTATGGATATTCATTTTGCATGTTGGAATATAAGATAGCTTCCTTGATAGCAACTTAGTATTATATCCTGTAGTTTGTTGATTTTGTTGTTTATGTTATTTTTGATTGCCTTGCATATTTTCCACATTTGTCACTATTTTCCACATGTGTTAGTATTTGACCTGCATGTCCTCGTAAGGTTGCTTCTTGCGGCACACAAGCAAAGGTAGGTAGTGTGAGGTTGATATATGGTGATGGCATGTTAGATGGCACCGTATGTTAATTTCTCATGAAGTTATTTATACTTCATTTGTGTTCATATGTTTCCTTAGCAGCAGAGGATTTCTTGTATTCTTCTAGATAGTAATCCAAGTGCTATGTGGCTATCAAGAAAGTATCATTAGGTTTACTTTATTTCAAACGAGAAAGAATGTACCTTAGCTACAAAGCTGGAGTGTCTTAGTTGTTATTTGTGTCTATTTTCTCACCCTTGTTCATGGACCAAGAGAAAGTTGGTGGTGATTTGGAATTCCACAGGAAATTCTACCTAAATCGTCCTCCCACATAATTGACTTATAATTGAAGATAACTATTTGAGCTACATCATCATTGTTTCTTGGGTTTCTATTACTAGTAATGCTATACTATCATTAGAAACTCTCCTATACAAGTTGCTTCTAGGACATCACTGACATTGATACTTGATATATTTTCCTTAATTATTTGAATTTTGCATTGCGGTCTAGACAATATTTAACGGTAAATAAAATTCTTTTGATGCTTGGATCATTTATTTAATTGTGCACGTCTTACCATTTCGTTAATGAGCTTCAAAATTTTATGATCCACATGCCGATATTTGTTGACTATTGCATCATGTACTTTTTCTTTATAATGAATTTTGATCTTGTAGATCAATCTTGATATTTAAATTGTGATTAGTTGAATTTACCAATGAAATAGTTATCACATTAAAAGTTTTTGGTATATCTATGGGTAATTTAGGTTCTAAATTAGAATAGATTCGTTTTGACTATATTTTTTTCACAATAACTAGGTTGCAACACACTTCTTGCATATTTTAATTATAGCAGAGCGACCCAAGTTTAGATTCGACTAAAGAAAATGAAATTTTCAAAATTTACTCCTCTTTCCTTTTCTCATCCAGCTAGATCTAACCTTACTCTTTTTTGAAGCTCTCATTTCGTCTCGGTCACCAAAACAATTTGCGTTCTCAAAACTATTGAATCTTAAGAATAATGTTTTCAGTAGAGCTTTCATTTCTAAATCTAGATTTTGATAATAATAGAATTAGAGAAGACTTAATTCCTTGGAGACTGAAACATGTGGCAAGAGAGTTTGTTGATGATGTTTTTAAGATCTTAATTTGCAAACTAATAAAGTGTGTATCTAGCAATTCTTTATTTTTCTCTTTTCCGTCAAGGTACTTCGAGTAGACAGACTTCTCCCAGAAGTGTTAATTATATACAATAAAGATGTGCAAGAATAACAGTAATATATTCAATACAAAGTATAGAGAAGATTCTTATGTTGGATTAGGAGACTATCCAAATCTAAGAGGATAAGGTGGAGTGCGTGAAGGACTTAGGGGCTACAAATGTCGATAAAATTTCTTTCATATGAGCTGTTAAATTGTATAGTTTTTGTTGAAGTATGAGCTGTTTTGTAGTTTCCTTATTCTGTACTAGAGAGTGTTTTGCTGTACAAATGAAAAATGAGACGTCAACGTAGTTTGTTTTGTCCGAAAAGATAAAAAAAAACAGAAAGAAGACACGAAAAACAAGAAATATAGTCGGCAAAAAAGATGGCTCACTGTAGCAGTAAATAGGTGAGAGTTGACAAAGATTGAAACAAAACTTCATAATTTGCCACATTTTTTACTTTCATCTCTAAACAATAATGAAATTTTATCCGGAATAAAATCTTTCTAAGTTGCCAGCACATTCATCAAATAACCAATGATGAAATTTGGTCTAGCATTTTCATTCACAAACTAACTACTTTTACATGAAACTAGATAACACAGATCACATTGAACAAAGAAGTAGATGTAATGGGCGAATCTAAACACTAATCCCTATTACAAGGATTCTCGGGCCAGGTACTAAGCAAGTGCTTATCCTAATTTTTTTTCATCATGTTTAGTCTCTAAACATTGCCCAAAGCGTCTAACTTCGGCATCAACAAGCTTTAACAGGGAAGACTTAGAGGATTACCGGGCAAAGTGATAACAAGCATTAGTTTCATACACTCTTAAGGCCATTTGATCCCAAGGGTTAGGGAAATCTTAGAATGCTTAAACATGTAGAGAACTAATTCAAGAAGCTAGAGATGCAGGATGTAGTACATGCATGGTTTTGTTGCCAAACCTTCTCAGTTTGAGGCAGCATACTATATGCAATGCAAGAATTTAAAACATTTTTTTGTGGAGAGACATAATAGAAAGAGCTGACGAGTTTCCCGTTTGGGAAATCCCTAGACTTTTCTAAAATCTTAAAGACTTAGAATGAAAATATGGAACACTTCAAAGCATCGCTCTTCTGTAAACCCCATGCATTCTACAAACTTTAATGAACACATTTATACAAGAAAGCCCGGGGTTTCTTTAACCTACAATTAGGTCATATAAAGTAAACTCAGTTTACAAAAGATTCTTTTTAACTATACTCTAGTTCAGTTTCTTTAACCCTTGTTGTCTTTGAACGAATCTACTTCACAAAAACTAACTCTCATACGGTTTCTGTGATCTTTTCTGAAAGTAACTCTGGTTATCTAACTCTAGTAAAGTTATTTCTTCTAGAATAAGCCTGATTGGAATTGTAGACCTAGGCTACGTTCGCTATCCGGGTGTGGAATGTTGTCTATGTCAGCACATTGATTGGATTGTGATAATGGCTTAACGGACTAGGAGTTCTAGGGTAGTCTAAGGCAGAGTCCGAGTTCTTCATTGGGTGTTGTTTGAGTAACTCAGGTCATTATTATTTCTCTTACCAAAAGCTTCATATCTCTTTTTCAGATGATTGTTCGTCTTGGTTGTACCTTATACAGATATGAAGGAATAACGTGAATAATGTGCTTGGGATTGTTCTGTGTCCCAATAGGTTCTTGTGATTCTTGGTCCTTACTATATTCTCCAGGTCAATTTAGTAGTGTACTTGTAAATGTATATTTTTTCCAAATTGTCATTGATCTCCGGATTCGATAAGTCTTTACCGATTCCCGGTGGAACCAGACTAGACACTTGTTTCTCAGCATAAGTGATCGTTGTTTCTACTTGTTCTCAGCACAAGTCGCTGTTGTTCCTGCAGTTTGTTGTATCTCCTCAACAGGTTTTGGAGTCTGTATGATGATCCGGCCTTACCTCTATTAGTTGCTTGTCTAATTCTGCCTACTTATGGAGAAGCTGTGTCTTCTCTTGTCTAAGATAGGCTATGTTTTAATTCAGTTTCTTCATTGTATTTGCTAGATTAGTGCCGTATCCTTTGCGATCTTGTAAGAAACTTGCGGATCTATATGTGTAGTTCTAAGAGATGGAGATAAATAAAAGGTGATGCCTAATTGCTGTCCTGTAGAATCTAATGCTTCTGAGAAGGTGTTAAAACCCTAAGGGAATGCATCTACGCTGTCTACTACTTCTGGCGATGTATGGAAAGCTCTTGATAATAGACCTCTATACATACAATGAAAAATTCTTCCTACCTAAAATGGAAAAATTCTTCCTCTCATTACTAAATTGATGCTAGATAAAATATAGTTCTGATCATGCTTGTTGAATGCTTGCCAAAGGTTATCTAACGAACATCTATGCTCTTTTAAAAAACTCATCTCTTATCTATTTAAGCATCTGAAAGTTATATTGCTAGCAGGAAATAGATAAGCTCATGCTTATCTATTTACAGAACTGGATTCTCTATAAATTACTAGTAGTGGATTTTGAGGGTTAGTTCTGACTACTTGTGTTGGAATTTTGGGAGGAGGCTGTATTTGTAGAAAAAAAAGGGAGACAGAAGTTTGCTAAGAATATCAGTTAGTCAATTATCTTTACGCTTAATATACTCTATCTCTATACGCAAACTATCATTAGTAACTCTATCAATAAAATTAAGCCATCTCCTTTGGTTGGATCCTTTCTCATTCATCTTATTATAGAACTTAACTATAGCTTCACGGTATGTTCTTAGTGTTATTTTCTTTTATGATAAAATGAATAACTGAAATGAATCTAGAGCATAATTTATTGCTAATAATTTGGATTCTATACTGGTTCTATTACCGTTTTCTTTATATTGCCCACTACTATACATTAAGATTCTTTCTATTTCTTTAGGGTGATATTTACTAGGTTTAGCTAAATAGTGCTGCTTGCATCCTAAATGTGAATGGTCTATTTCTATAATAAGATACTTTCTAGTGGTAAATCTAATGGAGGTATTTGCTTTACTTTTTCTTTATTTCTCGTACCATCTTAATATCTTCAGAATTAAAAGCTAGCTGACATTTTGGACCACTATTTTTTCATATAGTGGTCCTGCAAGTTTTCCTAAATCTTTATAAGTGGTTTCGCATAATTTAAAACTCCTAGAAACTGCTGTAGTTCTTTTAAGCTATCTAACCTATCAGGAAAATTTAAAATCTTCTTAGCTATATGCTCTTGCAACTCTATTATACCTTTTCCAATGATAACACCTAAAAATCCAATCTTTTCTTTAGCTAGCTGCATCTTGTTTTTGCTAA
Organism: Acanthochlamys bracteata; assembly: GCA_019914995.1. NCBI lineage: Eukaryota > Viridiplantae > Streptophyta > Magnoliopsida > Pandanales > Velloziaceae > Acanthochlamys > Acanthochlamys bracteata. The sequence continues at coordinate 3,325,352 of CM034142.1, read as the reverse complement.
TAATAATCCATGGTCTAAGAATTTAAAACTAACTGTAAATGTCCTAAACGTTCTTCTATTGTTATGCTAAGAACAAGTATGTCACCTGTATAAACTTTAACAAAGTCTGCATATTTTCTGAAAACTTCCATCCATCTTTCGCTGAAAAATGGAGAGAGCGTTCTTTAATCCAATAAGCATGACAAGCCATTCAAACTCTCCTTTTGGACAAGAGGATGTTTGTCCATAGAACGTTTTCTCGCGCATCCAAACTTCGCAAAATTCGGATTTACAATAGAACTTGCTAAACGCCTTTCTCTTTTTAATTCTTTCTAGTAACTCATTCTTATTCGGAATAAGATATCCATCGTCTATGGTATTGTATTAATAACCATTATAGATTTACCTAGAACTATCTCACTATGAGTTGGTACAAATAAAGGATGGGGATCTATGTTGACTATTAGATATTTGAATAACTATTAACTTTACAAGTTCTTCTATATGCATCTTATAAAATCCTTCTATCAGCACTGATGCTTCTATTGAAGTCACTTTTATAACTAAATGGTCATCTAACATTCGTAAATGACAAATTGTCTTATCTTTATGCCAATACTTCTGGATATCTTCTCCAATGATTTCTGATTTTCTAACTTGAGATCAATTGAGAAAGGCTATCTTGTTCTCATAGGTTAAATTCAATTTTAATTATTCTTCCATGAATTCTGGAGATTCTAAGTCATCTATACTTATTTCTAGAGTTTCATCATCTAGCTGTGAGGGGTGATCTAAGTTTCTACTAAGACTATCTTCTTGCACATTATTTACTTCTCCTAACTGGGATTGACCTTTTATAGATGGTTTGGTAGAATATATACAGTCATTTTTATATCTTTGTTAGTTTGGATGAAAGAGTTTGAGCATCGTGATCAAAAGAAGGATGTTTTAGAAGGACAGAAGTGTTGGTACTATACCCACACCCTTTCCAACATACTCTGAGGTATGTGTGGTAGGGCTGTCTAAGGAATGTCTAGTAAGGAGGAAAAAAATCTTAGGTAAGTGTAATACTACCATTGTCTCGTAGTAGAAAAGAAATATCTAAACTACCATTATGTTGAAAAACTTACATGATGGACGAATGTCTACTCTATAGGTAGACTATATTCTGTATATTCTGTAGTATTACCATAATTTGTCTTAAAACTAATTTTAGTACCTAAAGGAATAGTGGTGTTAAAGTATCACCATTCATCTGAGTTGCTACTAATGTATGCTTAGTCTTTCTATAATATTTCCGAGGGATTATATTAGGAGTAAGGAAGGTGTTTGTATTGTATATCCTGTATCTATCAATACTAATATCTCTAGAAGATAATTTTCTATACATATTTTGGACATTACTTTAAGTGTACCTATCTCTTTAAAATTATTACTGCATACAAAATTTTGCTCTTCTACAAAGTCTAAGTTTGCTAACTCTTCATCAGGGTGATGTTCTGGAGTTGGATCAAAATTCGATTATTGTTGGGTTTGGCTAGTTCCTGGTATATCTAACTTAGTTTCTGGCTTAATTAATATTCGGAGAAGTTTGTAAAACTTGAGCTTCTAAATATTTTACTCTATCTTAAGGGAATCTTGATTCTTAAGATCTTGAATATTTTGTATGTATAAACACTTTATGCATCCTTCTAAAAGACAAAGATCGCATCTTGTTCTATTCATTCGACTAGGATAGCATCTGCAAATAAAACATTGTTTATAATTCATGTTTACATGTTTTCTCCAAACATTACGACATTCTTCACCCATAGATTCTAAATTTTAGGTATCTAACTCTTCGAATTCTTCATTTGAATCTTGAGTATGATCTATTCCTGACATTTGTCTAATAAAATCTTCATGTTGTTCATCTCTATGCTATAATTGTCTCATCATCTAAATTTAAAAATCTACTTTTGTTAGTGTTTCATTAACACATTCTAATAACTCTGTACTCTTATTATGCAGGTTTTTGTGCTTGGGACAAGCATTGCTTAAATGCTTTTTACTATTACAAGCAAAAGTTTAGCTTCGTTCTACAATTTCTCTTTGGATCAAATTTTCTTACATGTTTATCTCTATCTAAATAAGATTTTCTACAATTTGATCTTTCAAAAAGTATCTTTTCTTAGAATAACATCTCCTACGGGTACATTTTCTACGCTTAGGTTCTCTATATCCTGATTAGGAACCCAAATAATTATTACGGGATGCATACTAGCCCTTCTTAGGTTCTTTGGTGGTCTGAATCTCGCTACACATTCTTTTAAGCTCTTTCATGATATGAACTACCCTATGTGTAAATGTCCAAAGAGCGTTGGGATTCTCCTTAATAGGTGCTAACTCATTCCATTCTCTCAATTTCTCTTTGTAATTCTCCTAAGAGTTTCCTAACTAATGTTTTACCATATTTTGGGTCATAGCCTGCTCTTGCCTTTGTTACCATATTAACCTTTCATTACACAATTTCTTAATATTATGCCAATCTCTAAGTTGTAACTGTTCTATATGTATTATTGCATTTGCTTGCAATGCTACTAAAATATTAAATTAGGATATTCTCTTGTTACTAAGCGATGTATCTGATTAACAAACTTATAAGGGTTTGGCCCTAATGCTAATAAATTCTTATATGCTTGGAGATTCTTATTTTTATATACTTCCCATAAATCTCTAACGATTCTCCTAAAAATACTTCTAAGTATCTAAATGCTTCTTCGCCTGTTGTGGCGTCTTTCATGCTCCAATAGTCTCCTATAACTAAATTCTTCCAAACATCTAAAACATAGTCCCAAAGCTGATGATCATGTGCTGTGCGATTAACAATTTGTGCTTCTCCTCTAGTCTGAAAGTTTATATTTGGTTCTAGCCTTTCCTTTAGATCTAAGATTGGCAAAATCTTGTTCTCCTAAGGCTATATCGCTTCTTGGAAGGTTTTCGTAGTTATAATTGTTCTCTAAAAATGGCTAATGAATGAGACGGGCTTAACTATATAAACTCCATAAGTTCTAATTGACTGATTCCAGTTACAGCATCTGGGTTACTTGGCTTAAATATTCTAATGTAAAGTATTATCTATTTCTTCTAGTTTGGCTAATTCTATTTTAATTGGGGCAACAGCTTCCAATAACTTCTACATAATAGGTTGTTCATATTATTCTAGTAACTTCTGTTGTCTTAATCTTTTGAATAATATTCTCTTATTCTCCAAATTTCTAATTTTTCTCTCATAACTCTATAATCTTATCATGTCTTTATTTTAGCTTAAAACAAAAAGCGTC
>CM034142.1:3269961-3321950 GCA_019914995.1 Acanthochlamys bracteata | reverse complement strand
TTCCGTTAAATTTTCTTTACAAATATTTCGTTGACAATCATAATAGGAATATTCATTATCTTCTAATTTTCAAGTAATTTCTAATCTTAATAATTCTTCGTATGGTGTTACTGATTCCATGCTATTTTCATGACAGGAAGTTACTATAGGATCTTCTTGGTCAACAGAAAATTCATTTGTACATTCTTCTATCTCATTATTTTCTAATGTCGAAATGGGGTTATAATCGGTAAACCTAACACAAGTACTATTTCTAGCATTCTTATGCATCATACTAGTCCCTGGAACAAGAAGATTGGATTTCTGATGAAATTCATCAAGAATCCATTTTCATCCAGTGAATGATGTTGGAAGAGATACTATTGGCTTTTATCGTTTTAATACCTTTAGAGCTTACTAACTACGTAACTTCACTTACTTCCAATTTATATTTAACTTCTCCATTATTCGTTAATCTTTCTATAAATCCTAACGAATTAATATACTATTACCTGATGTTATACCTGCATTAGGACCCTCTCTTAGTACCACAACCAATGATATCTTGGCTAAAAATATCATAAAGAAGACAACTAAAGGTACATTACTACACAACAATTCAACTCCTCTGTAGCTTGTCCCTCCGATATGAATTTATTTGAAAGAGATGGAACAAGTGATGAGTGAGTCATACGTATTTGAAACAGATGTATGACTCTATTGGCGAAATATGTTCGTCTTGGTGTCGCGGTAGTGATGAGTGAGTCATATGTATTGTGGATAGTTGCCCTTGAATGAATTCCTGACAGTTTTTGTTGGAAGAGTTGGACAAAATATAATTACAATTACCGAAGTGCTAGTGGAAAAGACATTGCTTTGACTGAATGATGCTTGGTGTGTCAACTTGTGAAATAAAAAATAGGTGAGGTTCTTCATTAGCCCACTACTAGCAACAACCATAGTTGCACCAACTGCTGCCATCATCGTAACAGCTTATCTCGAGTCTTCTCTTCTAAAATGTGCATATGCCTATCCCACTGTTGGAAATAGATGGATCTAAAGCACATCACTCCATCCTTTATAAAGGCGATTGTCCAGTCCATCAAGGAAGGTGTACACATCGTTTTGTAGTATAGAATTTTACTTTTTGTTGGAACTATAAGGATAATTTTGATGATAAAAAAGAATTAAGAATTATGATTTATATTAGACTAATAATCTGAAAACAAGATTCTGCAGGATTAGACAAACAAAGATCATTTTATTTATAGCAGACAAGAACAGCCATCATACAGCCAAATGTCATGCTACTACAAATTAAACAACATACGGGACAGAGGATGCCATAGTCACATTGCAATCAGCTGCTCGACTATTGAAGCACAAGAATACTTCTCTGTATCGAAACAGAGACTTTGGGTTTAACCGCAACAAAACTTTCCCTTGCTTCAAAAATCGTCTGGACTCACAACGGACTGAAGCATTTCAAAGAGAAGATCTACAAAGAGCAAAAATCATTTTCAATTTCACAGAAAAGGAAAGCTCAATAATCAAGGGAAGAAAGCACATTATACAGATCAAAATCTTTAATCAAGTCAAGCAGTCAACCAACAATGCATTAAATATGGACAAGCCAAATCAGCTCATCAGCTCATCGAGTCTCAGACAGCAGCTTAGCTAAATCAAGCTATTAACCACTGGTGGCAAATTCAAATTTCTAAAACATATTTAATGCTATGGAGACCTTGCACAAAGACAGCCGAAAGAAACTTGGAAGCGGTTGATTAACCGCTGGACAAAACCACTTCCTCTCTGACGTGAAGAACCACCAATGAAAAAGAGCCACAACGGCAACGTTCCTCAACGGTTCCCGCACAGGAAGAAACTCTATAAGAAGGGAGTCACAGCAACGAAGAAAGAGGAAGAGAGACAACACAAGCAAAACAGAGAGAACACAAGGAAAACAGAGATACACAAGAACTCCACTATTCTACACAAACAAATCTTGTTGTCGGTCACATTGAAGAAATCTCTCTCAGCAACCTCTCCGATCATCTCATCTGAAACACATCATGAACACTTAACTCTCATGAGATAGATCCTGCGTTCAATTTCAGTTTACTTTTCTTGTAACCTTTTTACTGACATTGTGAAGGTAGTGCTGCGGGCACCGGTAAAGGAAGCTCAGGTGGAGCTTAGTGTGAGCTCTTAGACCTTATAATAGAGCTAGCAAATCAGCCAGGGGGACAGGCGTGTCCAGTAGGCTGTTAAGGGGTTGTCTTGGCGAAGAAACCCGATAGAGTAAGTGTGCTTGGTGAAGCACTTTGCTCTAGGTGTATTTGTAGCTTATTAAAGGTTTAGTGAAGCTTTGGCTCTGGTGATAGAGCGACCGTGGATGTAGGCAAGGGATTTTGTCAAACCACGTTAAATTTTCTAAGTACTGTCATTTTTACATATGTCAGTAAACACTCTAACTCTCTCTGTCTGCAGGTTACAGACTTGACACAGCCGGCTATAAGCCTGCTACCAGTAGGATAACTAAGCGTGACGAAAATTTTTATTTACTAACTCAATTCACCCCTCCCTTCTTGAGTTAATCTTACAGGAAAACCTAACACTTTTGTATATCTGTATCTCGCACCATTTGATTAGGATGACTTGTAGAGTATTGTAATACGCTTCCATAGACCCTTCGACTTTCTCGTTTGTAATACGCTTCAATAGATCCTTTGAAGTTCTCTTTCGACTCATTTTGCCTTTTAAGATCGTACACTTCAGAGGTGTCAGTGTCGTAAAAAAATAGGTGGTAGCAACTGCACCCATGCTGCCTTTGCTTTAGGGAACACAATCAAATTATTTGTTAGACTAGGTGCCGTCGAATTGATCAGCCACCCCCTCACAGTTGAATTTTTAGTTCTCCTTTTGTTGGGTCAGTAGGTAAAGACTGTGGAAGAACTCCATTAATATATCCCAATTGTCTTTGGAAGAGATGTACATCTCTGCAACTTGGTACCACAAAGCATAGTTGTTACCATGGTTATCAAAATTCTGTTTTAAATCTTAAATCTTAAAATTTTAGTTCACAATAAATGATATCATTTTCATCCAAATCGTATTATGTGTAAATTCACGCACTGGGATCACGATCTTAACGTTCTTGGTCGTGAGATAGTTAAGATCGCGATCCTGTATGCAATCTTATGATTGCTCTCTTTAAGAATTTTATCTAATTAATTAAAATTTGGGAGATAGTTGTACAAGTACCCACATAATCACGTCGTCTTTTCTCCTACAGCCACGATGATAGAAAATGACATCCCTAGCTTTCTCTCGGCTTGCAGTTTCTTCGTATTTGAATCAATGCCGATTGTCAGAATTCTTCTTCAATTTAAGCCCTAGTTCAGTTCTTTGCTTCTACTAGAGATAGCATCTCGCAAACCAGCCCTTCGAATCACTTCTGCAGCGAAGCAGTTAGTAGAGGTAGCTGAGAAGTTATGACTTTGGGAAGAAGTTAGAAAACGAGAAGAAGACGTAGGGAGAAGAGGTAGAAAGAAGAGGAAGAAGAAGAATCGACAAGCGAAGAAGAAGCACAACAAGCATTCCGCCGCCGCTGATTCGCAGTATGAAGGAGGCAAAATCGAGTTATATGTCGATTACATTGACCCAAAGCAGTGATTAACTCCTCTCATTTCACCAAATTCTTCGAAACGAGGGTAAGAATTCATCTCTTGGATTCTTATTTTCTGTGACTTACTGATAAAGTCAGCCTGTTTATTTGATAAAACATCTATCTATTAGAAATTTCATTGTTCTATACTGCAATCTCTTTGTGATGCTTTTTTAAGAAAAAATTCTGAGTTGAAGAGTGTTGTTTAATATATCATGCCTATAAAATAAACTACTTGTTATATTTCTAACGTAAGTTTAATCTCTTTAGGTTGGTTTCCAAGCAATTGCAGAAGCTCTTAGACTGGCTAATGTTAAACCAATAGTTACTACCGACTAAATTAAAGTGTCCTCTTTTTATACTTGTTAATATTCTTCATTAGTAGTAGTTAACACCTTGTTTTATTTGGTGTTGTACTTTTGGGGTGTATATAAAATGCTTCTATTAGTACTTGTACATGTATTTTTGAGCGCACATTTTAATTAACTGCATATAGTACGGTTGATGACGTAGGCATATGAAGCTAAAAGATGCTACCTATTAGAAGCCAATAACACATATGTTTAGTTTCTAAAAGAAGTTGGAATTATTGCAAATGCTATATGGGACATGCAGTTGACACAAAGATTAACGTTTCTGCTTTGAAATTTCTATCAGAAATGCAAATCATCTAAAATAAAAAAGACCAACATTGTTAGTATGTTACAATATCATGAATTGCAGGAATATGTTTTATATTTCTGAAATAAAGTTACATTAGTAGACAAAGAGGTCACAACACTTTTACAAATATTAATTAGAAGTTTAAATATATTAAAAATATTTTTATTAAAAGATTATCGTAGTAATATCTTATGATTTTACTTAGACAGAACGATCCTATCTAGGATCTCGATCTTGATAATCTTGATTGGCACTATCTAATTTTGAAGCTGAGCCCAATAGAGTTATCATAATCTACGGTCAAAATTTGACTTTGAGTCTGAGTCAATACCTATGCCATACGGGCTTTGAGTCTGCTATATGATCCAGTAGCTTCTGGTGATCGATTAGAGAACGGGGAGAGCCGATAAAAATTGTTGTAAGGGAGTAGATCTGGCAATTGACCGAGAAAGATTGCTCAACCACCGCAGTTTGGTGGAGACGTCGGGTCTCAACAGTCCGGCAATGAAAGAGTTGATCACACCGATGCGGTTGCGGCAGGTAAAGTCTGGACTGCTTGGTGACTAACGATATCGATATCAATGATCGAAAGGTGGATCATGTGAGGTTTGGCTCGCAAGTTATGCGAGAAGCAATAGCTTATCGAGGAAGCGGCGTTCCTCGGAACACGGCCAACAACAAGCTAGGGTTCTTTCCTACACCTAATACTACGTTCAATATATGTATATTATTGCAGCCTATATTTATTTCCTTAGTAAATAAATAAATACATATATATATAGGGAGGGATAGGGGCACTCCCTCTCCTAGAGGCACTCAAGCACATGCATGACCATTTTTGGTCGAGGAGAACTCTAGATCTAATCTCTATAATTGGATATGAAGAACTATGAATCGGTATCACCCTAACAAAATATCAGCTCAACCAGAGTACGAACGATATCCATTCTTCACTTGGAGAAAGGATTTTGGGAATATTGTTAACCCCAGTGAAGATAACTCAAAAAAATATTTAGAGTATAGTAGAATACTCTACATAAATAAGCCAAGTCTAGAATACCGATAGAATACTCAAGATAAGATAGTTGGAATAATTTAGAGTAGGTCAGAGAATACTCTGGAACTGTGTAGATGTTTGTAAAGAAGATTATATAAGAACTTTTCAGACTATGTATTCTCCACCGTTTGATCAAAGCAATCTCCACTCCATTGAGGAGACGGAGGAACTATAACTAGGAGGGCAAAGCCCCCCTATTTGGAGCATCAACTAAGAGTTGTAACAAGCCAAATAATAAAAAGCTTTCCTTCCAAAAAGCTCTCTTCAAGTGCTATCTACTTCGTTTCTTTCCCTCAAGACCGTTCAAGTTTCCCTAGCTATCTTTAATAGCTCTTTTGGGTAATGCTGATTTAGCTACAAGAGGTGTGACTAAATGCTACATGAGCCAAAGTAAAAATCTAGGCCCATGACAAGCGAAATTAGAGCTAAACTTCTGCAAGCAGAAAAGGCAAGCAGAAACGATGTTTCCGTACATAAGAGAAGGGAGATTGAAAGGAGAGCTCCCGAGAGCATACAACAATGCAAAGAGAAGTATAGGGACGTAATGGCGGACATGAACGCGTGGCTCGCTAGGGTGGAGCTTGCTATGGCCGGTAATCTGGACCAGTTCAAGAAGTTAGGCCAAAGCATCGAGAAGTTCGAGAAGGGACAAGAAGAGCTTCGTGGGGAGATTGAAGGCGTATTGAACGTGGTGACCGAATCATCCTCTCGCCAAAGCAATGCCCTCAAAGACTCTCTCTTTGATAATATGGATGCTGTTAGAAGGGAAGTTGCGACCCTTACGGAAGAGGTCGCAAGGTTGGCTAACGAGTTGAGGGATGTCCGAAGAGACTATATGCACTTTGCAAGATGACGATTACGCAAGGGGGATTTTTCGCCATACGCTCAACTTCAACTCTTTCGATGTGGATGTTCTAAAACCCAAGGCATATAAGGGTGCGCGGAACACGAAGGAGATTGACAACTTCCTGTGGAGATTAGAACAACTCTTCAGGAGTACCAGGATCATGGAGGATCGAGTTAAGATTGATCATGCCACTCTTTACCTTGAGGATACTGCAGTGGTATGGTGCAGGAGGATGCATGCCAAGATCAAGGAACCTACACCATTGCCACATGGGAAGATAAGGCAAGGGCAAGCTTCGGCGCTTGACCCATCAAGGCAGCATAAGTGATTATGTCAAGAAACTTCCAGAGTTGATCTTAGAGATACCGAATTTTCCAAAAAGTGAGGCCGTTTTAGTTTTCATTGACGGATTGAAAACATGGGCAAGGTTGGAGATCCAGCGTAGAGGACTTCAAAATCTCAACTCTGTAATTGTCGTAGCCGAGTCCCTTATAGAGTTTCAACTGCCCGAAAAGCTTAAGCCTCGAGAGGACTTCAATGACAATGGTGGTGGAGATAGCCATCAGATCAAAGAAGCAACACTTGGCCCACCAAAGACAAAGGGAGGCTCCCGTAGAGGCAAACGAAGCAATGGTAACAATCGATGGAATAGAATGAATCCTTTAAAATTCTTCATTTATGATGGTCCTCATATGGCTAGGAATGTCCAAAATGAAACAAACACTCCGCATTAATAAAACTAATGGACGAGCCACGATGTCAACATGAAGAAGTAATGATGGGCTCATTACAATTACTTAATGCCATCAAAGCCAAAACCAAATTGCCAAAATTTGAGGTGAAGGAACCAAAGTTTGAGGATGGGAGGTCCGACCCATAACTTCCTCTAGGAGAAGAAAGCAACAAAAGACTAGGGTCAAATACGAAAAGGGATAAGGATGGATTAAAGCAGTTAATTTTGAACCCAAATCCGTTTTGGTGTTGCCCGTGGAATTAAAACTTACATAGGTGAGTGATCCAGTCTTTTGGACTTTTCTACTGTCCATGGATGATATCCTTATAGGTTTGTGATGAATTTTATGGATCGCGTAAAGGCAATACCTATCCCTTTTGCCAACTCCATGTTCACCATAGATGAAGGTAAAACATGCATGGTACCTTTGTCGAAAGAAGCAAATTTACAACCCTTAAGAAAGAAGGAGGAGGCACAACCAATAATCCAGACCATCCCAAAAGAACAAAATCACCTCAACATTGAGCCAGGAGAGGATCAAAGTGCTGCAGCATCCTTAAGAGTTTCTACATCTATTATCATGACACCCGAACAGCACGTGGAAGAAATTCTGGAGCATCGATTCAATTCAAGGCGTGATAGTCATCCATGTTATTCTGAATATTTGGTCAAGTGGAAGGGTCGGCCAGACAACAAGTCATGCTAGGAAAATGAAGACTACTTATGACCATTCCACCAAAAGATCAAAGAGTTCTGCTACAACTCTACGCAACCGAATGAGGGCATCGCAAAATAAATGGGAGAGAATGTCACGGTATGGCTACTTTGGCTTTTCTCCTCATCTAAATCATATTGTAAAATACTTTTTACCTAGATAAATAAGCCAAGTCTAGAATATGGTGGAATAAATACTCTAGATATAAGATAATTGGCATAAATTTGTAGTAAGTTAAATGCTCTATAAAGGTGGAGGTTTTTGTAAGGGAGATTATATAAAAACTTTTCGAACCATGTATTCTCCTCCGTCCAATCAAAGCAATCTCCACAGTCAATTGGGGAGGTGGAGGAACTATAAATAGGAAGGAAAAGGCCCCCCTTTTGGAGCATCAAGCAAGAGTTGTAAGAAGCCAAGTAATAACAAGCTTTCCTTCCAAAAAGGTCTCTCTTCAAGTGTTCTTTATTTTCCTTTTCCCTCAAGACCATTCAAGCTTCCTAAGCTATCTTTGATAGCTATTTTGGGTAAAAAGCTGACGTAGCCATAAGAGGTGTGACTAAGTGCTACACGACCCAACGTAAAAATCGAGGGCCAGTAGCACATGGAATAGAAGGTCGTCAAAATTGTCTAGATGTGAGCTCTACAAATACCATAGATGAACTACCTTTATATACCTATGAAGTACTAAACTTCCTTGCTTCTTCAGACATAGCTACTATTACATTACCATAAAGTATCTTGATTTACTTATGTACACACGTCCATGTATTATGTTGCCTGCAAAAGAAAGATAAACCTCCAAATAGCAAATTAGTGCACTTGGAGAAGACAAAAATTTTAAAAAGTAATTCTTCTATGCGAAGGATACTACAAAAACTTTATGAGCAATGTAGTAAAAGTATATTTGCGCAGCGAGTCCACTAAACAAACTTGGCATCATAACTAATTATATGCGTAAAAATAGAGTTGGACAAGCCTTCGTCTGCATACGTATATAGGTGATTTAAATATAGACGATCATCAACTAATAGTAGTCCCAGTGAGGACTGATGCAACCGAGGTCGCCTCAGCTAAACTAGCGTCAAAGTTTACGGATGATCTTTACATGCTTGTGCAATGAATGTCTTATGGTGTGCCTACGTCCTAATGATTTAGTGGTGTTGATCTTTGTACTTCAGCGAATGAGGTATGCGACAAATTGTAGGTTGGCCATGAAGAAACCACACAAGTGAAGTTGGCGCTTGCGAACCTTCTAACTTAGGACCACGAAAACCTGGAAGAGGACAAGGGAGAATATATTCATGGCTAATGGAGAATAAATTCATGGCTAATGGAGGACAAGCAAGCATAGAGGCGTACCACCTCCTTGGCAAAGAACACTGCCACGGAAGATGTAGAGTACGGGAGTTTGATTGGAAGAAATGTGCATGCTTGGAGAGCCTGATTGCTAACACCAAAATGACGTCCTTGTCTTTGGACGCGAAAGACATTCAGTAGAACCATTGGTGATGTCATCCAAATGTTATCTAGAATAGGTAGGGGCTGTAGCATTGTGTTTATGTGTAGTTGCTTTTATAGCGAAAAAAGAGAAGAAAGCCTTTTATATGTCCGTAAAGCCCATAGTGACCACCTTGAGCCTAGTTATGTGCCTTGAACAACAACTTGTTGTGAATATAAGGATCAGCAGGGACTGAATCACAGCCTTTCTGTACAAGTCCTTTGCTATGCGGAAACTCCTTGGATAGCAAGGACTTCAAAATACATCCTTGGCTATTTAGAGAAGGATATGTAGGAGTTATAGGCGTATTGAGTACGCCACACATCATCCTAAATGATGCGACAAGGTGGTGAAAGTATCCTAACATAGCAAGACAGATATATGCATGTACTATAATTCGTACTGCTTGTAAAATCACTTATCATAAGCATATGCCCGTCAAGCGGAAGTATAGCACAAATGGATAAATCATTATTAAAACATAAACGACAAGGTTATAGCAATATTGTATAAACAATTCCTAAATCATGCCATGAAAATCATGTTGTTATTTTCCATGTAACACTAGTCTCCCATGACGTACCGTCCAAGTAATACGTTGACTAGCAATAATTTCCAAGTATTTTAAAGTGTCATGCATGGTCAAATGCATTGAACTCAAAAACCTATAATGGAAGCTGTTATGATGTTACAGACTCCAACATGCATAATATGAGGAATACATATCAAGCAATTAATGAACTACTATAGGCATAATCATCTGGCATGCTGGGTAACTTATGCCATTAAGTTTTATCAAAATGTTAGCATGCCTCGGTTACTGTCATAATTCTTGTGCAAGCACGCGTCACGAATATTCGCATTGTCAAGCGGAAGTTATGCCGTTATGTTCTATGAAATCTGCCTTGCCTCGCAACTTACTCTTGTAGATATGAAGGCATAGTCATTCAATGATATTAGGCTCAAGAAACTATAGCCCATCATACAGGAATTTGAATAAACATGCTAACCTACTGATTTACTAGCATGCTTTTACAATTCCTTTACGTAATTCTTATACAAGTATGCATCACACACATACTATATAGCATGAGGGAGGTCATATTATAATTTAGACAGAAGGTGGCAACAAGTTGCTGGTATTACAACCAAATGTTGCCGGCAACCTAATGATAAGGCATGAATGAAAGGCACAAGTAACCCTCACCAGGAGTCCATGGAACCTCAACTGCACGAGCTATCATCAAGTGTCACCAAACCTAAACTGCTCGCCAAAACCTTTTGTAAAAACAAATATAATTATCACCCATGATAACTGAAACCAATTTATAATTCTTAATGCACAAATCTGTACGTTGCCAAGTACAAATTAATGCACAATCATTAAATCTTTATCCATTCAACTACAATTCATAACACTCGATCAATGTTTGGCTAGCAGGTCAGCAATGCTTACCAAAACCAAAGAGATGTTCAAAATATAGGTTGGGTGGTATCACAACAAATAACTCCACGATCACTGTTCCAAGGAATATTTACAGTAAAGAGGATTACGTAGTGGCTCATTAGCAAGTTCAAATGGCACAAATTCTATCTAGTGTACCTGGCAACATAGTACTTTTGCTTTTGGTGCGTTGATGGCAGGGTTCTGGACTACTAGTCGTAGTTGAAGTTGTAGGCACAAACTACATGGGGGCTGTGGGCTTTGCCACTGATGTAACATAAAAAAGCTAGCAGAGCATATCCAGGAGCCCGTATGATTGTTTTTGCTCATATCGAGCTAGTATATAAGCTTTTTGCAATTTTGTTGTTGCCTTGACATGACTCTATGGTAATACGATCAATAACACTTGCGGTGAATTGGCTAATGAGGTCGTCTTCAACATAAGCTTTTAGTATTGTGCAATATAAGCAGTTGGCGTAAGCTGCTAGAATGAGTAACTTGGGTTTCCGAAGTCCTTAGGGCCAAACCACAAAAAAAGTGCATCGGTAAGGTCTTACAGTAAGTGGTTATGAATTCTTCGTATGTTCTTATTGATTCCATGCTATTTTCACAACAGGAAGTTACTATGGGATCTTCTGGGACAACAGAAAATTCATTTGCACATTCTTCTGCCTCATTATCTTCTAATATCGAAATTGGGTTATAATCGGTAAATCAAACACTAGTGCTTTTGTAGCATTCTTGTTATCATATTTTTGTACTTTGATTATATCTTACTCAAATATATACATGTGCCAATATTGATTATTGAAATTATAGAACAAAAGAATTTGAAACTCCTTCTTTAATTACGATGGCAGCTGTCATAGACCTGTCTATGCCATGAAAACTAAATATCTTTTTGCAAATTTGTTCATGTAATTCTATTTTTCCTTTTCCTATGATTACTCCTCAAAACTCAATTTTTTCTTTAGCAAGTTTGTATCTTCTTTTTGCTAATAATAATACCATGTTCTAAAATTTCTTTTATACTAACTATAAATGTCCTAAATGTTCTTCTTTTGATTTATTAAAAACAAACTCTGAATATTTTCTAAATACTTCATTCATTTTTCTCTGAAAAATAGATGGAGCGTTTTTAAGTCCAAAGGGCATGACTAACCACTCAAAATGTCCTTCTAGACAAGTAAAAACTGTCTAAGGAATACTTTTTTCGTGCATTCTAACTTGCCAAAATTCTGACTTACAATCAAATTTACTAAATATTTTTCATCTTTGATTCTTTCTAATAGTTCATTCTTATTAGGGATAAGATATCCATCATCTATAGTGTTATCATTTCATCTTTCATGAATGTTCAGAGCTAGATTACTTCGTTTAATTTAATTAGCAATAGTTAGATTAAGCCTAGTAATAGAATTTATGATCTTTATAGAACTGTAATCTAGAAAGTTAAAAAATTCTAGAACTAATAGCTTATGACAGTACCCATTAAGGCAGAACCTACTATCCTCCCAAAACTAAATGAATTTCATATTCATGCTACAGGTGTAAGGTTAGACGAATTTTTTTAAGTAATCAATTTAGATCAAATAACTGAAGTTAACGAAGGGGCAATATTTTAGAAAGAAATTTGTATTTACTTTTACAAGAATTATTATCTATAGAAGATGAAGAATATAAGAGAAGAAATCACGAAGCTATTCAAATTATATACCATCTCATTCTTCAGTATATAAAGATAGAAGGAAAACCTTATCTTACAGCTAGGGAAGAATACATAGTAAATTTTGAAACACCTTTTGAACATCTTAACTTAGCAGAGATTATTGAAGAAGAAAAAGGTGGATGTAAAGAGATTTGATTATTTAGATTTAGAAATATCTCATAATTCTAGAATAGCAATTACATTAGATAAGTGTAAAATTAAGTGTAATTTTGAAAAGAATAGTGATTTCAAGCATCTCCTCCATAGTTCAGACCCTGTCTTAAACAGTTTAATAGATTTAGTTTTAAACCTTTCAACTCATTTAGAATTTTCTTTAGCAAGAAAATCAAGTGAAGATTTGTCCTTTTTATTTTCAGATATTAAAACTATCAAAACAAACTTAAATTTTCTCAAAAATCAATTTCAATTTGGTTCAGAAATTATACATCATTATTTTAATAGAAATATTAGCCTATATACTATAGAAAGACAAATCCAAAGTTTAAATACTAAGGTAGATACATTAACTGAACTCTTTAGAAAATCTTTTTCTTTACGAAAGATTATCAAGAAGCCTTATTAGAAACCAAAAAATATCTGTTTCCAGCTAAAGGATTTACTAAACTTGATCCTTACCCTGCATAAGATAAAACTTGACAGACAATACAATTACTAGTCTTTTGATTAGAGCAAATACTAAATTAGATTTATTATTAGAAGAAAAACAAAAGAACAAGTTAAATCACCAAATAGACGATCTTATTAAGAAAGTAGACAGTCTTGATATAACAAAACCCAGTGGTATAAATAGAACAAGACCATCTAGAGAACTGAAATTTTTCTATATAACATGACTACTCCTTTTAGTGGAAGTTCTAGAACATTAACAGAACGTAGTTCAGGAAAGATTGTTCCTAGTAGTTCAAAGCAAACATTTATGAGTAAAAAATTCAGTCGAAGTAATAAGCATTTAATTGAAGTAGGTTCAAATATAGATCCAGAATAGAAATTAGAACATTTTAAGCAAAATGGTTTAGACCTTATTTCTCCTAGAGAATTATATCATATAGGTAAAATAAAAAACTTTGTAAATCAGGCTCAGTTCTTTGTAAAGAAACGTGAAGAAGAAGTAGAATGCTTAGGAGGACAACATGTAGTATTAGATGTTATAAGTTTAGAAACTTATAAAGCTTTAAGAAGCTCACACTTTAATTTTATGCATTTAGGATTATTAGTAATTGGAATTAAAGATTTAGATAGAAGCTATTTAGGAACAAAAGTATTACTATATGCTTATAGATTTATTGTTGTCCAAACCTTTTAGCTAGTATAACTAATGGAGTCCAGATCTTAAAATAGGAATAAAAACCAAAGGTTATGAAGCAAAAACTTCAAGTAGCAACTTACTAATTTCTTTAGGATTCATAGGAAGATTAACTATTAATAGAGAAGCTAAGTACAAACTTGAAATGGATGATGTTACGCAATTAGTCAGCTCAAAAGGTTTAAAAATGATAAGAGTAAATAAAAAAGATCCTACAGCTTTAGCTGGAAAAGAATGGACTCTAGATGAGTTTCATCAAAAATCAAATATTCTTATTCCATAAATTAGTATGATGTATAAGAATGCTAGAAATAATAATAGTGTTAGATTTACAGATTATAACCCAGTTTTAACTTTAGAAGATAATAAGGCAGAAGAGTGTATGAATGAACTTTCTACTATTTTAGAAGACCCTATAGTAATAGCATGTCAAGAAAATAGTATGGAGTTAGTTAGAACCTTTGAAGAATTATTAAGAACGGAAATTTTTTGTAACTTAGCAGATAATGAATACTTAAACTATGACTGTCAAAGAAATATTAGAAAAGCTAATTTAGCAGAAGATTGTGTTCATTTTAAGTTAAAGGAAAGATATGATAAAATTAGAGAATTATGGCAAAAAAGATTAGAAATTTGGAGAATAAGAGAAAGGTTTATTCAAAAGATAAAAAGTGGTGAAGTGATCAAAGAATATATCCAGCCTATCAAACAAAAACTTTTAGAAGCTGTAGCACCTATTTTTAGCTAAATTAGAAGAAGTCGATAATTCTTTTAGAATAAAATATTTAAGTCAAGAAAAATTAAATGCTATAAGCGAAGTTAGTCATGTAGAACTTATGGAATCCACAGAATCTAGTCCTTCGTTTGCTATTAGTCCATTTCAGCAAAGTGAACCTACATGAGAAGCATCAAGTTATAGTTATGGTAATTTACCAAAAAGAGATATTGCTTTAGCAGACTAAGATTTTAGTAATTAAATCTAAAGGAAAAGCCTTTCCATTAGAACTAAAATAAGTTTTCAGACTTTAGGAGAAGCTCAAATTCTTAATTTCACAGCATAAGACCCTCAATTATGGAATAACACTTTAGATGTTTGGAATTAGTAATAGGAAACTATTGGAAAAATATGTGAGATTGTACATCTGGAGAAGAAGAATTTAGAAATTTAGAAATTTTCTTAGGAGAATCTGTAAGAGGATTATCGAAAGTATAAAAGAAAGTAACCCAAGGTTATAAACATCTTTTATCTTTAGGACCTAACCTTTATAATTTTGTAAATCAGATACATCAGTTAGTAATAGGAGAAGTTCCTAATTTAGGGTTAGTATCTATGCAAGCAGATGCTTTACTACATATACAACAAATGCAACTTAGAGATGTAAGAAATGCTAAGCGATATTGTAATGAATATGTTAATATGATTACAAAGGCAGGAGCTGGTTTTGACCAAGAATATAGTAAAAGATTATTTAGAAAATTTACAGGAGAATTAGGTAGAGAAACAGAAAGAGAATGGAATAATTTGGCACCAGTTAAAGAAAATCCCGATACACTTTGGACTATAACATATAGAGTAGTTCATATCATGAAAATATTAATATGAAAATGTAGTGAGATACAAACAGCCAGACAACTAAAGAAAGGACAGTATGCCTTCTGTAATAATATGTATGTACCTAACCAAGATTATAGAGAACCAAGATCTCGAAGGAAATATAAAGAAGGAAACCTCATTCTAGAAAGAGGTATTATTTGAAAAGATCTAACAGACGAAAACCTTATTTAGACAGAAATAAAAATGTTAGAAGATTTAAACCTAAACGAAACTATAGGAAAAAGTTAAAATGCTTTGCATGTAATAGTGAAGAACATTTAAGTAATGCCTATCCTAAGTGTAAGAATCTTCATAATAAGAATACAGAATTATTAGAATGCGTTAGTGAAACTCTAATAGAAATAGACTCAGAAATTTCAGATGATGAAACTATTTATAGTATAGAATCTTTAGAAGAAAAATATAGAAATGAATTACAAGAAGATTTTATTCAAGAAATGTCAAGAATTAATATTAATTATGATTCTTCAGATGAAGAATTCGGAGAATTAGAAACATATTTTAATTATTCAGACAATTTAGAATATATGAATGAAGAATGCCATCATATTTGAAAAAATATGAAGGAATAGATAGTACCCCATATTTTATCTGTAGATGGTATCCTAGTATTATGAATAGAGCTAGATGTGGCTTATGTTTATAGAAGGTTGTATAAAATGTTTAAAGTTACAAGATGGCTATCCAAAAGATAAAGATACAATAGAATCTAGAGTAAACTATTTAGAAGGACAAGTATTTAAGATAAACAGAAGATTAAAATGATTAACGTCTACCCTAAATTTCGACATACTTGAAAGTAGTAAACATCAGAAGACTTTAGTTTCAAGCCTATTCCAGAACTAATCCCAGAACCTAATTCTACACCAGAACTAGAAAAAGTAGCAACTTTAAATTTAGTAGAAGAACCTATACTTGTTTGTAACAACTATAATGAAATAGGAACATTAAAAGTAGAGTGTAAAATACGTATAAAAGACTGTAGTAGAAACATTAGCTATGATAGACACAGGATGTACTAATATTATCCTTACTCCAGATATAATTCTAGAAAAGTATTTAGAAAAACTAAGCAACCTTTAGTTGCTACACAAATGAATGGAGATACTTATACTACTATTATTTCTATAGGTACTAAGATTAGTTTTAAAACAAATTGTGGTTATAGTATAGAATATACCTTACCTACCTCACCGACCTTTGTTCTTGGATTAAGTTTAAAACATAATGTAATTTTAGGAATCTCCTTTTTATTAAAAGATAATTGTAGTATTACTTTAAGTAAAAACTTTTTCCTTCTACATCGGCACTCTTTTGTTAGTCCTACTACCCCAACCTCATAGTACGCTGGAAAGCGTGGTGGGTTTAGCACATCACCACAACAGACTACTATTCCGGTCCAAGCCAAAGTTTGCCCCTGTCCAACAGAAGGCTAATGTCAGTTAGGAGAATCTACAAAACCTTATAAAATTTTACACGATTATCTTTCTATGTTAGAAGAAGCTCAATCAATATAGATGATTCAAAATCATTAGAGTTTATGGAAGAACCTTTACAGTTAACTTATAATTTATTAGAAGAAACAACTTTAACACAACTAATTTCTAAGTTAGAGAAATTAGAAATTATAGGAGAAAACATACAAAAATATTGGCATAAGAACAAAACAGTTTGTCACTTAAGATTGTTAAATGAGAATTTAGTCATAAAAGTAAGAAAAATAGAAGCATCTAAACCAGATAGGAAAGATTTTAAGATGCATATAGAAGAATTATTTAAATTAGGAGTTATAAAAAGATCTGAAAGTCTCCATAGATCACCAGCATTTATTGTAAGAAATCATAGTGAAATAATAAGAGAAAAATCCAGAATTGTTATAAATATAAAAGATTAAATGATAATACTATAGATGATGGATATCTTATCCCTAATAAGAATGAACTATTAGAAAGAATCAAAGAAAGAAAAATATTTACTAAATTTGATTGTAAGTCAGAATTTTGGCAAGTTAGAAAGCACGAAGAAAATATTCCCTTGATAGTTTTTACTTGTCCAGAAGGACATTTTGAGTGGTTAGTCATGCCCTTTGGACTTAAAAACGCTCCATCTATTTTTCAGAGAAAAATGAATGAAGTATTTAGAAAATATTCAGAGTTTGTTTTAGTATATATAGATGATATACTTATTTTTAGTAAATCATAAGTAGAACATTTAGGACATTTACAGTTAGTACTAAAAGATTTTTTAGATATGGTATTATTATTAGCAAAAAGAAGATGCAACTTGCTAAAGAAAAAATTGAGTTTTTAGGAGTAATCATAAGAAAAGGAAAAATAGAATTATAAAAACATATTTGCAAAAAGATATTTAGTTTTCCTGGCATAGACAGGTCTATCACAGCTGCCATTTATCCTTCGTAATTAAAGAATGAGTTTCAGATTCTTTGGTTCAATAATTTCAATAATCAATATTGGCACATGTATATATTTGAGTTAGATATAATCAAAGTATAAAAATATGATAATGAGAAAATATTTTTTTTTATTTTGTAGCTCTCTACGTAGTGAAGCAAAATAAGGACAAGAAAAGAAATTCATATTGTTTTGTTCCTACATCATGTCTTATCATTTGCATCAATAAAATAAAGGAATTATTTTTTTATAAACAATTAGAGAAGTAAGCACGTATTCAATAATTTAAAAATGAGTTAAATTTTACAATATTTATGAAACAAACATATTTACAAATAAATAGTGAACATAAATATTATAACAACTAAAAGGGTATTTTATCTTTTTACTCATATTTACTTTTCAATTACTCTTCTAATCCAAACACAATTTACTCTTACATTTCTTTCTCTTAACTAATTATCCAAACACCATCGAAATTTTCTTCTTTCCTTCCTTCTTCCTTTCTATCCCTTCTTTTTCTTCTACTCCTCCTACTTATGAACCCTTCATTCAAACACAACGTTAAAGTAATGTGCAAAATACGTATAGAAAATTATCTTCCAGAGACATTAGTATTGATAGATACATGATATACAAACACCCATCCTTACTCCTAATATAATCCCTCGAAAATATTATAGAAAGACTAAGCATATATTCGTAGCAACTCAGATGAATGGTGATACTTATAACACCACTACCCCTTTAGGTACTAAAATTAATTTTAAGACAAATTGTGGTAATAATACATAATACACAGAATATAGTCTACCTATAGAATAGACATTCGTCCA
Source organism: Acanthochlamys bracteata (assembly GCA_019914995.1). Lineage (NCBI taxonomy): Eukaryota > Viridiplantae > Streptophyta > Magnoliopsida > Pandanales > Velloziaceae > Acanthochlamys > Acanthochlamys bracteata. The sequence goes on along the minus strand of CM034142.1, from coordinate 3,303,453 downwards.
TCATCTAAGTTTTCAACATAATGGTAGTTTAGATATTTTTTTCTACTACGAGATAATGGTAGTATTACCCTTACCAAAGATTTTTTCCTCCTTAATAGGCATTCCCTAGATAGCCCAATGACACATTACTTAGAGTGTAACATTTTAAATTTTTGTAAGTGGGTAGTCTTGTCAACATAAATGTTTTGGGGTTAGGTGTGAGAAAATGAGTCTGTCGGTGGACTTCAAAGCCACCCTCTCTTAAACTTATTAACATTTTCTCATTAACTCTAGAAAGGTCTACAATAATTATCTCATTTTATCTTACCTGCTTCCATGTTTTGGTTTTCTGTTCACCTCTCTCTCCCGAACCTTGCAGCGTGATCTCCGCCACTCCAAGCTCGCCGCTGATTGTTGTTTTTTCCCTTCTCCAGCGTAAGCTCTCTTCATCTCATCTTCTCCCTCGCTGCCGGCTCTTCCTAAGAACTCAAATAGCAGCGGCAACGAGCGCGAGCTGTAGGGGCAGGTTTCGCCAGCGAGCCATAAATCGCCGGATTTGGGTCGCCAGAGGACGGCATTTCCATCTTGAACCTTCCTTGTCGCTGCTCTACTAACAAATTCTACCCCTCTCACCGAATTGTCGCTGTAGCTCTCCGAACCGACGCTCGTCTCGACCATTAGAGGCGAAGGATCATCGCTGTCGGCATTCTCATTTCGCCACTGCGGTAAGCTTCCTAAGCCGTTGCAATGGCTTGCTTGAGGCAATTTAAATTCGGCCGGAGCCCTAATTGTCGAAATCCGGCGAACTTGGGAGCTCCACTGTTTGGCCGAAATGAAATATCTAAATCTCGTTGCTAAGACTTGAAATTGAACTAGTTGCAAATTCTTTCCTTTGCGGTAGGAATTCTCTTGATTTGAAGCGCAAAAATACTCAACATCGATATTGGAGCTAATTAAGAGCTAGGTAAGCTTTTATCGAAACTAGCATTATTTTAAGAATGGTATGAAATTTTGATTATGAAAGAAGTTAAATTCATGAGTAGGAATTACTTTTATATAGAGCTATAGCATTGTAGGTGCTTAGTGTTCGTTAATATTAATTTGATGGACATTAGTATTTGTTGTGCATATTTGCTAGGATTGAAAAGAAGAAGATAGTGAACTAAGGATTGTGGTGGCTTAAGCAATAACGAAAGGATTTAAGGTGAGGGTTACCGTGCCATCTTTTTCTTCCTAGATTAACGATAGGCCTTCGGCATAAGTAACATTGCTTTGATCTTCGAACATACCTTGCCATTTTCTTGCATTTTACGATTATACTTTTCATAATGCATAATTATATGTGATATATATTTTCTTGATATGATAAGTATTTATGATAGTATAAATAGTAACTTGGATTTACAATGTGGATAAATGCATCAAATGAGTATTAATGGGAATTTGAAAGATGAGTTATATATATATGGTTTATGAACGATTAGATAAGTGTTATTATGCTTTATTTAAAGAGTTAAATGATTTATGACGATGATTTTATGAATTTTTTAAATGATTTGAGAACGATTTCGTATGATGTTATTATGCTTTCATTTAATAAGCCATAGATTATGTTTGACGATTAATTTGAGTTTTATCTAAAATGATATTTATTGAAGTATTTGTGGATTTTGAAATGTTTGGAGATTCGCGCCGCATTGAAGCAGGTGATAGTCAGGGGCTGAGTTCAGGATTCTCGTCTCTCTCCTCTCTCTTTCGTCTGTAGATTAGGTGGGCCTATGCGCGTAGAGGCAATAATACCACAGCACCCGGATTAAATATATGGATATGTGGACGAGCTGGAGACGCGGTCTCGCTCGGTCCTTGGTATCTATCCTGACTCCCCGACTGGTGTTGTTGTGGATTGATGTTTGGCAATAAATGTTTAATTTGTATAAGTTCTTAATTGACTTATTTGTTTAGCTTTTAAAATGACATTCACTACTATTCATTAGGTATTTTTATAATTTATTTATCTATATATTTATTTGTTATTTAATATGTTGTATTCTCACTATTTATAGTTAACTCAATTTTATTCAATATTTTTTTTATTAAATTGGAATGTTTATGCTTATACTTTTAAGGATAATATAAAATGCTTATATAGCGGAAAACATATTTTCTTGATTTTATTGTATGATTAAGTTTGATGTATATGCATTGTACATAGTCGAACCCTTTGTACTAAGGACTGAGTTGGTACCGAACGATTCACGACTTAGTAAGAATGATTTTGATCCAATCCTTGCATTTTTGTACATGAAGAAAGTTAGTATGCAAACATTAGAATAATGCATTAGAAAACTTAAATGGTGCATCCGTTATTTTTTAACCTCACTGAGACTGGACTCATTTCTTTCTTTTATTTGGCCTCTCCCAGATAGCTCGGAGGCAGTAAAGCGAGAATCTGAATTAGCATCATCGACGAAGCTTACACATTGAGGTATCCCGATGTACCTTAATACTCTATTTTTGAATATAAGTGACTCTATGATCTCAAGAGGCATGTACTACTATGTTATATATTTATGTATTGTTGTATAGTTTGGGTATTTATTGTCTTGTAATAGAGTGAGTTGGCTACCGGTAGCCAGTAGTTATTTTGTGTTTTATTTTGATGGTAGTATAAATTATTTGGTATGAATGTTTCCAGGTTACTACATATTAGAGTTGTGTTTAGTCCATTGATTTTTAGGGGAGGCGTTGTCAAACTTTTATGAAAATTTTGGTACTGGTTCTTCTAAATTTGTTGGGACAATTTTGGTGTCATGTCCTAGGTAGGGATGTGACATCGAGTATGCTGGAAAGCGTTGGGTATAGTACCAACACTTCTGTTTTTCTAAAACATCCTTCTTTCGATCCGGATGCTCAGACTCTTTCATCCAAATTAACGAAGATATAAAAATGACTATATAAATTCTACAAAACCATGTTGTTTCCTGTCACACTCTGCTTTCTGGCCGTGACAGGTATTAGTCAAAAACCTAGTAGTCCAAGACATATCTGAACTTGGCGCATCCCATTAAGTCTTAATTGAAGTAGCACTTATACATTAAACATGTGCCGAATTTCTCAAACTTTTTGACAAAACCTCCCCTATAAACTCGAGGGGAAAACCTAAACAATTACATAATAACTTCAATTGATTACCATACCACTACTCTCAATTATACAACTTATTATTTAAACAAATCCCTCGATGTTATAAAGCCGACTATATGAAAGAAAGAAACAAGCACACTACTCTCAACTCATCGAGTAGCCAGCTCCATGTAACTCATCCTTATCATATCTGGCAGAGGCTAAAAGAAAAACAAAGAATGACCTCAGTCTCAGTGAGGTGAAATAGAAGATGTACCGTTTAAGATTCCTAATTCATTACCTAATATTTTTTTTCTATCTTTCTATATGTACAAAAATGCAAGGATTGGATCAAGATCATTCCAACTAAGTCCTAGATCGTTCCATATCTACTCGGTGCTTAGCACGAAGAGTTTGGCCATATGAAATGCATATGCATCAAACAATAATTATACAATAAAGCCAAGAGAATAAACTTCTCGCTATATAAGCGTTTAGATTATTCTTAAAGTACAAGCATAAACATTGCAATTAATAACAGGAATATTAAATAAATCGAATTAAACATAAGTGATTAGAAATATAATATATTAAATAATAATTAAATACATAGATAAATAATTTATAAATAAATGCTAAATGTCGTACTGAATATATAAAATATTCATCTTTCAATTTCCAATAACGCTCAGCTATCAAATAATCAACTATATTGCCGTAATCGAATTACTATTCATGCTATCATAAATACTTATCATATCAAGAAAACATACATTACATACAATTATGCATCATGAGGGTCTAATCGCAATATGCAAAAAGTTGGCAAGGTGTGCCAGAGGGTCAATGCAGATGTTACCTGTGCCGAAACCTAACGTTAATCTAGAAATAAATGTGGCACGGTAACCCTCACCTTAGATGCACGCATCACGCTCCAATCCACAAGCTAACTCCTAGTCGCCTGAGCTCCAATTTCAATCCTAATATATATGCATGATTAAGATTACCTCTTCGAAATAAACAAAAGCTAATTCATAAGTAAAACTTTGAATTAAATCCATACTTCACCCGATAGCTACTAAAAAACATCTCAGTTTAGGGTTCTACGACTTCCTTCAACATTCCCTAATACTAAATTAACGTTTGACTAGCTTAATCCAAAAGCTTACCTAAATAAGGAATGACATATTCCTTGTCAGCTCCTGCAGGCGATGAACTACCATGATTTTCGATCATAAGAAGACGCCTATAATTAATTGGATTAATAGATAGTTCAACGGCGAGTTTTAAAAGATTCAACACATGCATTTAAACTCACCAGTAACGTGGAATCTGTTTGCTTGTCGAATTCTCGTCGAAATTGAGGTTTTCGGCTAGAAGGAGATTTTATGTAGTAAGAAGTAGCAACCGCTACGAGTCTAGTGGAAAGATTGCTGAAGTTCTAATTAAGCATCGACGGCCGGAAAAGATGACTCGACGACTACGGCTCAGGGTCGCACATTTTCATGCCTTAGATGCAAGCTCAGCTCAAGTAACAAGACAAAAAAGGCCATGATAGGGCTAGGGAATAATTGTTCGCAACTCACTTAGGCCGAATCTCCGGTGAAGAGTTCCGACGAACTTAGAATTTTCAGACGAGCATCCGTGCTCTAGCATGGTCGTGTTAAACGATAGACACAGGAACAACAGCAGCCATAGTTAAGAGAGAAACACTGAAGAACTAGGAGGACGCCAGAACAGAAGATCCACCGGTAAGGAGAATCGCGCATCACACAAGCACAGACAAAGAGAAGGGGTCGAGATGGGGAAGAAAATTTGATGAGAGATAGGGAGAGTTTAAGAAAAATATAGAGAATTCTAGAAAGTGGAGGAAGGGAAATACTTTAGATTAGGCCCACAGAATTTTAGTTTTTTAGTTAGGATCCCTTCAACCCTTTGGGTATTACGTTTCCCTTATAGAAGGTCGATGCCGGAGAAATAAATAATATGCAAAAAGATAGTCCTAGTAGAAGCTTAGATCACTCCTCACAGCTAGAAGATGAAACTCTAGAAATAAGTATAGATGACTTAGAATCTCTAAAATTCATGAAAGAACTACTACAATTGAATTTAACCTATGAGAACAAGATAGCCTTTCTCAATTAATCTCATGTTAGAAAAATTAGAAATCATTCGAGAAGATATCCAGAAGTATTGGCATAAAGATAAAACAATTTGTCATTTACGACTATTAAATGAGCATCTAGTTATAAAAGCAACTTCAATAGAAGCATCAGAAGCTGATAGAAAGGATTTTATAAGATGCGTATATAAGAACTTGTAAAGTTAAGAGTTATTTAGATATCTGATAGTCCACATAGATCCCTCATCCTTTACTTGTAACAAATCATAGTGAGATAGTTATAGGTAAATCTATAATGGTTATTAATACAATACCATAGACGATGGATATGTTATTCCGAATAAGAGCAAGTTACTAGAAAGAATTAAAAAGAGAAAGGTGTTTGCAAGTTCGATTGTATATCGAACTTTGCGAGGTTCAGATGCGTGAGAAAACTTTCTATGGACAACATTCTCTTGTTCAGAAGGACATGTTGAATGGCTTGTCATGCTTATTGGATTAAAGAAATGCTCTCTTCATTTTTCAACGAAAGATGGATGATGTTTTTAGAAAATATGCAGACTTTGTTATAGTTTATACAGGTGACATACTTGTTCTTAGCATAATGAAAGAAGAACATTTAGGACATTTGCAGTTAGTTTTAAATTTTTAGACCATGGTATTATTAGTAGTAAAAAGAAGATGCAGCTAGCTAAAGAAAAGATTAGATTTTTAGGCGTTATCATTGAAAAGGGTAAAATAGAGTTACAAGTGCCTATAGCTAAGAAGATTTTAAATTTTCCTGATAGATTAGACAACTTAAAAGAACTACAGTAGTTTGTAGGAGTTTTAAATTATGCGATACCATTTATAAAGATTTATGAAAACTTGCAAGACCGCTATATGCAAAAACAGGCTTGAAATATCAGCTAGCTTTAATTCTGAAGATATTAAGATAGTATGAGAAATAAAGAAAAAGTAAAGCAAATACCTCTATTAGATTTACCACTACAAACTATCTTATTATAGAAATAGACGGCTCACATTTAGGATGCGAGCAGTACTGTTTAGCTAAACCTAATAAATATCTCCCTAAAGAACCAAAAAGAAACTTAATGAAGTAGTGGACAACATAAAGAAACGATAATAGAACCAGTATAGAATTCGAATTATTAGCAGTAAATTGTGCTCTAGATTCATTTTAGTTATTCATTTTATCAAAAATGAAAATAACACTAAGAACAAACCGTGAGGTATAGCTAAGTTCTATAATAAGATGAGTGAGAAAGGATCCAACCAAAGGAGATGGCTTAATTTTATTAATAGAGTTACTAATGATGATTTGCATATAGAGATAGAATATATTAAGGGTAAAGAGAATTGATTAACTAATATTCTTAGCAGACTTCTAACTCCCATTTTTTTCTACAAATGTAGCCTCCCAAAATTCTACCAAAACAAGTAGTCAGAACTAACCCTCAAAATCCACTACTAGTAATGTAGAGAGAATTTAGTTCGGCAAGCACGGGCTTATCTATTTCCTGCTAGCAATATAACTTTCAGATGCTTAGATAGATAAGAGATGAGTCTTTTAAAAGAACATAGATGTTCGTTTTGGCAAACGTTCAACAAGCATGATCAGAAATATATTTAATCTAGCATGAATCCCCTCACGCATCATTTTAGTTATGAGAGGAAGAATTTTTTATTTTATGTAGTCTATAGACGTCGGTTATTAGGAGCTTTCCATACATCGCCAAAAGTAGTAGACAGCGTAGATGCATTCCCTGAGGGTTTTAACAATTTCTCAAAAGCATTAATTCTACAAGACAACAATTAGGATCACCTTTTAGTTATCTCCATCTCTTAGTACTGCACATATAGATCCGCAAGTCTCTTACAAGATTGCAAAGGATACTTCATAAATTATCATTTCCTGTGACCACTGCACTACTCTAGCAAATACAGTGAAGAAACTGAATCAAAATATAGCCTATCTTAGACAAGAGAAGACATAGCTTCTTCATAAGTAGGCAGAATTAGACAAGCAACTAACACAGGTAAGGCTGGATCAGCATACAGCCTCTAAAACCTGTTGAGGAGATAAAACAAACTGCAGAAACAGCAGCTACTTGTGTTGAGAACAAGTAGAAACAGCGATCACTTGTACTAAGAAACAAGTGGCTAGTCTGATTACACCAACAATCAGTAAAGACTTATCGAATCCGGAGATCCAACTATAGGTTAAATGTCACATCCCGTCTCCAAGACATGACAGGCACTAGTCCAGACCAAATCCTAACCATATCCGAACTCGGCCCAACCCAGTAAGCCTTAACCAAAACACTACTTTTACATTAAACACGTGCCGAATCTCTTAAAATTTTCGACAAAATCTCCCCTAAAAACTCGAGGGGAAAACCTGTACAAATTTCATCATAACCATAACAGTTACCCCGATATTAATATCATACATTAACTTTAAATTAGAAAAATATAACACTATATTATAACACTAAATTAAATAACTTGTACATATTCAATTCCTCGAAGTTACAGAGCCAACTATATGAAAGAAAGAAACATGCATACTATCCTCTACTCACCGATTTGTCAGCGTCACGCTACTAGCTCCACTTAACTCGTTCTTATCATATCTGGGAGAGGCCAAAAAAAAAGAAAGAAATGAGCCCAGTCTCAGTGAGGTGAAATAACAGAGGTATTGTTTAAGATGTCTAATGCATTACCTAATGTTTGATTTCTATCCTTCTACATGAACAATAATGCAAAGAGTAGATCATGGATCACTTCTACTAAGTCCTAAGTCGTCCCATACCGACCCAGTCCTTAGTAGAAAAGTTCGGTTATATGCAATGTATATGCATCAAACAATAATCATACAACCAAAACTGAATTAATATGCTTTAGGTATATTATATAAATGTTTTGTGAAACATTTCATAGAACATGTATATTAAAATTACAAGATAAAAATAATACTAAATTATAGATACATAGTGAAATACAACGTAATAATAACAATAGCTAAATACTTAAATCAATATATTATAAATATTTTAATAAATAATAAATATTGAAAATCATAATGGAAGCCAATTAAATAAGTCAATCAAAACTTATAGCTATAATTATTCAATACCAAGCAACAATCCATAATAATTACATCAGTCAGGGAGTCAGGATAGATACCAAGGACCGAGCGAGACCGTATCTCCAGCTCGTCCACAAAACCATATCCAACCCGGATGCCGTGGTATTATCGCCCCCACGCGCATGGGCCCACCTATTCTACAGATGAAAAAGAGAAGAGAGTAGAGACGAGATCCTGAGCTCAGTCCCTGCAGCGTGAACATCCAAGCATTTCAAAATTTCACAAATACCTCAATAAATAAGTTTAGCTAAAACTCATAAAATTCACTAAAATATAAATCATTAGCTTATCAAATAGAATATGATAGAAATTATATCAAATCGTTTCCAAATCATAAACAGTCATCATAATCACTTATCTCTTTAGGTAAAACATAATAACTGTTATCTAATCACTTATATATATATATATATATATATATATATATATATGTATTCTTCATTCAATTGCCAATAAAACTCATACTATACATAATCAATGCATTATAATCAATATACTATTTATGCTATCACAAATACTTAACATTCTTTAACAAAACAAGCATCACATACAATCATGCATTATGGAGGGTATAATCGCAACATGAAAGAAATTGGTAGGTATGCCGGAATGTCAAAGAAAATGTTACCTGTGCCGAAATCCTAACGTTAATTTAGGAACAAAGATGGCACGGTAACCCTCACCTGATATTCACGTAATATTCATCGCTTATTGCTAAGCCTAATAGCTCAGTCCAATCTCCGCTTCCAAACCTAATATATAACGAATACGATCAGTACCTGTCCGCAACATCATCTACCAATTCGTAATTCTTAATACAACTAGATCCCAATGTAAAAGTCTCTAAGGCGCAATAGAGTTCAAAGTTCAACCATAAAATATACAATCCTCAATAATAAATCTCTAATACTAAACTAGTCCTGAAGCTACCAGTTTAGAAAAGGCTTACCAAACCAAGAGTTAACCAGATTCTAAATCGACCTTGCTTTGTAATATGACGAACCACGTTAATTTCCAATCCAAGAAGACCTAGGCTCAAACCCCGCCTACTTGCCGAATTCTGGTGAACTTTCCGGCCGATAAAGAAATCAACATCCAAAAGAAATAACGAGGCAGTAAAGCTCAATTGAACTAAAGACGCCGGCAGCCGGGATTGAGTTTTCAATTAGACGCCGACGCACGTTGTCATCCCGAAGTAAACAATTGAGTTCAGTTGACAAAAAGAAATCCTTAGAAAGGTGAAGAAGTGATTTCCTGCGCCTCGCAATCGTTGATTTGCCGGCTAAAAAAAACTCCGACAAGGTTTAGAGTTTCACCCCGCAGTTGCGTCGACGCAGTTGATTGTCCGGCGAAGACGAAAAGGACAACGACGACGAGAAGAGCAAGGAAAGAGTCGACGCTCGACGCTCCAGCAAACATCAGCGAGACGGGATCAGGCGCGAGCAGGGGAGGAAGAGTCACAGCCGAGCAGAGGAAGAAATAAGAGAAGATTGAAATAAGAAGAGTGAAGAATAATCTAGAGAACAATAGAAGGTTAGAGAAAAATATTTGGGCTTAATCTAATAGACTGTGGCAGCCCAACAAGAGCTAGACATTGACTCAGCTACCCCTAACCTAAACATCAGGTATTACATTAAAGAAACCCCGGACTTTATTGTATAGATGTGTTTATTAAAGCTTGTAGAAGGCATCAGATTTACAGAAGAGCGATGCTCTGAAGTGTTCCGTATTTTTATTCTAACTATTTAATATTTTAGAAAAGTTTAGGGATTTCCCGAACGGGAAACTCGCGAGTTCTTTCTATTATGTCTCTACACAAAAAATTGTTTTAAATTCTTGCACTGCATATAGCATGCTGCCTCAAACTAAGAAGGTATAGGCAGCAAAACCATGCATGTACTATATCCTACATCTCTAGATCTCTTGAATTAGTTCTCTACATGTTTAGGCATTCTAAGATTTCCCTAACCCTTGGGATCAAATGGCCTTAAGAGTGTATGAAACTAATGCTTGTTATCACTTGGCCTGGTAATCCTCTGAGTCTTCCCTGTTAAAGCTTGTTGATGCCGAAGCTAGACGTTTTTAGGCAATTTTTAGAGACTAAACATGATGAAAGAAAAATTAAGATTGCACTTTCTTAGTACCTGGCTCGAGATATCCTTGTAATAGGGATTAGTGTTTAGATCCGCCCATTAATCAGCTCTGTATCTATTTGCCCATTTCATCCACCTCTTAAGAATGAAGTGATTCAGTATTTTTTCTAAATCACGGGATTGAAAAACTTTTATTAAGTGCTACAAGGAATCTCAACAAACTCAAACAACTTGCATTCACAGTAAACTTCTTTACTGGCATTGTTGAATTTCACTTTCCACTCACGCTCATTATCAAGCAGTCGAGATTTATAAATGTATACCAGTGCGGCCATCACTTTTCTTTCATCATCATACAGCACATACCCAACTACAACTTTCGCAAATTCTTTTTTAAATATGTCGTACACATTTCTTGTGTTTTACTGCACTCTTTAGAAGAAAGGCATGATTATCGACATTGGGATGAGCATGTTCACTAATATAATCTTCTTTTTTTCAATAACTTTAGCCAAACACTTCTCATTCTTCAGAGCCCCCTATAGCGTTCTTGCCAGCATAGAAAGTACGTAAATGATAAACTGGGAACCATTTCTTTTGAAGCTATTTGTTCTCTTTAGCCAAACACTTTTCGTACATCCCTTCAAGCTATTTGTTCTCTTACAAGTTGCGCGTACATAGCAATTCCTCCCATCTTGTTTCAAAGTCATTAGAAGTATAACTTTTTCTAATACACATCTTGATGTCTTTTTTTAATCGTGACTACTTAAAATAAATGTGTGATAATTTTTCTAAGAATTTTTTCATTACATGCCACAAGCAATATCGGTGTCGAGTATTTGAAAATACCTTTTCAACTGTAACAGCCATAGCTCTATCCTGATCTACAATAACAAAAATAGGGCACGCCCACCCATAGTTGCAAGGCAGGTCTTAAAAGGCTAAGTAAAAGACCCATAGTGCCGCCCACCCTTTGTTTCATCAAAACGCAAAGTACAACCAAACTCCATCAACTGCATATGGTGATTAACTCCCGAATGGCGCAAAAGGCATTTCATACACATTCTTACTATATATCGTGTTGAAGAACATCGCATCACCAAAATACTCAAATGTGATCGACCATCAACCCAAAAAAAAAGTTTATTCCCCTTACTTTGCTATCTGTTTGTATTGCATTAAAAAATGAGGATCTTTTAAACTCTTCTTCTTAAAAAAATTCTAGTGCTGCAGTGGCATCGCCTCTTATAGATTTCTTGTACTCATTCGAAGTTCCCAAATAATTCCATCAATCTCTATTATTAAACTAATCTGTAAGCCATTAAGGATATCTGCAATTTTATTCACAAGTATGCCTTCATTACGAAATGAATCAATCAACATCTTAGTTGCAGCGGGCATACGCATTCTTCTTGTTGGATTGACTAGGTTGTGATTCTACTCATCAATATATCGAGTCATCTTTCACAATCCAGTATGTTGTTTGTTAACTTTCATTTTATATAGGACACCCATATTTTGTTATACTTCCATTTCTCTCTAGCTAGCTTCTTCTATCTCTGTTTCCTCATTTGTTTTTCGTTTATTATGATCTTTGTAATCTCCAAAATGTTCACAAGTTATTAGACAACTAGTCACTTCATTTGGACTTCAATTTCTTTTTTGCGTACTTCTAGTAACAGCATTAAATTCGGTTGATCTTCCAAAGAATATATACATTTTTTACAGCTTCGAGACTTAGAAAAATCATATCTAAACAAGATGAGTTCATCTTTTGAGCTATTGACATGTCCGGAGGTAAGCAGCAAAACATTTAGCCTCGTTAGCTCCAAAACTACATAAATAATTGTGTCAACAACTTAGAAATCTACAGAGCAGGGCAATTTCTTACATTTTTTTTTACTCTACTGTTTTGTTTTAGCTTCAACACAAAAATTAAAAACAAAGTAGTGCTTTTTTGAGCCAATTCCAAAACATCTCCCGGAGGAAGAATTAGCAAACTCAGATTTATTAGAAGAACCAATTCTTGTATGCAATAATTATAAAGAGATAGGTACACTTAAAACAATGTGTAAAACACGTATAGAAAATTATGTTTTAGAGACATTAGCAATGATAGACAGAAGATGTACAAACACCATCCTAACTCCTGATATAAACCCCTCAAAAATATTATACAAAGTAGACTAAGCGATCATTAGTAGCAACTCAGATGAGAATATGTATAACCTATTTAGCTTAAATTATTAGAGGTAGTTGCGCTATTAAGACAGAAGTACCTAAATTAGAAGAGCTAGATAATGCTTTTAGATTAAAATTTTAACCCAAGATAAAGATGCCATAAGTGACTTATTCAAGTAGAACTTATGGAATCTACAGAATCAAGTCCTTCATCAGCCATAAGCCCATTTCAGCAACTTAGGTTCTCTATAATTCTGATTAGGAACATAAATGTTATTATAAAAAGCATACTAGCCTTTCTTAAGTTGTCTGGCGGTCTGAATCTTGCTTCACTTTCTTTTAAGCGCTTTCATGGTATGAACTACCTTATTTGTTGTCCATAGAGCGTTGGGATTCTCCTTAACAGGTGCTAACCCATTTCATCTCAATTTCTCTTCCTAATTCTCCAGGGAGTTCTTTAAATAATCTTTTGCCATATTCTGGGTCATAACCTGCACCTGCTTTGGTAATTTGATTTTATTTTTTTTTTTTTTTGTTCTTTTTATTTTTTCAATGTTTTCTATTTTTTTCCAATTTGTTTTTTATTTGTTGACATGTTTTTTTATTTTGTTGATTTGTTTACTTCTACAGTGTTTAAGTTTGGTTTTTTTGGTGTATTGGTTTGATTTGTATGATGTATTTATTTAATCTTTATGGTGTATCAGTATAAATTCTGGTGAATCGGTTTGATTTTATCATGTATTGGTTTGAACAATTTGAGCAACGAATGAATTATTGAATGTGTGGTTGTTGAACTTGCAAAGCCTATAGTGCTTTGGCCATATTTGTTCATGTTGCAACTGGTAATCAATTCAGGTTGGGCTATGGTGAGCCAATGATGAGGAAGCATATTTGCATAACGTAGGATATGCTGGACTCTTTCTTGTTTATTCTTTCTATTCTTCACTACCTCTTAAAGTAGATAGTAAGATAGCCGCTGGCTAAGTCAGACAGCAACCACTGCAGCTGTAACTAGAAAAGGCAGTGCATATAGTAAGAGAGCAGTATATTTGTGAGAATAGAATTGGTTGCATTTCTGAATCTAACTCATTGATCAAAATGCCATTCTGAGTCTCCTCGTCTCTTCTATCCATTTGTACTACAGAATATTTTGATTATTTCTGTTGTAATGAGATAAAGTAATCAATGCAACTAGTGTTAACTTGGGTAGATAAAATTTAACCAGTATCATCTGAAAATGTACTGTGGGAGCGTTGTAATCTATTACATCTACTTCTTTGTTCAATGTGAGCTGTGTAATCCAGTTTCATGTAAAAGCAGTTAATGTGTAAATGAAAATGCTAGACCAAATTTCATCATTGGTTATTGATGAATATGTTGGCAACTTAGAAAATTTTATTCTGGATCAAATGTCATTATTATTTAGAGATCAATGTCAAAAATGTGGCAAATTATGGAGTTTTATTTCAATCTTCGTCAACTCTCACCTGTTTATTGCTACAGTGAGCCATTTTCTCTGCCGACTATATTTCTTATTTTTCGTTTTTTCTTTTTTTTTTTTTTTTTGTGCTTTCTTCTTCCTTAAAGCCTATGTTCTGTCTTTCTTTCTTTCTTTTTTCTTCCCACGCACAGTGGGCTTTCTTCTTTCTATCTTTTCCGACGATAACAAACTTCGTTAACGTCTCATTTTTTCACTTGTATAGCAAAACACTCTCCAGTACATAAGAAGAAAAACTACACAACAGCTCATACTTCAACAAAAACTATACAATTTAACAGCTCATATGAAAGAAATTTTATCGACGTTTGTAGCCCCTAAGTCTTTCACTCCACCTTATCCTCTTAAATTTGGATAGTCTCCTAACATGGAGCATAAGAATTTTCTCTCTACTCTGTATTAGAATATTTTACTTTTATTTTTACACATCTTTGTTATATATAATAAAACACTTCTACAAGAAATCTGTTTAGTCAAAATACTTAGATGGAAAGAGAAAAATAAAGAATTGGTAGAGACACGTTTTATTTAGTTTGCAAATTAAGATCTTGAAAACATCATCAACAAACTCTCCTGCCACATGTTTCGGTCTCCAAGGACTCAAGTCTTCTCTAATTCTATTATTATCAAAATCTAGAATTTTGAAATGAAAGCTCTATTGAAAACATTATTCTTAAGATTCAAAGAAACAATAGTTTTGAGAATGCAAAATGTTTTGGTGGACCGAGACGAAATGAGAGCTTCAAGAAAGAGAAAGGTTAGATCTAGCTGGACGAGAAAAGGAAAGAGTAGGAGTAAATTTTGAAAATTTTATTTTATTTAATCGAATCTAAACTTGGGTTGCTCTGCAAGAAGTGTGTGCAACCGTATTAGTTGTGAAAAAAATATAGTCAAAACGAAACTATTCTAATTTAGAACCTAAAAATTACCCATAAATATACCAAAAAACTTTTGATGTGATAACTAATATCGTTGGTAAATTCAACTAATCACGATTTAAATATCAAGATTGATCTATAAGATCAAAATTCATTATAAAGAGAAAGTACATGATGCAATAATCAAGTAATATCGGCATGTGGATCATAAATTTTTTAAGCTCATTAACGAAATGGTAAGACGTGCACAATTAAATAAATGATCCAAGTATCAAAGAATTTTATTTACCGTTAAATATTGTTTAGACCGCAATGCAAAATTCAAATAATTAAGGAAAATATATCAAGTATCAATGTCAGTGATGCCGTAGAATCAACTTGTATAGGAGAATTTCTAATGATAGTATAGCATTACTCATTTTGTATTTTTAAGTTCTAAAATGAAACTAAAATAAAGATTTATGAGCTAAAATATCATTTGACCCTATATTAAATTCCGAGTGTCAAAATGCCCATAAGTAGGGATGGCAATTCGAATTTTTTGGTCGATTCCGGATCGAGCCATATAATAACCCGATTAAAATTATTCAATCCTAATCTGACCCATTTATTTATATGAGTCAAAATTGTCAACTCCAACCCGACCTATCTCATAAACGGATAAATTTAAATCGATCCATTTAATGATTAAAATTATTAAAATAAAAATTATAAATATTAACTTTTAACAATAATATATAAAATTTATTAATTATGATATATCTAGAAAGAAAAGTATTAATTTTGATAAAATTTATAAATTAAGTAAAATGTAGTTAAATTAAGATAAATTAAGAAATACATATATACAAATTAAATTCAATTGTTTTGCTATTACTCTAATTATTAAGTAATATATATTATAAATAGTTCTACAGGGTTAAGCGGATCAAATTCGAGTTTTAGTTTTACGGATCATTTTCGGATTGACCCGAAATTGACCGCACCTGATTAATGCTTGACCGAAACCCAACTTTTTTTCAGTCAAATTTTCGGATTTGGTCGAAAAATTGCCTCCCCTACGGGCAATAAGAAATATTTTTTTCTCTTTAACAAGAGTTAATTCTATTTTGGATAGGACCGGTTTAGCATGCTTACCCACTAGATGCGGAATATACGCTATACTTAATTACTTGAATTTTAATGTTTTAATAGATTTGTGGGCAATAAGTATATGCATTTCATAAATACTTTGCTTTATCAAATAGATTAATTTTGATTAGAATACAAAATAGCAATTCTATCCAAAAGCAAAAGATTTTTCAAACGTCAAAAAATAAAAGTCTTGGTAAGAAAAGAACTACTAAAAACATGTATAAGAATTTGTATAGCATATTGTACAATACTTTATTATTAGGCTTGCAAGTTTCCATCTCTTACTCGCATAGGACTACCTTTTGCACAAATGATCCCTACAGATAATGTGTTCGGATCTCTAAACTTAGATGTAGTGTAATCCCTAACATATATGCTTTCTATCGAAAAAGTCTTCATAAATACTTTGGCTCCAACATGTCATTACATGGCTGACAATTCTAAGGTCTACATTATAATTATGATAAATATAATTAGACTTCTTATATTAAAGAAACTTCCATAACTTTGTTATATTAACACTTTAGACCATAAAAAGTATGATGGCGTGGCACTAACGATATACCCGTACTACTAAATATTCAGATAATGTCATTTGCTAGAAAAATACACTTATTCTACACAATGTAGAAACCTTTGGGTATAAATAGAAGGACTAAATACCTCCCAAAGTGATTTTTCTATATTATTTTACAAAGGTTTCATCACTAAGTAACAACATTGGACCATATAAGCTCTAAAATTTTAGTTCAAGATTGCTCAACGGAAAGAAAAAGAGAAGCAACACCCTAGTTGAAAGAATTCAAGTAAATACCACCATACAATGCACTATATAAATAAAGGTGATAGCGATTTCAATCCACATTAACTCAACTATTAGAGAGGATGCACAACGTAATAATGTTGCGATATAGATTAAGGAGAGACTAAGCACCTATCCTCAAATATATTTCAAACTTTTAAGCATATGATCTTACCTACATTTTTAATGACTACGGCAGAACCCCTCTAAACTTTCAAACGTTGGCATAATTCTAATGAAAATTTTAAATTCTGAAAAATTATGAGATCTTGTTTGTAGCTTGCTGCATCATAAAATCTTACAGATAAAACCAACAATGTCTTATAATGTTGACCTTAGGAAAAAAGTAACATACCATAAGAAACACTAGCTTCTAGTGGAATGGAGTGCTTACGGACCTCTCTAAGGGTGTGTTTGGTAGTGCGTTTGGGGAAATTTTTGTTCCCCAAACGCACTACACAGTAAACGCAACGTACCAAAGTTGTTTGGGATAAATGCAGCGTACCAAAGTTGCTTCTCATCAAAACACGCTGCTCTATAGAAATTACAATTCATTATAACTTCAACTCATATTTATAAAATTGCCAACAATTTCATGATCGTCGTGAAACCCTACCTGCTGTGCTCGTTTCTTCCATCATCCGGCGCAGATCTTTTTTTGTTTTCGTCTCTCGTTCGTCTGCCTTGTCGATTGCAAACGATTTTCTCTTCAAACTCCAGCCTTTCGATTCAATCCTTCAAGCGACAAGGTAAGATTTTTCCGATTTTCTCTTCGAACTCCAGCTTCTCTGCGGTGTGGTGTGGTGTGGTGTGTGTGGTGGTTTAAAAATTTTCCCTTTTTAACTCCTGTGTTTGCTTTTTGGTCAAATTGATTGAGGTATGATTTCGGTATTGCTTTTGATTTCATAAAGTATGGTTCTTTCTTTTTCAATTGTAGCTCTTGCATTGTGGAAACATTGCAATACTCCTTTTCTTTGGATTTTTAATTGGCGAACTTGCAGCGTTTGGATTGGTATGTATTATGAGTTCGATCAAATAGATGAAGTGTGAAAGAAGGGATTTATTTTGTGGTTTTATTAGGATTTCATTCATAAATGTTAATAAAAGGATTTAGTTTGTTCTGATATTTTTTGGTTTTGAAGATATGCTACTAAAAACCTCCGCGTAATAATTTTTGAAAAAAAGCAATTCCCATTTGAGCTTTTTTTTTAATTTAATGTGACATCACCATTATGTATTTGCATTACTTGTTCTATCTCGTCTTAGGACTTCAATTATCTTCTTCATGCTCACTCTTATCTGATGCCTGAGTATGCCTTCGTGTGCGAAATTTGGAGTTATAATAATATGAGTAGGTCTATAATTTTACTGTTTATACCTTAAACTGCTATACTACAAGCATCTGGTAGTATAAAATTCTTTTACTACACTTAAATTTACAAGTATAAGCTAGTATAATATATTTGTATTGATGCTTACTTATACTACAAATGTATGCTAGTACACAAGTTTATATTACAAGTGTATAGCTAGAATAAAATCAGATAATTGCATCTGATTTTTAGTAATAAAATAAAAAATTTTGGTATTCTTCTTTAGCAAAAGCAGATGCAATATCTATTGATGTTATTAGCAAAGTTCTTAGATATGTTTTCGAAATAGTTTCATTTTCTGTATTGGCATATGTTATTCTGTTTTAGCAATAGAATCTGATTTGTAGCAATAAAATCACAATTACTTGTTTTCTGTTTTAGCAAAAACAGATGCTATATGTATTGCTATTTTCAGTAACAGTTTTGGATATATTTGAAAATTTTTTTAATTTCTGTTTTTACACTAAACTTCATACGACATGTGTATAGTTAGTATAAACTTTCACCCTACACTTTATGCTACAGGTATATGCTAGTATAGTATAAACTAGTAAAAAGTTTTTGTATTATCTTTGTACTAGAAGTGTATAACTTCTGAAGAAGCTTTTTTTTTTTTTTTTTTTGTGAGGTGGGGTGCAGTAGGCTACAGCTGGGTTCATTCAGACAGTATGCTCTTCTAAAAAAAATTTCACACAGCATACATTATGTGATTTGTATTGTTTGAAAAACTTTCATGATAGTTTTGCAGTTGGATGATGGAATGAATTTTTCTCTAAGCCGAAAATGAGATGTTATACGTAGATAAGTAGCATAACATAACTGTGCTGAAGAATTTACATGCTTCATAGATAAATATTTAAATATAAGAATATAACTGAGTAGTAGAGTTGTTGTAATTGTTGTTATGGTAGCTTACTTACGATATTTTCGACATAAGATTTTTTGTTGATTATACATTATAGATGTCTACGCCAAAGAAGAAGCGTCGCAGTGAAATTGCGCATTGGTCTGAGAGTTATTGTAGGAAATTTATTGAACTTGCTGAAGAAGAGATTCGAAAGGGTAATAAGCCCACGACTCACTTCAATGCAGAAGGTTGGGGTAATATCCGTCGTGCATTTAATGAATATTTTAGGGAGACGTACGACAAAAGTCAATTAAAAAATTATTGGGATATATGAAGACTGAATGGAAATTGTATAAGAAATTAGTCTTCGGTGAGTCAAGTTTGGGATGGGATGCTGAACACAACACGATCATTGCTGATGATGAGTGGTGAGACGCGAAGGTTAAGATACATTAGCTGCTTGTTATTTAAAAACTGTGTTTTTTGTTTTATAATATTAGTTTTTAACTGATCTTTTATTATTTCCGTAGGCTGACTATAAGTTGAAGAAGTATAGGGGTAAAGATTTATCCTTACTCCATGATCGGTACGGTCGTCTATTTGAGGATAGTGTTGCGTCGGAGAGCAGAGCAAGGTCAGCAGCTTCAGTTGGGAGAGATGTCGCAGCTGAAGGCACGCCTAACCAAGAAGACAGTGATAGTAGTGATGATGCTCTTGGTGATCAACCGCCACTAGTTGTTGCTATTGAGTAAGATTTATTTCCTTCGAGCTCGAGACCTGTTTCCAACACAGCAAAGAGAAGCGGTCACTACAGGAGAGTTTGGATACACTTGTGGATGTCATAAGTTCAACTAGCTGGACAACGTCTACGAGAGCAGAGGGAGGACAAGCAAACAATCATCAGAAGTGCATGTGTATAATCAATCAAATGGCTGAAACGGAATCGACCCGGGCACAAGATTCTAGAGCTACTCCACAAATCTTCTAACCAAACCAACTAATCATTAAACTTTTTTAGATCAGCCAAATGATGAAAGTCGTTTGGCGTGGTTAGAGTTTAATTATAAGAAGTATATAAGAAAAACATCGGGTGGTATTTGAATTGTTAATTTAAGTTTGAAGAATCCTTATGTTTGTTTCGTGAGTATTGTACTAAGTGTTTGTTTTATCGCCTTAATGAATTGATGTTTGATGTTTGTATTGTTGAATTCAAAGTTGTAGAGTTTTTGCGGTAATGCATATGCTTATTTAGTGGTTGTTTCTTAATATTGATTGGTATATTTATATTTCTGTAGTGAAATGAGTGGCTCAGATGATTCGATGGATATTTGGATGCCTTTTTTTGATGATCCAATGGATGTTTCTATAGCTTCATGTGATGTTTCTGAAAATAATGCGAATAACCAATATAACGATAGCTTGGCACAACTCATGATACAAGCAAGTTATCATGCTGCGGCTATATGTGTACAAAGCAAGATCAAAAATCCATGCCATACATCCATACGCAAAGGTCATCGACTTATTTTGAAAATATTGGAGGGAAATGAGAGTCGCTGCTACTCAAATTTTTTTATGATGAAAGATAATTTTCGAGCATTATGTCAATATTTGACACGTGACTACAGTTTCCAACCAACAAGATCAACAACGGTCGAGGAGAGCGTTGCAATATTCCTTTTAACTTGTGCCCATGGATCTTCAAACAGATTACTTCAGTAGATGTTTAATCATTCGGGAGAAACAATTTTTAGGCATATTCACAAGGTGTTGAAAGCTATATTATAATTATCAAAACAGTTACTACGGCCACATCACTACTATAATGAAGGAGTCATCTACCACAATCCAGAAAACACAATATTTTCGTGGTTTCAAGTAAACAATTAGTTTTTCATTATACTAGCGCATATTTTTTATAATACGAGAAATTTATTTTTGCTGATTTGAACATTGGATATTTTATTATAGGATTGTACTGGAGCAATTGACGAAACTTATATCAAAGCTACACTGCCAACTAGTGAGCAGATATCTTACATTGGCCGTAAAGGATATGCTACTCATAACGTTCTTGCAGTCTGTGATTTCAATATTTGCTTCACCTTTGTATTGGCTAGATAGGAAGGAAGTGCTCACGATATAAAGGTTTTCAACGAAGCATTATGTAACCCAGAGCATGAATTTCCTCATCCTTCAGGCAACAAGTATTACCTGGTGGATGCTGGTTATGCACACAGACCTGGTTATATGGCGTCATATACAGGTGAAGGCATCAGATATCATATCACCGATTTTCAACGTGCAGATACAGCACAGCTCCGGAAACTAAGGGGTCCAAAAGAAAATTTCAGCTGACTCCACTCTCCCTACAGAAGTATTATCGAACGTCCCTCTGGCGTATGGAAAGCTCGATTTAAAGTTTTAGAAGATATGCAATCATATCACGTTGATGATCAACGAGATATTGTCATTGCTACAATGGCAATTCATAACTTTATCAGAAAGCACGCTACGTCCGATGTAGCATTCTCAGTAGCAGAACATGAAAGTTTTATCCCGTCAACCGTAGAAGCATCGTGTAGTACATCTAATGTTACGCCGGTAGAGATAGATGCTGATGAAAACATTTTAGACCGGCATGTATATCGCGATGCTATTGTTATGAGAATGTCAAATGTATAATTATTTTTAACCAATGTGTGATTATTTATTCATACTCTTGCAATTATGTCAAAAGAACAAATATTATCTAAAATAATTTTAACAAATTATTTAAAAAATTATTAAATATTTAACAATTTTTTCAATATTTAATAAATTATTTAACCATCAATTATTTAACAAATTTTTGAAATAATTATTTAACAAACTATTTTGCAAAATAATAATAATTTTAATTTAAACAAAATATTTATATAACATAATTAATTTAAGTATTTTTATTTTAAAAGAAAATTCAATACAAAGTAACTTTATTAAATATAATATTTTTAAATAAGTATTTTATTCAAAATAGCATCAATAATTTAGTATATATACATCAATAACTAACACAAATTACTAAAAAATAAATCAGTAATTTTCATATCTTTTTCACTTGAAAAGCACCTTATCCAAAAGTAGTACCAAACAGTTTTTCAAAAAAGCTCCTTTTCTCTCCATTTCTGAAAGTTATTTTTTCTTTCTAAAAGCTCTATTTCAGAAAAGCTTTTTTTCATAAGCAATCTCAATCGCCCTCTAAGCACTACACGAACTTTAGGATGCATGTCAAGTCAAAAACAGTACATTAAATGGCTGCAAACCAGTCAGAGAATCCCTTAGATCATGCCGTCTAAATTACTTCAGATAATCATCATACTTACTATTCTTTTAAAGCAATCTTATGTTAGTATTAAAGTTAGCTCTCGAATTCATGACTACCAATCAAAGGTGGCAACGCAAGACCATCAAAACACCAATTCACTCGACACCATAACCCTAAACTCCCAAAAATTACTCATTAAGCTAGTGTTAATGGCCATTATCTTCAGAATAAAGTAACTTATAATATATGATAATATAAATCTCCATAAGGAAACTAAAGTACGATAACACATCAGCAATATGTGTAAAGTACATTGTACATAAGAACCGAACATATTTTAAAATAATTGCTAAGATACCTAAACACCGCATCAAGGATAGTTCCTTTCCTTGGATCAAGGGTGGTTCCAATAAATAGATCCAATAACTTATAGTATCACAACATTTTTTAATTAATAAGACACCATTCAAAATAGATCGAACAACCCTACGCTTGCCAAGAAAGTCCAAAAAAGTGCGACATTAGAAAAAATGTTACTAGTATATCAGCAAGGAGCATAAAAGATGTCATACCACTACATAACACAACATATTTACATGAAATGAGTTTTGAAAGATTGAACTAGTAATAGAAACCCAAGAAACAATGATGATGTAGCTCAAATAGTTATCTTCAATTATAAGTCAATTATGTGGGACGAAGATTTAGGTGGAATTTCCTGTGGCATTCCAAGTCACCACCAACTTTCTCTTGGTCCATGAACAAGGGTGAGAAAATAGGCACATAACCACTAAGACACTCCAGCTTTGTAGCTAAGGTACATTCTGCTCGTTTGAAATAAAGTAAACCTAATGATACTTTCTTGATAGCCACATAGCACTTGGATTACTACCTAGAATAATACAAGAAATCCTCTGCTGCTAAGGAAACATATGAACACAAATGAAGTATAAATAACTTCATGAGAAATTAACAATACCGTGCCATCTAACATGCCATCACCATATCAACCTCACACTACCTACCTTTGCTTCCGTGCCGCAAGAAGCAACCTTACGAGAACATGCAGCTCAAATACTAGCACATGTGGAAAATATGCAGATTGTGACAAACGTGGAAAATATGCAAGGCAATCACAAATAACATAAACAACAAAATCAACAAACTACAGGATGTAATCAAAAACTAGTTGTACAATGACAATTTATCAAGGAAGCTATCTCATATTTCAACATGCAAAATGAATATCCATACATCTATCATAAATAATTTGTTTATATATGTTCGATTGGTTAGCCAACATATATTTTCAACACTCAAAGACATGGTTAACATGGTGACACTAGCGAAAGAATCCATACTTGGATAATAGTAACTTTCTATCTAACAATTTACTTGGATACCACCGTGCTATGCCAACAAAAATAAAACTAAAGGGATGACAGAGTTATCAAACCGAAACAGTTTCTCGAGTAGAACATAGAATGTAATACTATTCTCAGTAGTAATTGCTCTTGGAACAAAATTAAGAATATTACCTAATCATATATGTCCAATTTTGTAAGTTACGACATTTCACTATAACCATATACGGCCCGTTATATGTCCAATTTTGTAAGTTACCTAACCATATATGTCCAATTCTTAAAAAAGAGTCGGTGAGTGAAGGAAATCTCTCAAGTAAAATGCAAAGGCTTTAAAAGGAATAGTGAATACAAGTCAATAAATTTTTTCTTTTGGATGTGCATCTTGATTTTCTTTTTCGTAATAAATCATAAAGTGAAGAACAAATAATTGTCGCTCTAGCTGCCCAATTTGTGGATAAGATATGGCTTAATTGATCTTCACTTACCTAATCCCTGATAATCAAAATTATTATTATCTGTTTTGACATCCATAATTCTAGAATAAAATGATGAGGTGATGCTGCCCTCAAAAAGGATAATGCTAATGACATAATACATCATGTGCTCATGAGAAATGATGTATAGATGTAGCATGCGTCCACGAGTGAACACGTTAGCTACTTATCAGCACAAGGTGCAAGCGTTGAAAGTATCTGCATCTCAGTTTGTAGTGGTGTTTCGCCTTTCCAAAATGAAGAGACCACTATAGGATAAGAACCAAAATTAGCATGAGTAGTGGAAGTGCCCACAAAAGGTAACCGAACCTCCAGAAAAAGAGCACAGCGATCAGAAAAGTGTATACCAGTAAAAGTATAGTCTAATGCTATTGATCAGATCTACATTTCAACTAGCAAACCATATCGTAAAAAGCCTCCTGACTTTTTTTTACATCAGGCTTGTTCATGTTCGGTTGCGTAAAGCCCTCAAATTAAAGAACCTGTCCGAACTTCCTCAATGTGTATTATTGAATTCCTAAAACAACGAAATAAGGAGTCATAATGGTACAATGCAAGGGAAAAGAAAAAAGAAACGCCCCCGCCCCTCACAATTGAATCAAACTATACAACATTATAGCACTAGACAAAGACGAAATCTGATCTTCATTGAAAACTTATTAAGGATGTATGGAATTATTAACATTCAGTTAGACACTAAAAACAATGCCCATTGGGCATAGGTCAAACTCGAATATGCTTAATGTCTCCAAATATCATTTATGTACATTGTTTAACTTGGATACCATAGAGACCTCACAGAAATTAAGTTTCATTTACATTCAAGTTAGTGATTATTGCAAACAAGACCGTCCATATAAACAATCAAATTCAGTTAATGCATTACCACAGTGAGAAAATTCAAGATAAATCCTTCAAATCAGTACTTTGTGTTAAATGGGATTGAAGCTAGCAAATCCACCAATTCTTTAACATTAATATATGACAAACTACTAATAACATGTCAATCCAGTCAAAAACTGTTGCCAATTATGATAAACATGTTCAATTTATACATAACATCTTTCAAGTAACCGGGGAGGTCTTAATAACTTCAAATTATATTGTTCTCACTACCAACAGGCAGCATAAACTCTACATAATATTAAGCAAATAACCTGGCCTTGAGAACAGTCAAGCAGGTCCCACTTGCCATTCCTAGGATATAGATGCTTGGTAACAAACTCTATAACAACCTTCTAAAAAGATGTTTCTGCAATATAGCAATGGATATAAGAAAAGTCATATTTACATAAAAAAGACTACGCTTTTACATAAACAAGGTTAAGAAAATCAGTTCAGCAAAAAAAGACAAAGAAATAGTTATGATGTAGAGCAAACACTTAACATCAAGGATATTCCAATCCACATGGTACAAAACCTATCTGGTAATGATGCATAGATAGAAATGCAGCAGTGCCCAAGTATCAACTGCAACTGAGAATAAAACCAAAGCCAAAGCAGCTGCTGCAATAGGTAGGATAAGACATCCAAGAATGATGTATAGGTATCATAAAACATGCAGAGAATGGAACTCCTATGATATGGATTAAAGTAACAAATTATCTTTGGCATCAAGCTACATTAAGGATGTTATTCACCAAAAGACGGAATCTAATAATAAAAAATTTAAGGTGAAAATTTGAAGACACAAATTTTACTTAAAAAACCAAATGTTGCTTATGATCTATGTCAAACTCCCATCAGTTTTACAAGGTTAAGCATTCGCATTATACAATATTGTTCATGCTGTACTTACAGCTACTTTGAATACAAAGATTCAGTGGAAAGCAACTTCAACAAGGATCGCACGCTTGTAAGCAGCATTTAGTAATGGAGAAGAGTTGTCAGAACACAGTAAGATTTCCCAATAACACTTCAACCATAATAAAAAGTTTTTGCGCAACTAGTTTGTCTAGAAAGCTACCACAAAAGGTACATTAGGTAGGTTTAACACCTAAACGACCTATAGATATAGATAAATGAATGAGCCCACATATAGGTAGAGCAAATCACACCAAGTCTTTGTAATTGGTTAAGTGAGTACTAATTTTGATCCCACAAGACATGGTAATATAGAGTCCTACTTCTTCCTTACATGAGATTTCGACAATTCAAATGAAAAAACTATATAGGCAACAGCAACTAGCAAAATTATGAAGTTACATGAATAAGAGATGCTAAAAGGTAGACATAAAACTAGGTTGGCCAGCAGAATATTGCCTAAACTATTCTTAAGGCGTCCAAGTTAGACAATAATAACTTACCCAAGTTGGATGGCAGGGTATGTGCTAAACATGAAAAAATATTGCCTAAACTATTTCTTAACGCATCCAGGTTAGACAACAATAATTTACACAAGTCAGATTATCGACAGTTCCTCGATGTCTTTCCTTTACACAATTATATACCATATGCAGAAACATAACAACATCACAAGAATAAAATGGTCAAAGACAACTCTTCACCAACTTTAATCCTAATATATGCTAGCATTTCAAATAAAAGTAACTAACCTAAATTATTTCAAATGTCTATATGTAGTCAAAGAGGGGACTGGTTTTTCAATCCACATGACATTATGGGTGTGCCTATTATAATCATGTCAAAACCCATATATGGGCCATACTATCTGGTTTTAGAGATTAGACACAATGCTGGCATGGTTACATAGATAGACATCAAACTTGACCAAACAGCAGATTTGCTGAATCATAATATTTCCTGCAATAGTAAAAGAATGTTAACACCATTCCTCAAGAGAACCATTCTTGGATTAGAATTGCTAATATTATCCCCAAGAGAACAAATAATATTGCCCGGAAAGATATGTACACTTGTATGAGTTGTCCTGCTTCTCTATAAACAACTTTCATTGAACAATGGAATTCACGGATTGAATGCTGTTTATAGCAAAGAAAAACATACGGACAACAAGTAAACAACGAATCCAACATACGAATAGAGAAACCACCTTGTCAGTGGCAAGCAATATACAGCTGAAAATCCATATTATCTGAGATTCTCTATCCACTATGAACATATCTCAAAGCTTTAATGATGTATGTGAGCGTAAGTATAATAAAACCATTGAAGGTACATCACCTAAAACAAAAGACAAAGAAGGAGCTTAGGTTGTAACAAAGAGAACTATCAAAGAAAAATTCATATAATTGCTAGTTGTGACAAAAGAAAAAATGTTATTCACTTAAACAACCACAAAACTGGCCATCCAAACTTCTTGACTTACATCAAGCACATGGATCGAATGCACATAGCGTAACTCGACAACACTTTGTAAATAAGATGCTACCTCATTCACGGTTTCTTGTGCCTAAATATCTCCTGTCCTATATAAAACATCTACTTTGCCTGCATATTAGGAATTCCAATACAACTAAACAAAGGGCCTGTACAGTAGAAAGACTAAACTAGTATGATTAGGTAAAATGGAGGTAATTTTTGCTTTTCGGAAGTCGTTCACTAAAAATTACAATCTAATTCTCGATAAGTTTTCTTAAAAAAATGGGCATTCCTATGTTACATGAAATTTGTTATTATTCGGATCATATTACAACTCAAGACATACAGGTAAAGCTTCTTTAAAAGTAAAAAACTTAAGGGAGCAATCAACAATTTCACTAAGGATCACATGCTTATAAGCATGCCTTTAGAAATTAAGAAGTGTTGTAAAAACATGGTTATATAGACAAATTTCTGTAATAACCTCGTCCTTAGAATATAAATTATTTTGTGTACTTTTTTCCCGCTTAAAGATAACAGTAAGGAATGTTCCTTAATTTATAGACCCACATTCTGATATAATTCTAAACAAAAGAAACTAATCTCAGAAAACACGTCAAACAAATTATTTTTCTGAATGAACACTTCTTTCATGCAGCAAGCAAATCCACAAAGGTGCATTGTGATGTAAATAACATAGTTTTAACACTTAAACACCTACAACTCAGACAAATGGAACTTACATGCGACAAGCAGAAGTTATACCCAACTCCTTGTAACTAGTCGAAAAGTAGAGCTTTTAATACAAAAGAGATGGTAACTTCTAGTCCTACTCTAAACCTAACATGATAAAAGGTATCTTAACCAACAGTTTCAAATGATGTTGTACCTACGCAACAGCTACTGGCTACTTTACAGGTTGCCAATACCAATATGGCAAATTTATTGAATACTTAAAATGGTTACATAAGCCCATTAAACGGATCCAACACCTCTACTATCTCCACACTCCCATACATAGGCCACAGCAAATGTCGAAATTTAAATTAAAATGATTCGGATTGACAATTCAGCTATTTTAAATACTTTGTATTTCTTGTGAAAGAAGGTTAGTCATGGTATATTTAGCAACAACCAAGTAACATTTGGATTGTTTATTTTAAAAAAATATCAGAAAATCTATTAGTATTTAACCAGGCAGATGTATTGGATAAAGGATTAAATATGTTAAGAACAACTTCATTTGGAGTATATGGAAGCGTTTCTTCAATACATAAAACATCTCAAATGTTTTAAGTGAAAATTATTTATTGTAAGACACTAAAATAACCTAATTTACCAATTGACCCATATCTCTTCCACTAAACCTATATGCAAACGAGTAGTAAAATGTAGAGACATAGTTTAACGCATGAACCACCTAGATCTTCCACAAAATGAATGTTATACACACCGGTAGCCACAAATTACTTTTGGTGCTTGTACCAAGTTAAGAAAGCAATTATTTGATTCCACTAGACCTGGTAATGGATACTGTTCTAAAGATATATTGACAAACAGTTCTAGAGGAAGCCATACCTCGCGAAATTAGTAACCGGACATCCAGTAACTATCTTCCAAGACATAAACTGAAAAGTTCCAACAACGGCATATCTAGGCAGAAATCAAATTACGTCAGATAGTATAATCCACAAAAATACCTGCACAACAAAAAAAAATCTCCGACACTTTCTTAAGAGCAACTGTAATCAAAACAAAATAAAAAATGAAACATGTAGTGTATTGCTACATCTATTAGTGGTTTCTTACACTTCAATGAATGCAATTGTGCATGGTGCCTCTTTGAACCACAAGGGAAATAATTGGAGGAAGGAAACTTTCTTTTGAGAGTGTTTGTAACACTGAATGGCCAATTGTTCTTGCTTATCAGATGTTTGAACATGGAAATACTTTCTGATTGTATCCTTTTTCATCACAGCTGCTTAACAATGCTGACCATTATAATAGGCACCTCCATTGCTATTTTTTATTTCTTTGTTTTTCCTACAATACAAAAACAACTAAGAGTATCTCATAGAAAACCAGCTAAAATTAACACTTCCTATCTCAAATAATGCCAACTACCATTTAGTTTCTAACGGATAAAATCTCAAATGAATTATAAAAGACATCCTTAACAAGTTCTTTTGATACATTCAAAACAAAATTACTTTAAACAAAAAAGTAAAAATTTATTATGAAGATAACGTTGCAAACTCTTCGGCAGAAAAAAAAAACGACTTCTTTTCATGTTACCTTTTGATTGATATAATGTTTTTTCATTTTGCTTAGCTTCGCCAGATAGAGCATACAGCTACTGTCCCATCATCTCGAACATACAAATCATGAACACAAATATACAAGCAATCAAATAATAGAGTTTAAAGCTGAAATTGTACGGTTGTCCAGAGCATAAGATATTACGTGCATTACAACTACCAGACTAGTCCTTTAATCTTCCTAACTATTAACTTAGGGCGTGTTTACCAACACCCCTAAACTCCACTTCTCTTAAACTCAAGTTTCACATAAATACATATAAAAATTAAAATAAATTTTTTTATCAATAAAATTTTTTTTAAATTCAAATTTAAAACTTACTAAAAATATATAATTAATATAAAATTTTATTTTTTATTAAATATTTTTTATTTTTTATTTTATTTTTTAAATTTATTTCCTAAAAACTCCACTTCTCCCAAAACTCCACTTCCACCCCCTAAGTAAACACGCCCTTAAGCTCACAAACTGAAATCTACGTAGCGCAACTAGAAATCATTCAATAATGGCGCATTTTAGTTAATGAAAAAGTAGAGCTTTTTGAGAAAAAGAGCCTTTAGATGCTTTTCAAAAAAAAAAAAAAGAAATTATTGATTTAAAAGAAAATTTTGTTCGTATATTAATTCATAGCGTACAACCGACACATTCCATCCAAATTTTTGAAAACGCTTTTAGAATATTGTGCATGATTTTGGTTTGGAATTGAAAGGAATCTCTTAGAGTTGAAAAAGAACGCACATAGAGTGCATGTACAGTTTCTTGTGCCTAAGTAACTGTAAAATCATCCACAGTTTCTTGTGCCTAAATAACTATCCTCCGCATAGAGTACATCTACATACTCTGAAGTACTTATTAAAAATGAGCTTTTCTGAAAAGAAAAAATTAAATATATTATTTTATAAATATTTAAAAAATAAAAAATTATACATACAATCATTTCATAACCTATATTTTATCTGTTATCTTCCAAATTTTTTTAAAAAATTTTCTAACATTTTACTCCAACATCAATCAATAATTTCTATGTCAATACAAACCAAATTAGTATCATCTAAGGAAAAAGGATGTCAACACCTATGCTAGTACCTATTGGCAATTCGTAAGAACATAGATACGAGAAGATACTAAGTTGATATGCTTGCAGTATAGATAGAGAATTCTGTTCACTTTAATGTGTTAATGACAGCATAGAATACTTAGTGACGGAATTGCCTTTTGTCAACAACTCCTAAAAGAGTAGATACTGGAACCCAATCCAAGCATATACTTAGCTTCTGCCTCCAAACTTTTAATGCTTCAGTATATAAAAATGAAATCATAGTTGCATATATCAACCAGTTATAGGGCAAAAGTTAGAGAACACAAAAGGTTATTATACGTGAAAGTCCCACTGAAACAGAAAGACCACAAAGCTACATACGGGCATTCCGTTAGCATAACCTAGTTCCATTATATCAAGGTTAGTATACTTAAATATAGAAGAGTTAAAATGTGAGAAACTTAAGTACGAGTAGAAATCTTTTTCCAGTCTTATTCACTCACAAGGCGCCAATTGCAGTTGTCTGTGTCTCTAATACATAATAGCTTAAATGAAAATGCATAAATTATGAAGAAAACAGAAGACCTGAATGGCACCCAACAAGATGCATCCAAGAATTCCTAAAATATCCCCGAAAATTCAACCTCAATTATCATCAAGTGTCTTAGATATTTGAAACCATTATATGAACTAGGATTGAAGTTATATAACCAGAAGATTAAAAAGATCTCACTTCCATAGGATGTAATTCCACTTACACCTCGACGTTGTTAGCATGCAAACTCCAATTTGTAATTGAAAGAACGTTTGTTGTAAATCAATGATCAAATCAACTAAAAGTGAAGTAATTGAATATAAAGTCAACTTAAAATAACTGAACAGACGTATCTTCATTGTAGTAGAAATGCAATTCCAGCAGTTGGAACCGTCAAGAGCACTAACATATTCCCCAAGAATAATTCTCATTACATTACAACAAACTTTTAACTACAAATGTTTGTAATTATTTAAACATTGTTTAGCAGATACCTGAAATTCTTTTGCCACATGAAAAATATTAGCTTTCTTATAAACATGTGAAAAAGTGAAAATGAATTAGTACCATTTCGACAATAATGTATTATGCATGAGAAAAGGAAACTATAACTAAGTTACCAACTACAAGAAATTTGTCTCAATTAATAAAACTATTCAAAATTATCCACATTGTTTTCAAACTTAACTATGTGATGTGTGATCTAAACAAGCAAAGCTAAAAGCGACCTCATCGCATTCACTTCTCTAAAAATACATGTTCAATTGTGAGTAACATATACAAACTCACTCAACAGTAACTACAAATAGGTCACCAGATTCGTTAGACTTTAGAGCACAGACCATGTAATTTTAAGTTGTTAACGCTGTTTCGGTTTATACATCCTACATTACCTTGAAGACTTCACATAGGGACTCAAATCATACTAGAGCCATTTAATTAAAGCAAGTTAAGTTTTTGAAACCGTATGCACAAAGAGTAATTGTGAGCTAGGTTATATCATTTAGCATCTTCGTAAGTTCAAGTTGAGAAAAAAAACCATTACAACTGAGAACTACTTCATCACCACACTTTATTTTTGTTTAAACATCAAATCAAAAGCTTTCGCGCATGCAAGCCACGCCAATCCAATGAAAATCAAAGTACGTGCATCAATCAAAATACGAGAGTGCAATAAGAATAATATTTATGTATGTGAAGTTACAAGCTCTGAGAGCCAAATTTGAGGAAGAGAGCTAGTTCATAAGCCTATAAATTGCACCTCATACTAGATTATGAACTAGCAAAATTTATTCTTCATCACGTTATAGTCAACTCATATATTTTATCACCTAAAAAACAACCAAAAACAGAAAAGCATTACTAAACTGAGCATGCAATATTGGCAAAGCAATAGCAAACATTCTTTGACCAATGAGTGTAATATATCTTAGGCTAATTAAATGAGAAAATTTTGCAGTGGGATTGAAATCTTAGATCAAGAAATCCTTCTATCAGAGCATAAAGATGATGCAATCACATCAAAGGGTACTTGTTTAAAGTTTAAAAATGCTTTGAAATGGACAAACATTACATTGGAAACACCAATGCTTCATCTTGACATTAATTTGAAAGAATCTTTTGCAGCTGTTGAGACTACGAGTATATGAGCAATAAATCTTGGACAATAGACCTCGTACAGCTAGGAAAAGCACCATTCAGTAAAATGAAAACTTGATTTAAATGCTTGTCTAAGAAACAACCAAATATAAACAATCTCACATTGAGAAACTCTAAAAATGATTTCTAAAATGTACATACAGTTTGTCATAAATTGCAACTTGAGCTTTATACAACTATGAAGACAAGGTTATACTTTCTCCGTACCTAGTCAGAGAATGCTTTGGGAAAACAATTCAAACTTGTGAACTGTTACAAGGTTGAGCGAAATGGATTTAACAAGATTGCCGATAACAAATCTAGAAATTA
>CM034142.1:3008692-3269861 GCA_019914995.1 Acanthochlamys bracteata | reverse complement strand
AGTGACAGCCTATCCACAATCAAAAGATATTTCAAAATGTCTAAACAGGGGTTTCATGGAAACAAGCATAGGGGTGCCTTTGGGATTGCTTATGAAATGGAGCTTTTCTAAAATAGAGGGTATTTTTGTCCTTTTTGGAAAACGAGCTCTATTTTTTTTACTTTCAAAAAAATAATAAAAATATGCAATAAAAAGATCTCATTACGTAAAATTTTTCTACACTATCTAAATTTTTAAATAAATTTTTTAAATACTTATAAAATATGTATTGAAAAACGTGAAATGGGGAAAAGTTGAAAAGTGGCTTTTGGTATGCACTACCAAATGCATTCCTAGAGTAAAGCTAGTAAGGACATG
Source organism: Acanthochlamys bracteata (assembly GCA_019914995.1). Lineage (NCBI taxonomy): Eukaryota > Viridiplantae > Streptophyta > Magnoliopsida > Pandanales > Velloziaceae > Acanthochlamys > Acanthochlamys bracteata. The sequence goes on along the minus strand of CM034142.1, from coordinate 3,269,504 downwards.
CGTCCTCTTCCTAGCTTTGGTTCCTTGTTGCCCTAGTGATAACTGCTACATTAGAAACACAGCAATGATAAATCATGCAGCTAGTATATGTATCTTACGAGTTCTTGTAGATGAAACGTTTGTATCTTAGAATAAGAATGCAAGCTGTATCTGAAAGGAGTGTTAAGGGATCAACGAATTATCTTAAAAAAGTCCATGCCACCTTCCTATAATTCAACAACATTTGAAACTAAGTGGTGTCAAAAATTACTGCCCTAATTCTATAATAATATGTCAAACAGAACATGGGAGTTATTTTATAAGTAAAGCAATATACTATAGCAAGAATCTAATTTGGATATAGTAAAACTGAGTATGCAGTTCCAGACATGAAAATTTCTCTCAGCAAAAGCTGATGAAAATCTCATTTACTAGGTGCAAACATGGGAGTGTTCTGTCCAGGAAACATGACATAAGGAGTTTTATTCAGTCAAGAATAATGCTAGTCCATAATATAGTATCCATTTGGATAAATATGGCAATATCTAGCTACCTAATTAAGGTTCAACTATTCAGAATACCATAACACAACAAACTTTAAAAGTTAGTTATTAACATACATCCGATGACCACAAAGCACCGTGTAGCTTTAACTTATTAATGTCATTTTCTTCATACATGTTACATGTCCTACGAAGAATTCAAAACTCAAATGGTACCATAGAGACATTCTCCTAACCTAAGCTATGCTCTTGAATCTGCACTTGATGAGCAAGTTGTGAGTTAGGCTTACAAAGTTTGCCATCGGTCAAGTTTGGATAAAAAAGAAAATTAACACCATCACAACTGAGAACTAGATTCACCTCTTCATATTATTTAGTCAACGTCACGTCAAAAGCGTCTGCCAATACAAGACATGCTAACCTAATGAAACACATGTCAATGACAATATGACAACACAACCAAGAAATACTTTTATGTATGTAGAGTTAAGAGCTCCCAAAAGGCATATTTCAGGTCAAGAGCCGGCTCATGAGCCTATAAGATGCACCTTCTATTAATGTAGAGTTATCAAACTAGTAACATCCATGCTTATTACCAGTACAGTTAACTTATACTTCTGAGTGCAAAACTAGGGTTTAGGGTTAAACTAAGCACGAAATATCGCAAGTGATCCCATGTTTCATTAAAAAGTCCAATCTATTTATTTACCCAGTAAAAGTTCAATGACTGTGTATAGTATCTGGCACCAATCAACTGAAGCAATCACATTAAAGACACATATAAAAAACACCATGAAATGGAAAAACCTCACATTGGAAACCCTTTTGTTTCCAACTGATTTGAAAAGATATCTTGCAACTGTTGAGATCAGACTGAACTATATAGTTGTTAAAAAACTAGACATAAATAAAACTCATAGAGAACTAAGAAAGCACTTACACCCAGTCATAAATAACAATTTCCAGTCAAACTTTTAGGTACCTTCAAAGACATGGTTATACTTCCTTGATTCCACGACTTGAGATGTTTTGCAAAAAGAAGTCTCACAAGTGGTGAATTTTACGGAATTGAACAAAATGAATCGTACAAGACTATTTATAATTCCCATTGTGTTACCAATTTAGCAAATATAGCCTTGCATCACCAAATCTTAAGCAATGCAGCACAAATCTAGAGATTACAAAACCATTGATCCAAAACCCAATGAAGCACTAACGGAGCAACCAAAGGCTTCTGAACATATAGAAATTGTGAAACAAAAATACAGCAAAAACAACCCCTAATAAAGGAGATATGGCCAGCATTTGAGTCTAACATTCAATATCTCGTTAGAGTTTTCTTAAAACGCAAAGAGCTAGGAGGCAGCCCCTTTCACTCTCTTCTTTCATGATACATGTTCAGTTCTTAGATAGTTCAAAAGTATGAAATTACTCAATTGGTTCTAAGACTAGGTCAACACATATTTCCAAATTTATCACACAACGTAATCTCAACCTCAACAAAGACTCATTTCAAATATATGATAACCTGTTATTTGACTTAGTAATCATTTCTAGATTAGAAAAAGTTGACAAGCACCAGACTAGTGCTTTGAAAGTAAGAGAACGCACCTGACCCAGAAAGAAAGATCTTATAGAAGCAATCCGCATGATAGAGAATGCAGCTTCTCCTTGTTGTATTTACACAAGTTTACCCATCAGAAAGTGAAGACTACAATTCTACATAGTTTTAACAATTGCAAGAATTGGGAAAATATTACCCTATGTAGCGATACGCCACAATTACATATTAACCTAGTAAGGCTTCACAGGTTCATCAAGAAGTTTTTGGAGAGTGCACTTGGTAACTATTTTTTTGTTGGAAGTAATGAAGACCCGGTATACGTTACAAGTGCAGCAACTACGACCTTTTCTTAATAATAAACATTTCAAGAGGTTGAGAGTGGTAAAAATAAATCTACATTACAGGTGGTGAAGGTATATAACATACTCTTGGTACTTTTGGTTCCTAATGCTGCCCTATTAAATCATGCAGCTGAAAGCAGTGTATTGTTGATTCTTATAGAGCTTCAGAGGAACTGCATGATTACAACTCTTTAAATGGAACCACATGATTTATGTACAAGCACTCTGCACTCAAAACCAATGTTAAAGTTCACACCGTATGCAAGATCCAAGAAAAAATTATCCAATCCAACCACATAAAAACCTTTATGAATATGTGAATTAAGTGAAACAACAGGTAGCGCATCACCAGACACACATGACGCACAAAAACTGAGAAACTATTAGACCTGGTGCCTCCAATTAGAACAGGCATTTATATCAGTTAATTAAAGTGCAAGAAACCATTACATTCTAATCCTTTCTTGAAGCAATCAGAGAAAGCTATTAATCAACCCCTCCATAAAAAGAAACTCTTAATTTCCTAACACTTTGAAACTCCTATAGAGAAATTCCTCGATCTGGGAAACCACTTTTGCCTCTTGAACACCCCAGCCATTAACAGGAAACAAGCTATAATTTTCTCTTGATATTTTTAGCACCTAATGAGAATAAATAAAAGGAATACTTATCCAAACCCGTGAAAATCTTTTAATTACCGTAATTTTTCAACTAATTTTTGAAATTCGTATATCCTTGTAGAGTTGTTGATTATCACCTGTCCAATTTCTCGTTCTGATTCTTTGATGGCAATTTCGCCCTTTCTTGAACTCCTGAAACTTGTTCTTTATATGAAAACGAACACACAACAGGAAGAGAATTAACCAACTGCAAGAATCGAGTGAGAAACTTCCGCGATTCAAAAATAAGAAGCAAAGAAAAGAAACCCAAATCAAATCATAAGAACAGCAAAAGAAACAGAAACCTAAATCAAAACAAAAAAAGCAAAAGACGTGGTTGTTTCAAGTGAATGCTGAAATTCAATTAACATATATGCAATAGCAGAGAATGTTAAAAGAATAGAGAAGAATTTAGCTTTAATCTACCAGAATCTTACCTTGAACTAACTGTGGTCGGGATTGAGATACCAGTTCTAACCAAGAAAACCCTAATGAAGTTGAAAAACCCACGCACAGTGAGCAAGAGAAGAAAAACTAGAGTTCGCACTCCATAAAGCAAAACGCCGCCTCCGTCGACTTCAAAAAACCACGGAAGAGAGAGAGTGAATGAGAGAGAAAGGGTTCGGCTCTACCGGAAGTTAAAGAACGATCACCGCGCCATCCTTAGAGCGATCACCGCCTCCGATGGAGTTCCACTTCAACAAACCCACGGGAAAGAGAGAGAGCGGTTCGGTTCGGTAGCATGGCGGTGAAATTGGATATAGAAAATCTTTTGGAAAAATAATTGTATTCCTTTCGATTTGCTGCAAGAGCGTCCCGGAAACCAGCAACGGTTATATTGAATTTTTAGGATAAATTTTTTTTAAAAAGCAAAAACTATTCAAAAGAAAAAAAGAAATTTATTTTAAAAGTGTTAAAATAAACTAAATAAATTATATATAATTGCCAAGGAACAAACAGTCTTCATAAATTCTCCCTCATTCTTCGAGTCATATTAAAGAACTAAAATGAGCAATATTCCGTAAAAGTTTTTTCAAACTACTTTATTCTCTTATTAACAATATTTTTAATATTTTTCTCCAAATATAATAATACCAATATTCGTTCAATGTTAGAACAATTCAAAATTTTACAAAATTAGATCTGCTTCATTGTTATATCCTCTATATAGGTTAGCTCACTAAAACTGTGCTCGTTTATTTCATCTCTTAAATCTTATTAGATATTTTAAAGATAAATAGGAGTTGAGCATATAATATCAAAGATTAAGTTGACATGACGAAATTCTATTGTGTCTAGTTTATTCTTTTATATAATTAATTTTGTAATTTGAAATGGCTGTATTTTTCTAATAAAGTATTAGATTTTGTTTGAGTTGTAATAAATATGGGTGCTATCTATATTAGAAGAGAAAGACATGTTAACTCTCACTTGGGGTTTATACAATCAACTATGAATCTATAAGCTATCATCAACTAGTGGTTCTTGAACCCAAACAATGCGTCATTCGTAAGCGAGTTAATATCTGACCACATATTTATAGTAAGCAAAGTTCTATTCAATCTTAATCAATAACTTATAAATCATAAAACTTAACTAAACATAAAGGATATGGTTTAGAAAGGCTTACTGAATCACACTCTGAGTCCAGTTAGTATTGCGCCTAATGTTGAACGTGCTTATTCTAAACTCATGTACATGTACGATGTGTTTGGATGAAGGGTTCATAACGAAGTGGAAGTAGAAAAAAAGAAAGGGATAGAAACAGAAGAAGAAAAAATGGAAGAAGAAAACTTTAATAGGATTTGGATAATTAGCTAGGGAAAAAAGTATAAAAATAAATTATATTTGAATTAAAATAGGAATAAAACATAAACTATAATAAAAAGACTAAAATGCCCTTTACTTGTATATGTAATTTTTCATAATAATTGGAAGAAAAAGATAAAAATGCATAGTTTTGTTTACTTTTATGTTCGAAATTTTATATTTTATTTTTTGTTTTGAGCAAAACACTAGAGAATTTTTCTTCAATTCAGCCACTGTTATAAAAAATTACAACAGTCAATACAAAGATGTCTTCAATTTTACTTCAACATCATTAATAAGAACAAGCTACAAGCCATGGTCTTACAGCTGCAAGTGACATCATCAACATGATACAAATACCAATAGCACATGATACAATATTAACATGATACAACAATACATAATTATTACAAATATCAATAATATATAATACAAAAGCATATACTACTACATCAACATGACATAACTCGAGCAAAGCTTTCAGTGCACTCGAATAAGGTTTTAGCACTAATTACTACAAATATAATATCAACATGATTATTCAAGTGACATCATCGACAACAAAAATATCTTACATTTTTCTATTGAAAATTACAGTAATGATCTTAACTCCGCAGAATTTTTCACTAGTAAAAGATAACACTGTCGACAAAGGCGACCTTCAATAAGAGAATAACGATCTCATCACCTGACATTAGAAGAGTTTCCTTACCCGAGACAAAAGATTTTTACTTGAGCCACTTGTACAATGTAGAGTAGCAACAACTAAATAATAATAAATTCAAAGCAATGACAGAAAAAAGTAACACTACTAAAATTTTTTTGAATCAAACAGAAAATTTTGCATGCAACAAGTCATTTTAAGAAATAATAGATAATAACAATATAAACAACTAGTGCAATTTTGATGATTTGTTATCCAACTTTGATAATGATGGAACTGACTTAGTAGAGCTCTCAACAACAGTCTTCTAAGCAAGATATAGTTCCACATAAGAACATATGTTTAACATTCTTACCTCGTAAAGTTTAGCCTATAAAGTGAGTGATTGAAACCTATTAGAACCCTAAAAAATAAACAAAACTACCAGCTTAGTAATAGACCCGTACAATGAAAGTAATCATTTTTTTACCTACAAATAAACTTATAATAAATAAAATTGTTTTCAAAAGACGAGCTACATTTTATCCACTTGAGTAAAATAATTGCAGATTCCTCAGTTTCGAGTAACTTTCAAGAGTCTCATATAGTATGATAAGATTTGTTTACACAAATAATCTCTAATTTTAGCATTTCATCTACAAAGACTTTGGCTTGTTGGCATTTTGTAAAGACAGTCACATCATCTCACTATATAGCACGAAACCTTGATACAAAAAAAAAAATGGGAGTCCACAAAACAACAAGTGAAGAAGCGGAGAAATTTAATCTATTATGATCTCAAATTAATTGAAAAATTAATAATAGGCAACAAACAGATTCAACATTAGTAGCTTCTAGTAAAGAAATTCAAAGCCATCATGAACCTTCTTTATCTACAGCATTGCCATATATACTGTAAAAAGAATCAATCTTTCATTCCCATAATAAGAATTAGTTCAAAACATTTCCGTAGATATTGTATAGCATTAGTAATCTTAGAAAAATTTAATCAAAATTCATTAGCTTTTAGATCGAAAATCACACTCAAATTTAGTATGCACATCTCATTGTTTTAAATCAATATGGTATAAACTATCCTTAAATCCCAATGACACAACAATCACCGAATAAAAAGAGCGAGAAAATCAAACCTGTGGGAACCGAGCAAACAAAGAAAGAACGGTTGAAGGATTCAGAAGTTGATTCCACGAAGCTGTGTAGCATTTGGGGTAAAAAATAGATATAAAACAAAAGCTTATAAGAGTCGATCACTCATTAGATTGATCCAATCAAAGCTTTTATATAAAAAAATAATTTATCACATGCAGTAGAGAAGTTAATTTTTTGGATCAACTGGTGACGAGCGGACAGAGAAAATTAAGACATAGATTTGGAAATAGATATGAAGAAAGATCGACAAAGAAGATCTAGATTTGAAAAGAGCTTATCGAAAAAGAACAAGAGCGAAGAGTGAGCAAGGAGAGAAATGAAAGAAGTAAAACGAGAATGAAAATCAACGGCAAAAATAGATTGCCGGCAAGTACTATAAGTGAGAAATCGAATAAGGATGGAGATGTGAATCAAAATACATCTCCCTGTTTGTACCCTAATCGGGATATAATGCATCCATACTGAAACAGTAACATTTTTCCTCCCATCTTCCCTTCTTTCTCCTTCTCTTCTAAATAGGAACTTTTAAACCAAACACACAACTAAAAAGAATTATTTTCTCTTCATCTTCTTTCTCCTTATAAATCCTTCGCCAAACACAAGTAGTAGGGTGAAAGAGATTATTTAGGATAGGGTATGTTTAGATTCATAGTTAAGAAATAAGAATAAAAGGACGGATAGAAAAAATAATAAGAGGACGGATAGGAACGAATAGTTAATTGATATTACGATGTTTGGATATATAGTAAGGATAATAAATTAACTATATTTTGGATAGATAGGTAAATGAATGAGTATTAAAAGTAAACTTTTTATAAAAAATTCAAATGCTCTTTTTTATTTATATTAATATTTACTTTTATTAATATAACTTAAATTAAGTTTAGTAATATAATTTTAAATAAATTTTATTATATAACTTTTAGATTAATTTTTTTATATTAATTTAAAATTATATCAATTATTAAATATAAAACTAATCATATAATTTATTATTTCCTCTACTAATTAAAATTAATTAAAATTAAATAAATATAAAAGTTTTAAATTATTATAATAAAAAAGAACATGTCTTAATTAAAAAATATTAAATAAAAATAAAAAATTAATTATAAATAAATATTAAAAATAAATAAAGATAAAAAAACTAAATTTACTTACTTTTTTATCACTATGGCCTACCAATTTAATGGGTACATATTTAATTACACAATAGTGGAAAAAATAGTAAATATTTTTTTATTCTTTTCTTTAATGATATTATAAAATATAGATAGATATGAGAAAATAATTTACTATCATTGTTATTTTCCATATATACCTTAATTCAAACTAAGACTTAGGATTTAATAGCTTGTAAAGAACCTGGTAAATAATTTATCAAATACTCTTTAGTTCTTTATAATAATAAAGGGAGGATTTATCAAATACTGTTTGTAACTTGGCATGTCGTTATAATTTAGTTTAGGGCGTGTTTACCAACACTCCTAAACTCCACTTCTCTTAAACTCAAGTTTTACATAAATACATATAAAAATTAAAATAAATTTTTTTATCAATAAATTTTTTTTTAAAATTCAAATTTAAAACTTACTAAAAATATATAATTAATATAAAATTTTATTTTTTATTAAATATTTTTTATTTTTTATTTTATTTTATAAATTTATTTTCTAAAAACTCCACTTCTCTAAAACTTCACTTCCACCCCCTGAATAAACACGCCCTTAGTTTATTTAACATTTTTAACTATGAATTTTTTTTGCATTTGAATAGTTTTTGGATTTTGTTTAATTTTTTCCTCTTTTTAAAAAATTCAAGATAACCGTTGCGGTTTCCGAGGCGCTCTTGCAGCAAAACCGAAAGAAGACAATAAAATTCCAAAAAGATTTTTCTATCAAATATATCTAATTTCACCGCTGTGCTACCAAACCGAACCGCTCTCTCTCTTTCTCGTGGGTTTGTTGAACTTGAACTCCATGGGAGGCGGTGATCTCTCGAAGGAGGCCGCGGTGATCGTTTTTTAACTTCCAGTAGAGCCTAACCCCTTTCTCTCTCATTCACTCTCTTTCTTCCGTGGTTTTTTGAAGTCGACGGAGGCGGCGTTTTGTTTTATGGAGTCCAAACTCTAGTTTTTGCAAAAACTCTCTTGCTCACTCACTTCCCATGGGTTCTTCAACTTCAATAGGGTTTTTGGTTAGAACTGGTATCTCAATCCCGACCACAGTTAGTTCAGGTAAGATTCTTCGTATATTAAAGCTAAATTCTTCTCTATTTCCTTTAAACTTCTCTGCTATTTCATATATGTATTCAGTTGAAACAACCATATTTTTTGCTTCTTTGTTTTGATTTAGGTTTCTGTTTCTTTTGCTGTTCTTATGATTTATTTGGGTTTCTTAGCTTTGCTTCTTTTTTTGAATCAAGGAAGTTTCTCACTTGATTATTTCAGTTGGTTAATTCTCTTCCTGCTGGTTGTGTTCATTTTCATATCAAGAACAAGTTTCAGGAGTTCAAGAAAGGGCGAAATTCCCATCAAAGAATCAGAAGGAGAAAATTGGACAGGTGATAATCAACAACTCCACAAGGATATACGAATTTCAAAAATTAGTTGAAAACTTACGGTAATTAAAAGATTTTTCACGGGTTTGGGATAAGTATTCCTTTTATTTATTCTCATTACGTGCTAAAAATATCAAGAGAAAATGATAGCTTGTTTTCTGTTAATGGCTGGGGTGTTCAAGAGGCAAAAGTGGTTTCCCAGATCGAGGAATTTCTCTATAGGAGTTTCCAAGTGTTAGGAAATTAAGAGTTTCTTTTTAATTAACTAATAGCTTTCTCTACTTGCTTCAAGAAAGGATTAGAATGTAATGGTTTCTTGCACTTTAATTAACTAATACAAATGCCTGTTCTAATTGGAGGCACCAGGTCTAATAGTTTCTCAGTTTTTGTGCGTCATGTGTTTCTGGTGATGCGCTACCTGTTGTTTCACTTAATTCACATATTCATAAAGGTTTTTATGTGGTTGGATTGGATAAATTTTTTCTCAGATCTTGCATACAGTGTGAACTTTAACATTGGTTTTGAGTGCACAGTGCTTGTACATAAATCATGTGGTTCCATTGAAAGAGTTGTAATCATGCAGTTCCTCTGAAGCTCTACAAGAATCAACAATACACTGCTTTCAGCTGCATGATTTAATAGGGCAGCATATTAGGAACCAAAAGTACCAAGAGTATGTTATATACCTTCACCACCTGTAATGTAGATTTAGTTTTACCACTCTCAACCTCTTGAAATGTTTATTATTAAGAAACGGTCGTAGTTGCTGCACTTGTAAGGTATAGCGGGTCTTCATTACTTCCAACAAAAACAATAGTTACCAAGTGCACTCTCCAAAAACTTCTTGATGAACCTGTGAAGCCTTACTAGGTTAATATGTAATTGTGGTGTATCCCTACATAGGGTAATATTTTCCCAATCCTTGCAATTGTTAACACTATGTAGAATTGTAGTCTTCACTTTCTGATGGGTAAACTTGTGTAAATTACAACAAGGAGAAGCTGCATTCTCTGTCATGCGGACTGCTTCTATAAGATCTTTCTTTCTGGGTCAGGTGCGTTCTCTTACTTTCAAAGCACTAGTCTGGTGCTTGTCAACTTTTTCTAATCTAGAAATGATTACTAAGTCAAATAACAGGTTATCATATACTTGAAATGAGTCTTTGTTGAGGTTGAGATTACGTTGTGTGATAAATTTGGAAATATGTGTTGACCTAGTCTTAGAACCAATTGAGTGATTTCATAATTTTGAACTATCTAAGAACTGAACATGTATCACGAAAGAAGAGAGTGAAAGGGGCTGCCTCCTAGCCTTGCGTTTTAAGAAAACTCTAAAGAGATATTGAATTTAGACTGAAATGCTGGCCATATCTCCTTTATTAGGGGTTGTTTTTGCTGTATTTTTGTTTCACAATTTCTATATGTTCAGAAGCCTTTGGTTGCTCCGTTAGTGCTTCATTGGGTTTTGGATCAATGGTTTTGTAATCTTTTGATTTGTGCTGCATTGCTTAAGATTTGGTGATTCAAGGTTATATTTGCTAAATTGGTAACACAATGGGAATTATAGATAGTTTTGTACGATTCATTTTGTTCAATTCCGTAAAATTCACCACTTGTGAGACTACTTTTCTCAAAACATCTCAAGTGGTGGCATCAAGGAAGTATAACCATGTCTTTGTAAGTACCTAAAAGTTTGACTGAAATTTGTTATTTGTGGCTAACTGTAAGTGGTTTCAGAGTTTCTCTATGAGATTTATTTATGTCTAGTTTTTTTACAAGTATATAGTTCAGTCTGATATTTGCATTTTACTGAATGGTGCTTTTTTGACTGTTGCTAGTTCTATGATCTAAGATTCACTGCCCTGGTACTTGTAATCTCAACAGTTGCAAGATATCTTTTCAAATCAGTTGGAAACAAAAGGGTCACCAATGTGAGGTTTTTCCATTTTCATGTGTTTTTATATGTGTCTTTAATGTGATTGATTCATTTGATTGGTGCCAGATACTATACACTGTCTTTGAACTTTTACTGGATAAATAAATAGATTGGATCTTTTTAACTGAAAACATGGCATCACTTTGATGATATTTGTGTGCTTAGTTAGTCCTCCTTTTAAACCCTAGTTTTACTTTAGCATTCAGAAGTATAAGTTAACTGTACTGGTAATACGCATGGATGTTACTAGTTTGATAACTCTACATTAATACAAGGTGCATCTTATAGGCTCATGAGCGGCTCTTGACCTGAAATATGCCTTTTGGGAGCTCTTAACTCTACATACATAAAAGTATTTCTTAGTTGTGTTGTCATATTGTCATTGACATGTGCATTTTCATGAGTGTCAGCACGGCTTGTACTGGGAAACACTTTTGACATACTGTTGACCAAATAATATGAAGAGGTGAATCTACTTCTCTGTTGTGATGGTGTTTTTTCTTTTCTATCCAAACTTGACTGATGGCAAACTTTGTAAGCCTAACTCACAACTTGCTCATCAAGTGCAGATTCAAGAGCATAGCTGAGGTTAGGAGAATGTCTCATATGGTACCATTTGAGTATTCATTTTGAATTCTTCATAGGACATGTAACATGTATGAACTGAAAATGACATTAATAAGTTAAAGCTACATGGTGCTTTGTGGTCATTGGATGTACGATAATATACTGGCATGCATGCTTTTTAGAGTTTGTTGTATTATGATATTCTGAATTTTACGATAATTAGGTACTAGCTATTGCTATATTTTATACAAATTTATGGATACTAGATTATGGACTAGCACTATTCTTGACTAAGCGAAACTCCTTATGTCACGTTTCCTGGACGAATTCTACCATGTTTGTACCTAGTAAACGAGATTTTCATCAGATTTTTCGTGTCTGTAACTGCATACTCAGTTTTACTATATCCAAGTTAGATTCTTGCTATAGTATATTTCTTTACTTCTAAAATAACTTCCATGTTCTGTTTGACATGTTATAGTAGAATTAGGGCAGTAACTTTTTGACACCACTTAATTTCAAGTGTTGCATTGACTTTTTTTAGGAAGGTAGCATTGACTTTTTTAGATAATTCGATGATCCCTTAGCACCCCTTTGAGATACAGCTCACATTTTTATTCTTAGATATAAATGCTTCATTTATAAGAACTCGTAAGATGCATCTTCTAGCTGCATGATTTATCATTGCTGTGTTTCTAATGTAGCAGTTATCACTAGGGCAACAAGGAACCAAAGCTAGGAAGATGCGCATGTCCTTACTAGCTTTACTCTAGGAATGCATTTTTTGTTTCCATCAAACCCCTGTTTTGACATCTTGAAATATCTTTTGATTGTGACAAAAATACCCTCTATTTTAGGCTGTCAATGCATGCTATGCTTGGGTATGAAAACCCTTTTCATTTTATACACTTGCATTAGGTATCGTGTATACTTCCAACAAGAAACAGTCACCAAGTAAGTGCATTATACTTCCACTAAGTGGTGTAAAGTCTTACAAGGATAGTATGTAAATGTGGTGTAATTGGCACATAGGATAATATTTGCAAACTGCTGGCAATTTTTTGGTAATTAGTTCATAACCTAAATGGATATGTGGCAAGTTTTTAGTTTAACTTAGATGTAGTAGGGTTCACTTTTACGTGAGGGTATAATCTTATTTAGATGGCATGTATCACATCTTGTATGAATAGGCTTTAATTCCTTCAAGGATAATGCAATTTCTAAATATTCAGTTTTACTACTCACTCTAATTGTCTTTTCACATGTGGATAATTTTATATATGTTGGTGGCTGATTATGATGCCCCCCTTTTCTGCTCTACAAGTGATTCTTTGGAGCAGATTAAGAATATATAAGACTTCTGGGGGATGATATTCCCTCTATTGACAACTGCTTGTTTATATTTGAAGAAGGGTATTCCACTGTTTTTACTCCCTATTTTTTGTAGGAGATGTAATACTCGGAAGGTAATTCTAAAAGAAAAAGTTTCTATGAAGAAGATGGGTATTCCACTGACAAGCAAATGGGTCCAGTATTTTGTGCTAGCCAATGTATGTGAGTAGGTTCTCTTCAGTGGTTCTGTAAAATAAGGTACATATGTTTGAAGATACAATCCATTTGTAGCACCTGTTACCAAAAAATGGAACCTTATAAATTTGGTATGATGTAGACAGTTCAACATCTCTCCATTTAGGAACATAGTTCAATCACAGTGAACCAAGACATAATGTGTTGGATCAAGTTAGATATCTCATGTGCTGTGATGAGTTTAGTCTTAGTACTTTTTTTTTTTTGGCATGGAGCAAGTAATTTGCCAGATGACATACTGGTCTTGTTCTCATCTTTGATTTGCAGCATGCATATATGTACAATGCACTTTTCCTCCAATAAAAGAAATTTGTAAGAAAGGCTTGATATAGTTAACTGCAAATGTGCTTATTAGGGGCATCTGTGAATTACATTATTAATCAAGAATTAGCATGTTGGTTTTAAATAGATAGTCTATGCATGGCAATCTGCCTAATCTTTTGTTTGAACCTTTGTTTTGTTGCTGGTGTACTCTGTAATAGATAGTCTATGTATCACAATCTGCCTAATCTTGTATTTGAACTTTTGTTTGTTGCTGGCTGTACTCTGTAATGTTATACCACCTTAAGGTAAGGTTGTTGTAAGTCACAGAATTCTTTCAGTAGAATGTCCCTCCACCTTCTATATTTTGTTTTAGTCATCATGGACAAATTTTAGAGGTGCTGCTATATACTATAACAATTTTTTTGTTGCTTAATGACATCTATATTAAAGGAATATAGTAAAGCACATGGAAGGACAAATGTATGTTCTGTGCTTTAGAGATAATTATGGAGGATAAATAAAGAAAATATGGACTGGCTGTTTCATGCACATTGATGTTACCTTTTGTTAGTATTAGCTCTATGTCCAATAGCTGCATTTTCTCATTCTCTAACCTCAACCTTATGTAGACTACTTTTTGAATGATAGCTTACTTTCCATCAGTACACGTAGGTGATGTCCTTGATAGGAAGGATGGAACTGGCTCTCGGCCTATTCATTTTACAGTTTATTGTAGTAAGTTCAAAATATATTTTTATTACCTTTTGCAACAACATTTTCACATTATCAATATTGATTTTGGTTTCGAGAAAACTGTCTTCTGTCCAAACTGGACTTGATGCTATTCGATAATGGACTGCGAGTCATGGGGGGATGCCAGAGAAGGTGGTGACATGCTTTTTTGCAGAAGTCAGTTGGAATAATTGCTATGTTAAAGTAAGTGTACATATACATGACTCGCAGACAAAATGTATGACTGCAACCAAACCAAACAGACAAAATATAGAATAAGCAGTTTGTTCGGGTAGAGTACTGTGGTTTGTTTATCTTGTCTATTTGTTTGGTTGCAGTCATACATCTACATTTTGTTTGTTCTGTTTTTTCTCTCTACTATAGATTTGTGGTAGTTGGTACCTTGTTTTTTCGGAGCCTTTTCACAATCCTAGACTTGATGATGCTATACTAGTAGGTGATGCTAATACACTGATACTTGCTGTAAATATATGGAAGATATTGGTATCTCTGGTTTGGACTACAAAATTTGCTCTTGGATAGCTAAGATTTTTGATGTTGGAGATCGTTGGAGTAATATGTGGCAAGTCTTTGTAGGTTGTTGTAGTTTAACCTGTTTGTTGGTTTTAATCTTCTCTATTTGTTACTTATTCATTTTGCATTAGTGTTACTAAGAATTCATACTTGATAGAGCCAATTGAATGCTGCATTCTGTTTATATAATAAGAACTGAGGTAGTAGTTTCAGAGGGAGCTTACATTGATCATGTAGGTAGTAGTTTCAGAGGTAGCTATCTGGAAAATCTTATAGTATTGATCTTACAGTTGCATTGGATAACATGACAGATCTAATGGAAGTTCACTTGAAGAAGTGTTCAGCAATGCAAATGCGCATATCTGATTTTATATTGGCTTGCGTTGCTTAGGATTTGAAAATGCAAAGATATACTAGCAAAATGTTGGTAGTCTCATGGAATTGTAAGGCTGTCTTTTTAGATTCATTTCATCAAAATGTGGAAAATCCACAACTTGTGAGAGTATTTTTTGAATCATTCTAAGACATGGCATCTAGGAAGTACAATTTTGTCTTCATATATAGTTAGGAGTTTCACTTGAAGTTTTTTATAACTAATTACAAGTGCTTTAGTTCATGTCTACTTGTCTCTTGTAGAAGTATGTAGTTTCATCAGATATTTGTATGTCACTGAATGGTGCTTTCTTGACTATTGCGACATCACCAAGATTCGTTGCTCCCATACCTGTAGTCACAACAGATGCAAAACATCAATTGAAAACAGAGCATTGAGATATCTAATATGGGGTTTGTCCATTTAAGGTGTTCTTATACATGTATTCTTTAATGTGTTTGATTCAGTTAGTTATCCTTAGATTTTATGCACACTTATTAAACTTCTGTTTGACTGGATATACAAGTACTTTGAACAAAAATATCAGCGTTGCTTGCTTATGTAGCATGCTTAGTTTACTCCTGCTTTTAGTCGCTTGGGTGGCATTCACTTTAGTATTCAGTAAGTATGAGATAACTACACTGGTTCCAAATATAAATTTGCTAGTTTGATAGTCGATCATTTCGTACAAAATCTAATATGAGGTGTTACTTATAGGTTTGAGCTGATGCTTTACCACTATCGATATGCCTTTTAGAGCATTTAACTTCATATATATAAAACAAAGATTTCTGAGTAGCTTGCATTGTCGTTGTTGTGAGCTTGTGTTTTAGGAGGGCTGGCAATACCTCCATTGGCAAAGTATGGACATGATTTTTGTTTAAATAATGTGTTGAGATGGATAAAGCAGTTCTTAGTTGTATTGGTGTTTTCCATTTTCTCCAAAGTTGAACGGATGATGCTAACTCTGTAAGCCTATGCTCACAACCTATATCCTGCGAGTATGGTTTCAAGTGCAGAACTTGCCACATTTTGGAGGTATGTACCTCACAAATTTATTATATTTTTTGTTAAACTTTATGGTTGCCATATTATGGACAAACATGATTCTTGTCGAACAAAAATCCCTGTGTAGTCTTTCTTGAAACAGAGGCCAACCATGCTTAACCTATGAATACTCATCATCTGTCACGGAGAGAAGTTTAATGTAATTTGCTGGTCTACGAATCTTTTCAGGTGAATGTGGGAATATAAACATATCTTCCTACAACTCATGTTTGATATGCGGGGCATATATTTTTTCAGTTAATGCATGGATTGATTCTATTTACTACCTGAATTCTTTTGTGCCCTGTCTGATATTTTGATTGCAGGTTTATGTAAGTTATATAGTTAATTTATTTCTGAACTGAAAGAGATATTAGACGTTACTTCCTATTCAACTGTTTAGACTAGCTTGTCTTCCTTGTATGATATTGTAGTGAATGTTTTACACTGCTTAGTTTTATATATTACTGAACTAAGAGAGAATGGTTAACTGCTATTTGATAGTTCAATGATCACTAGTTTCCTACTCCACTACTAGAGTGCTTGCTTTTTCCTGTTAGATGTGTCATCTTAAAAATCAATAATTTACTTCCAGCGTTAGTGCTTTAACATTTCATTATTCTATAGTATGATGGTCATTCAAAATCACAACATTAGGCACCAAAATTGCCGAAGAGCTTGGTATGTCTTTACTAGCTATAAGTAATATTTGAATGCTTTGAAAATTTCTGACATATTCATATGCTTAATGCATGATTGATAATATTTTTGAGAGATATGTAATGTGTTAGCTCTTATTTTATATTATTATGTTATTGGTGAAATAATGTATCATGAAATAATGTATTTTGTAAAGGTCCTAGTTCAGCTGACAGTGAATTCTGGAGTCATAGTTCTTTCTTGAAAATCAGGTATGACTTTGAAGCCATACGCATATTTGATTCTTGCTTTAATGTATTCTTAACTTTTAGGATAGCTTTCTCATCCTGTTTGGCTTGTAATGTAAAATTAGGATAGTAACTTTATTAAGACCGCTTAGTTTTATATGTCACTTAATTAGGAGAGTATCATTAACTTCTTTATGATGATTTAATGACCAATTAGCACCCCTTTGATATTGAGCACACATTCTTATTCTAAGATCGAGATGTGTTATCTATAAGAATACATGATGCGTAGCTTTTACAAATTTTGAAATCAAGAAGCTTGGATATCTTTCTTTCTTGTGGGCCTTTAAGTTTCTGTTTTATTGGTCAGGTATGTTCTTACTTTCTAACGAGCTAAAATGTTTTTCCTAACCTATTAATTGGTAATTTTCTCACATGACTACTTTCTTGAGGAGCACTTTTTAGTTCTCAGGCTTCAGTGGTTGTTTTTCAACTTTTCCTAATTTAAACTACTCTTGGATAGCTGGATATCATTAAGGGCATGTTTGGGGGAGCATTTTTTTTTTAATTTTTTATTTTAATTTTTTATTTTACGTTTTTCAATAAGTTTTTAAAATATTTTATAGAATTTTTTAAAAAAATTTTAAAAGTATATAAAAATTTTATGTCGTTAATTTTTTTTTATTAGTTATTTTTATTATGTTTTTAAAATAAAAAAATAGAGTTTGTTTTTAAAAATTTTTAAAAAATTTTTTTTTTTGAAAAGTTTTTTTTCAATAAGCACTTTCAAATATTTTCTAAAACGGTATAAGTTCAGTAATGATGAATAAACAGGAACTCTACATTAAGAAATCAATGGAAGAAAGAAGATAGAAGGAATGAAGCTAAGAGAAAACATAAGTTTTACTTTCTAACTCTGCAATAATATACAGCTAGTTGTGACTGTGTATATACCAAGAAGCTACAAATACTATGAATTACAGTTCTACCCTTGTAGTGATAATATTGCATAAAAGACAAATATAATATCCACTTAACCATTAAGTGATTCTAGTGCCATAATTTGGATTGTCGTGCCATGAATTTGGATGCGTTGATATTCTCATATAATTTTAACTATCTAAGAAAAGAAAAAGCATTATTAAGGAAGTGAGTGAGACATGTCACCTCAAAGTAAGCTGTAACCGTACACTGTTTGTTAAACTGAGAATTTCTTTCATGTTTCCACTATATTGGAGTTATTGTCATTGTGCTTTTCATTCAACATCTGTGTGTAAGAAACTTGGGTGCTTTTGTAGTGATTTCATTAGGATTTTAGATTGATGGTTCTATAATTTCTAGTTTTGTTATCGGTAATCTTGTTAATCCAGTTTGCTCAACCTTGTAAATGTTTACAACTTCGAATTTGCCAAAGATTCGTTGACTCGGTATAGAGGAAGTATATAACCTTGTCTTTGTAGTTGTATAAAGTCCTAAGTTGCAATTTATGACAAAACTTCGAATAGGTTTTCCAAAGCATTCTTTGACTCGGTACTGAGGAAGTATAACCTTGTCTTTGTAGTTGTATAAAATTCTAAGTTGCAATTTATGACAAACTGTAAGTACATCTTAGAAATCATTTTCAAAGTTTCTCAATATGAGATTGTTTATATTTGATGGTCTTATGAACAAGCATTTAATCATGTTTTTATATTATTGATGATGTTTTTCTCGCTGCGTGAGGACTGTTATCCAAGATTTGTTTCTCATATACTTGTAGTCTCAACAACTGCAAGAGATTTTTTCAAATTAATTTCAGAATGAAGCATCAGGGTTTCCAATGTGAGGTTTGTCCATTTGAGAGCATTTTCATTTTTTGAACTTTAAACAAGTACCCTTTGATGTGATTACTTCATCTTTATTCTCTTTTAGGAGGAATTTCTTTTCTAAGATTTCAATCACATTGCAAAATCTTCCCATTTGAGTAGCCTAAGATATATTACACGTACTGAAAGTTTGCTTTAATGAATAATTGGTATTGCTTTGCCGATATTGCATGCTTAGTTTCGTAATGCTTTTCTCTTTTTAGTTTTATTTTTCTCTTAGGTAACTAGAAGTGTGAGTTAACTGTAACATTGTGAAGCATGAATTTTGCTAGTTCATATTCTAGTATGAGGTTCAAGTTATAGGCTTATGAGCTAGCTCTCTTCCTCAAGCCTCGCTCTCAAAACTTGCATCTCGTATTCTCATTGATGCACATACTTTGATTTCGTGTGTCTTGCACGGTCAAGAGCTTCTGATATGATGTTTAAACAAAAAAAGTGCAGAGATGTATTTCTCAGTTGTAGTGGTGTTTCTTCACAATTTGAACTTATGAATATGCTAAACAATATAATCCTACGTCACAACTTTCTTTTTGTGCCTATGGTTTAAAAAATGTAGCTTGCTTTAAGTAAATGCCTCCGGGATATGATTTGAGTCGCTATGGAAGACTTCAAGGTAATGTAGGATGTATAAACTGAAAACAGCACTATGAACTAAAATTAAAGTAGAAACCAATTAAATAAAAATGATACTAATTAAATGTAATTTTGAATGAGTTCAAAGGAATAAGAAAAGTTTACCGAGTAACATATATTGAAACTATTTTTTATTTTCCTCTTATTTGTGATATTTCTAATTTTGTCATACAATTTTTTATTCGCCACATCATCTTCACAATAACAACATAATTGCTAAATCGATACCAACCAAATACAAGTTGCGTAAAATGATATTTATATAAATTTCAAACAAATATATATAGATAGCAATAATGTCGAATTGCATAGGATAATGTACATGTTAAATATGAGAAAGTACTAAGTGAATCTGAAAAGTTATTAAATAAATATTGTTAAGTATAAATAGTTATCGGGGGAACAAAGTTGTTAGCATCCAAATGTAAATAGATACCAAGCAAATAAAAATATGTACCAACCAAAGACAAAAAATTATCGTGCAAAAAAATACAGGTATTAAATATAATAAAATATGTATTAATTAAATATTATAACTAAAGAATTGCGTATGAATGAGCAACAATAAAATTTTACAGTCAATTGATATTAGTACTGATTGTATACAAAGCAGTAACAAATAAATGTACATTATTTAAAAATAAAGACAACTGAAATATATACTACTATCAAGCAAAGAAAACTGAATACAAATAAGTACCAACTGCATACAAATATATAAAAAATTATATATAAATATGTACTACTAATATAATTATGAACGGATTATATAGAAATATTTATCACAAAGTTCAAAATCTCATTGGGACGAGAGAAAAGATATAATGTGTTTAACAAACGAAAGTACAGTTAGAATTCTACCGTATTACAAATACTTATAATGTCACTAGTGTTGGTTTTATTTTTGTGAATGTTGTAAAATCATAAAATTAAAAAATTTATGATTTAATTTTAAACTTGAAAGCGATGTAAGGAATTACACATGTGAAGGTATAAGAGAAACACAAATTCGTGACAAATAAAATTACATTGGATTTAGCTAAACATAACAAAACATAAGAATGCACCAATTAAATACCAAAAGATAGTAAGTATAAACAAGTTAGAAATAGTTAAAGTGTGATTGCAACACAAATTTTTATCGAGTAAGATATACAAAAAGCGTCTCTTTTTTTTCTTTTCTTGCTGTGATTTTTAACTTTCTCATAACTTTTTATATGTTGCCATGTCATCTTCAAAATAATAATATAGCAAGAAAATCGATACCACCCAAATACAAAAAATATGAAATTAATATGGTGTATGTTCAAGATAAATATAATATATAAAAGCCATTTTGATTTGTATATAAAAAGATACAAGATAAATACGAAGTTATGCCAACTAAATTTAAGTTGGAATCAAATAAACAAAGATAAATATAAATAGGTTGTGGGCGAACACAATTGCGTACTAAATACATATCGACATCGAGCAAATACAAACAAGCACAACATGAACACAAAGAAATATCGGATATACAAAAAATAATGAACGAACTGTAAAGAGAGAAACAACAAAATTCCAAGCCAATTGGTATTATTATGGATTGTACACAAATTAATAACACATAAAGATACATCGCTTCCAACTAAGCACAACCAAAAAATAAAAAGGTATTAAATATAAGTACGTATGATGTGTACGCAACTGCATACTAATTATATATATGTACGTTCCTAATAATTTTTATTGTCAAACCTTTATTTACAAGAGATTATGATAAAATTAAAATCTATTGTCGCTAGAAAAAGGTTGTAATTAATCTAACGAACGGAAGAATGTTAAGAATTCGATCATACTATTGAAGCTTAAAAGTCCACTCAACCTTAGTTTTAATTTTTTGATTGATGCAAAATTGTAAAATAAAAAGATGATAGGATTTAAATCTAGATCTCGTAATCATGTAGAAATTTACACATTAATACTAAAACAAAAAGAAGACGTTGGAAAACTACAATAGTACTAGCTAAACATAAATAAAAACGATAGTAGTTAAACGTAATTTGGAATGAGTTTAAAACGAGATTGGAATAAAAAAAGTTTACCAAATAAGATATCCTGAAACTATTTCATATTTTCCTCTTATTTGTAATATTTCTAATTTTGTCGTAAAATTTCGTATTTCGCCACATCATTTTCACAATAACAACATTACAACTAAATCGATACCAACTAAATCAAAGTTGCGTAAAAGTATATGCATATAGATTTCAAGCAAACATAGATAGATAGCGATAATGTCGAATTGCTTATGAGAATGTACATGTTAAATATAAGAAAATATTAAGTGAATCTAAAAACTTATTAAATAAACACTGTTAATTATAAATAGTTATCGAACGTACATAAGTTGCTAGCTTGCAAATACAAATAGATACCGAGCAAATAAAAATAAGCACCAACTAAAGACAAAAAATTATCGTGCAAACAAACACATGTATTAAATATAATAAATAATGTACTAATTAAATATTACAACTAAAGAATTGTGTACGAATGAGCAACAATAAAATTTTACAGTCAATTGATATTAGTACTGATAGTACACAAAGCAATAACAAATAAATATACTTTATTTATAAGTAAAGACAACTGAAATATACATTAATATCAAGCAAAAAAAACTGAATATAAATAGATGCCAACTACATACAAATATATACAAATTACATATAAATATGTACTACTAATATAATTATGAACGAATTATATAGACATATTTATCACAAAGTTCAAAATCCGATTGGGACTCTAGAAAAGATATAATGTGTCTACAAACAAAACGACAGTTAGAATTCTACCGTATTGCAAATCTTATAATGTCACTAGTGTTCATTTTATTTTTGTGAATGTTGTAAGATCATAAACTCTAAAAAACTTATGATTTAATTCTAAATTTGAAAGCGATGTAAGGAATTACACATGTGAAGCTGTAAGAGAAACACAAATCTGTTACATTAGATTTAGCTAAACATAACAAAAACATAAGAATGCACAAATTAAAAACCGAAATATAATAAGTATAAACAAGTTAGAAACGGTTAAAGTGTGATTGCAACACAAATTTTTATCGAATAAGATATACAAAGAGCGCCTCTTTTTTTTCTTTTCTTGTAGTGATTTTTTAATTTTCTCATAACTTTTTATATCTCGCCATGTCATCTTCACAATAATAATATAGTAAGAAGATCGATTCCACCTAAACACAAAAGGCGTGACATTAATATGGTGTATGTTCAAGATAAATATAATATATAAAAGCCATTTTGATTTGTATATAAAAAGATACAAGATAAGTACAAAGTTTTGCCAACTAAATTTAAGTTGGAATCAAATAAACTAAGATAAATATAAATAGGTTGTGGACGAACACAATTGCTTAACAACCAAATATATATTGGCATTGAGGAAATACAAATAAGTACAAATCGAACAATAAGAGATATCAGGCATACAAAAAATAATATTAAATATAAATAAATAAGTACATGATGAACAAACTGTAAAGAGAGAAACAACAAAATTAAAAGTCAATTGGTATTATTACTATGGATTATACACAAAGCAATAACACATAAAAATACATCGTTGCCAACTAAGCATAACTAAAAAATAAATAGGTATTAAATAAATACAAGTACGTATTATGTATACGCAACTGCGTACTAATTATATATAAGTACGTACTAACAATTTTTATTGTCAAACCTTTATTTATAAGAGCTTATGATAAAATTAAAATCTATTGTCGCTAGAGAAAGGTTGTAATTAATCTAACGAACGGAAGGATGCTTAGAATTCAATCATACTATAGAAGCTTAAAATTTTACTCAACCTTAGTTTTACTTTTTTGATTGATGTAAAATTATAAGATAAAAAAAATGATAGAATTTAGATTTAGATCTTGTAATCATGTAGAAATTTACACACTAATATTAAAAACAAAAAGAAGACGTTGGTAAACTGCAATAGTACTAGCTAAACATAACTAAAATTAAAGTAAAAACCAACTAAATAAAAATGATAATAATTAAATATAATTTGGAATTAGTTTAAATCGAGATTGGAATAAGAAAAGTTTACCAAATAACATATACTGAAACTATTTCTTCTTTTCCTCTTATTTTTAATCTTTCTAATTTTTTATTTCGCCACATCATCTTCACAATAATAACATAGCAAATAAATCAATACCAACCAAACATAAGTTGCGTAAAAGTATATGCATATAGATTTCAAGCAAATATAGATAGATAGCGATAATGTCGACTTGCATATGAGAATGTACATGTTACATATAAGAAAATAATAAGTGAATATGAAAAGTTATTAAATAAACATTGTTAAGTATAAATAGTTACGGAGCAGACACAAGTTGCTAGGATCCAAATAGAAATAGATACCGAGCACAAAAAATAAGTACCAACCAAAGACAAAAGATTATCGTGCATAGAATATAGTTATTAAATATAATAAAATATGTACTAACCAAATATTATATTTAAAGAATTGTGTACGAATGAGCAACAAGAAAACTTTACAGTCAACTGATATTATGTAAAAACAAAAAATTCAGAAATATATACAAATTATATATAAATATGTACTACTAATACAATTGTCAATGGATTATATAGAAATAGTTGTCACAAAGTTTAGAATCCCATTGGCACTAGAGAAAAGATATAGTATGTCTAACAAACGAAAGGATAGTTAGAGTTTTTGTATTGCAAATACTTATATTGCCACCAGCGTTGGTTTTATTTTTGTGAATTTGTAAAATCATACAATCCAAAAAATTTATGACTTAACTCTAAAATTGAAAATGATGTAAAGAATTACACATGTTAAACTGTAAGAGAAACACAAATTCGTGACAAATAAAAGTACATTGGTTTTAGCTAAACATAACACAAAATAAGAATGCACCAATTAAGTACCAAAAAATAATAATTATAAACAAGTAGGCATACATGTTACAACAAACTACTAATTGAACGTAGTTTGGAACGGTTAAACTATGATTGCAACAAAAACCTTTTATCGAATAAGATATACAAAGAGCGTCTCTTCTTTTCCTTCTTTGGCAGTGATTTGTTATTTTGTCATAATATTTACGTCTCGCCACATCATCTTCACACTAATCATGTAGCAAGAAAATCGATCCCACCCAACACAAATAGCGTGAAATTAATATAGTGTATGTTCAAGATAAATATATTATATAATAGCCATTTTAATTTGTATATAAAAAGATACAAAATAAGTAAAAAGTTATCCCAACTAAATTTAAGTTGGTATTAAATAAACAAAGATAAATATAAGTAGGTTGTGGGAGCACACAATTGCGTAACAACCAAGTACATATCGGCATCGAGCAAATACAAATAGGTACAAACCGAACATAAAGAGGTATCGGGCTTATAAAAAATAATATTAAATATAAATAAATAAGTACATAACGAACGAACTGTGATGAGAGAAATAACAAAATTCAAAGCCAATTGGTAATATTGTGGATTTTACACAAATCAATAACACATAAGATACATCGCTTCCAACTAAGCACAAGTAAAAAATAAATAGGTATTAAATAAATACAAGTAGATATGATGTATACATAACTGCGTACTAATTATATATAAGTACGTACTAATAATTTTTATTTTCAACCCTTTATTAACAGGAGCTTATGAGAATAATAAAATTCATTGTCGATATAGAAAGGTTGCAATTAATCTAACGAACGGAAGAATGCTTGGAATTCGAACATATTATTGAAGCTTAAAATTTTACTCAACCATAGTTTTAATTTTTTCTTAAATATAAAATTATGAAATAAAAAAATGATAGGATTTAAATCTAGATCTCATAATCTTGTAGAAATTTACACATTAATATTAAAACAAAAAGAAGACGTTGGTAAACTGCAATAGTACTCGCTAAACATAACTAAAATTAAAGTAAAAACCAACTAAATAAAAACGATACCAACTAAACGTAATTTGAAATGAGTTTAAAACGAGATTGGAATAAAAATAGTTTACAAAATAATGTATACTAAAACTATTTCTTATTTTCTTTTTATTTGTAATATTTCTAATTTTGTCATGAAATTTCGTATTTCGCCAAATCATCTTCACAATAACAATATAACAGCTAAATCCGTACCAATCAAATACATGTTGCCTAAAAGGATATGCATATAAATTTCAAACAAATATACATAGATAGCAATAATGTCGAATTGCATAGGAGAATGTACTTGTTAATATAAGAAAATACTAAGTAAAATCTGAAAAGTTATTAAATATACACTATTAAGCATAAATTGTTATCGGGCGCATACAAGTTGCTAGGTTGGTACCAAAAACAAAAGATTATCGCGCATAGAAATACATGTATTAAATATAATAAAATATTTACTAATTAAATATTACAACTAAAGAATTGTGTACGAAAGAGCAACAACAAAACCTTACAATCAATTCATATTAGTACTGATTGTATACAAAGCAATAACAAATAAAAATACATTATCTAAAAAGTAAAGACAACTGAAATATACATTGGTATCAAGTGAAAAGAACTGAATATAAATAAGCAGTAACTGCATGCAAATATATACAAATTATATGTAAATATGTATTACTAATACAATTGTGAATGGATTATATAAAAATATTTATCATAAAGTTCAAAATTCCGTTAGCAGTAGATAAAAGTTATAACGTGTCTAACAAACGAAAGGACAGTTAGAATTTTACCGTATTGCAAATACTTATAATATCACCAGCATCATTTTATTTTTGTGAATGTTGTAAAATCATAAAATCTAAAAAAATTTATGATTTAATCTTAAACATCAAAGCGATGTAAGAAATTATAAATGTGAAGCTGTAAGAGAAACACAAATCCGTGACAAATAAAATTGGAATAAGAAAAGTTTACCAAATAACATATATTAAAACTATTTTTTATTTTCTACTTATTTGTAGTATTTCTAATTGTGTCATAAAATTTCGTATTTTGCCACATCATCTTCACAATAACAACATAACAGCTAAAATGATACCAACCAAATATAAGTTGCGTAAAAGTAAGGCATATAAATTTCAAGCAAATATAGATAGATAGCGATAATGTCAAATTGCATAGGAGAATGTATATGTTAAATATAAGAAGCATCCAAATACAAATAGATAACGAGCAAGTAAAAATAAGTACCAATCAAAGACAAAAGACTGTAGTGTAAGAAAATACAGGTATTAAGTATAATAAAATATATTCTAATTAAATATTACTACTAAAGAATTGCATACGAATGAGCAACAGCAAAATTTTACAGTCAATTGATATTTGTACTGATTGTACACTAAGTAATAACAAATGAATATGCATTGTTTAAAAGTAAAGACAACTGAAATGTACAATGGTATCAAGCAAAGAGAATTGAATATAAATAGGTACCAACTTCATAAAAATATATATAAATTAAATATAAATATGTACTACTAATACAATTGTGAACGAATTATGTAAAAATATTTATCAGAATGTTTAAAATCCCATTGGCAATAGAGAAAAGCTATATTGTGTCTAACAAACGAAATGATAGTTAGAATTCTACCGTATTGCAAATATTTATAATGTCACTAGCGTCGGTTTTATTTTTGTGAATGTTCTAAAATCATATAACATAAAAAAATTGATGATTTAATTTTAAATACAAAAGAGATGTAAGGAATTACACATGTGAAGCTGTAAAAGAAACATAAATCTGTGACAAATAAAACTAAGAATCCACTAATGAAGTACCAAAAGATAATAAGTATAAACAAGTACACACAAATATTACAACAATGCTACTAATTGAACCTAGTTTGGAACGGTTAAACTGTGATTGCAACAGGAAATTTTTTTCGAATAAGATATACAAAGAGCGACTCTTCTTTTCTTTTTTTGAAGTGATTTTTATTTTTGTCATAACTTTTTATATCTCGCCACATCATCGTCACAATAATCATGTTGCAAGAAAATGGATCCCACCCAAACACAAATAGCGTGAAATTAATAGAATATATTTTCAAGATAAATATAACTATATAAAAGCTATTTTGAATTGTATATAAAAAGATGCAAAATAAGTACAAAGTTATGCGAACTAAATTTAAGTTGGTATTAAATAAAGAAAGATAAATATATGTAAGTTGCCGGCGCACACAATTGTGCAACAACCAATTACATATCGGCACCGAACAATTATAAATAGGTACAAACCGTACATCAAGAGGTATCGGACATATAAAAAATAATATTAAATATAAATAAATAAGTACATAACAAATGAACTGTAAAGAGAGAAACAACAAAATTCAAAGCCAATTGGTATTACTATGGATTGTACACAAATCAATAACACATAAAGATACATCGCTTCCAACTAAGTACAACTAAAAAATAAATAGGTATTAAATAAATACAAATAGGTATAATGTATATTCAACTTCGTACTAATTATATATAAGTACGTACTAACAATTTTTATTTTCAACCATTTATTTACAAGAGCTTATGATAAAATTAAAATCAATTGTCGATAGACAAAGGTTGTAATTAATCTAACGAACGGAAGAATGTTTGGAATTCGATCATACTATGAAGCTTAAAAGTCCACTCGACCTTAGTTTTAATTTTTTGATTGATGTAAAATTATAAAATTAAAAGATGATAGGATTTAAATCTAGATCTCGTAATCAGGTAAAAATTTACACATACTAATACTAAAAACAAAAAGAAGACGTTGGTAAACTGCAATAGTACTAGCTAAACATAACTAAAATTAAAATAAAAATCAACTAAATAAAAACGATACTAATTAAACGTAATTTGGAATGAGTTTAAAACGAGATTGGAATAAGAAAAATTTACCAAATAATATATACTGAAACTATTTCTTATTTTCCACTTATTTGTAATATTTCTGATTTTGTGATAATATTTCGTATTTTGCCACATCATCTTCACAATAACAACATAATAGCTAAATCCATACCAACCAAATACATGTTGCCTAAAAGGATATGCATATAAATTTCAAGCAAATATACATAGATAGCAATAATGTCGAATTGAATAGGAGAATGTACTTGTTAAGTATAAGAAAATACTAAGTGAAATTTGTAAAGTTATTAAATAAGCATTGTCAAGTATAAATAGTTACCGGGAGCACACAAATTGCTAGCATCCAAATACAAATGGATATGGAGCAAATAAAAATATGTACCAACCAAAGACAAATGATTATCGTGCATAGAAATACACGTATTAAATATAATGAAATATGTACTATTAAATATTTCAACTAAAGAATTGTGTACGAATAAGCAACAGCAAAACTTTACAGTCAATTGATATTAATACTAGTTGTACGCCAAAAAATAACAAATAAATATACATTATTTAAAAGTAAAGACAACTAAAATATACATTGATATCAAGCAAAGAGAACTGAATATAAATAGGTACCAACTTTATACAAACATATAAAAATTACATATAAATATGTAATACTAATACAATTGTGAAGGAATTATATAGAAATATTTATCTCAAAGTTTAAAATCCTAGTGGCACTAGAGAAAAGCTATAATATATCTAACAAACGAAAGGACAGTTAGAATTATATCATATTGCAAATATTTATAATGTCACCAGCGTTGATTTTATTTTTGTGTATGCTGTAAAATCATAAAATCTAAAAATTTATGAAATAATTTTAGACTTGAAAATGATGTAAGGAATTACACATATGAAGGTGTAAGAAAAACACAACTCCGTGACAAATAAAACTACATTGGTTTTAGCTAAGCATTACCAAAACATAAGAATGCGCCAGTTAAGTACCA
Organism: Acanthochlamys bracteata; assembly: GCA_019914995.1. Classification (NCBI taxonomy): domain Eukaryota; kingdom Viridiplantae; phylum Streptophyta; class Magnoliopsida; order Pandanales; family Velloziaceae; genus Acanthochlamys; species Acanthochlamys bracteata. The sequence continues at coordinate 3,239,903 of CM034142.1, read as the reverse complement.
AAAGATAATAAGTATAAATAAGTAGGCACAAATTTTACAACAAAGCTACTAATTGAACGTAGTTTGGAACGGATAAACTATGATTGCAACAGAAAAGTTTTATCGAATAAGATATACAAAGAGCAACTCTTCTTTTCATTTTTTGTAGTGATTTTTTATTTTCTCATAATTTTTTATGTTTCGCCACATCATCGTCACAATAACCATGTTGAAAGAAAATCGATCCCACCAAACACAAATAGCGTGAAATTAATAGAATGTGTTTTCAAGATAAATATAATATATAAAAGCCATTTCCATTTGTATATAAAAGATACAAGATAAGTACAAAGTTATGCCAACTAAATTTAAGTTGGTACCCAATAAACAAAGATAAATATAAATAGGTTGCGGGCGCACACAATTGTGTAACAACCAATTACACATCGGCATCGAGCAAACACAAATAGGTACAAACCGAACATAAAGAGTATCGGGCATACAGAAAATAATATTAAATATAAATAAATAAGTACATAGCGAATGAATTGTAAAGAGAGAAACAACAAAATTCAAAGCCAATTGTTATTACTATGGATTGTACACAAATTAATAACACATAAAGATACATCGCTTCTAACTAAGCACAACTAAAAAATAGATAGGTATTAAATACAAGTACGTATGATGTGTACGTAACTGCAAACTAATTATATGTATGTACGTACTAACAATTTTTATTTTTAACCCTTTATTTACAAGAGATTATGATAAAATTAAAATTTATTATCGATAGAGAAAGGTTGTAATTAATCTAACGAACGGAAGAATGTTAAGAATTCGATCATACTATTGAAGCTTAAAAGTCCACTCAACCTTAGTTTTAATTTTTGATTGATGTAAAATTGTAAAATAAAAAGATGATAGGATTTAAATCGAGATTTCGTAATCATGTAGAAATTTACACATATTAATACTAAAACCAAAAAGAATACCTTGGTAAACTTCAATAGTACTAGCTAAACATAACTAAACTTAAAATAAAAATCAACTAAATAAAAACGATAGTAATTAAATGTAATTTGGAATGAGTTTAAAACGAGATTGGAATAAGAAAGATTTACCAAATAATATATACTGAAACTATTTTTTATTTTCCTTTTATTTGTAATATTTCTTATTTTGTGATAATATTTCGTATTTCGTTACATCATCTTCACAATAACAAAAAATATCTAAATCGATATCAACCAAACACATGTTGCCTAAAAGGATATGCATATAAATTTCAAACAAATATATATAGATAGGAATAATGTCGAATTGCATATGAGAATGTGCTTGTTAAGTATAAGAAAATACTAAGTGAAATATGAAAAGTTATTAAATAAGTACTGTTAAGTATAAATAGTTACCGGCGCACACAAGTTGCTAGCATCCAAATACAAATAGATACAGAGCAAATAAAAATAGGTACCAACCAAAGGCAAAAAATTATCATGCATAGAAATATAGGTATTAAATATAATGAAATATGTACTAATTAAATATTTTAACTAAAGAATTGGGTACGAATGAGCAACAACAAAACTTTACAGTCAATTGATATTAATACTAATTGTACGCAAACCAATAACAAATAAATATACATTATTTAAAAGTAAAGATAACTAAAATATACATTGGTTTCAAGTAAAGAGAACTGAATATAAATAAGCACCAACTGCATACAAATATATCAAATTACATATAAATATGTAATATAATAGAATTGTGAACGGGTTATATAGAAATATTTATCACAAAGTTTAAAATCCCATTGGCACTAGAGAAAAGCTATAATATGTCTAACAAATGAAAGGAGAGTTAGAATTAATTGTATTACAAATACTTATAATGTCACCAGCATTGGTTTTACTTTAGTGAATGTTGTAAAATCATATAATCTAAAAAATTGATGATTTAATTCTAAAATTAAAAGCAATGTAAGAAATTACACATGTGAAGTTGTAAGAGAAACACAAATTCGTGACAAACAAAACTACATTGATTTTAGCTAAACATAACCAAAACATAAGAATGCACCAATTAAGTACGAAAAGATAGTAAGTATAAATAAGTAGGTATAAGTTTTACAATAGTGCTATTAATTGAACGTAGTTAGGAACGGTTAAAGTTTGATTACAATAGGAACCTTTTATCGAATAAGATATTTAAAGAGCGTCTCTTCAGTTCCTTTTTTTGCAGTGATTTTTTATTTTCTAATAGCTTTTTATATCTCGTCACATCATTTTCATAATAATAATCTAGCAAGAAAATCGATCCCACCCAAACACAAATAGCGTGAAATTAATATAGTGTATATTCAAGATAAATATAATATATGAAAGCCATTTTGATTTGTATATAAAAAGATACATATAAGTAGAAAGTTATGCCAACTAAATTTAAGTTGGTGCCTAATAAACAAAGATAAATATAAGTAGGTTGCTAGCGCACACAATTGCGTAACAACCAAATACGTATCGGCATCGAGCAACTACAAATAGATACAAACCAAACATAAAGAGGTATCGGGCATACAAAAATTAATATTAAATATAAATAAATAAGTACATAACGAATGAACTGTAAAGAGACAAACAAAAAGCTAATTGGTATTAATATGGATTGTACACAAATCAATAACACATAAAGATACATTGCTAATGACTAAGCACAACTAAAAAATAAATAGATATTAAGTAAATACAAGTAGGTATCATGTATACTCAACTGTGTATTACTTATACATAAGTACGTGTTAACAATTTTTACTTCAACCCTTTATTTACTAGAGCTTATGATAAAATTAAAATCCATTGTCGTTAGAGAAAGGTTGTAATTAATCTAAAGAACGGAAGGATGCTTAGAATTCGATCATACTATTGAATATTAAAATTCCACTCAACCTTAATTTTAGTTTTGGTTGATGTAAAATTATAAATAAAAAAACGATAGGATTCGGTCATACTATTGAAGCTTAAAATTCCACTTAACCTTAATTTTAATTTCTTAAATCAAGATCTTGTAATCATGTATGGATTTACACATGTTAATATGTAAAACAAAAAGAAGACGTTGGTAAACTTCAGTACTAGCTAAATATAACTAAAAACACAAATCAATAACACATAAAGATACATCGCTACCAACTAAACACAACTAAAAAATAAATATGTATTAAACAAATACAATTAGGTACCATGTATACGTAACTGCGTACTAATTATATATAACTACGTACTAACAATTTTTATTATGAACCCTTTATTTACAAGAGGTTATGATAAAATTAAAATCCATTGTCGATAGAGAAAGGTTGTAATTAACTAACAAACGGAAGGATGCTTAAAATTCGATCATACTAAAGTTGAAGCTTAAAATTCCACTCAACTTTAGTTTTAATTTTTTGATTGATGTAAAATTATAAATAAAAAAATAATAGGATTTAAATAAAAAGATCTCGTAATCATTTAGAAAATTGCACATATTAATATTAAAAATAAAAAGAAGACGTTTGTAAACTGCAATAGTACTAGCTGAACATAACTACAATTAAAGTATAAACCAACTAAATAAAAATGATACTAATTAAACATAATTTGGAATGAGTTTAAAATGAGATTGGAATAAGAAAAGTTTACCAAATAACATAACTGAAACTATTTCTTTTTTTCCTCTTAGTTGTAGTATTTCTAATTTTGTCATAAAATTTCGTATTTTGCCACATGATCTTCATAATAACAACATAACAAATAAAACGATACCAACCAAATATAAGTTGCGTAAAAGTATATGCATATAAATTTCAAGCAAGTATAAATAGATAGCGATAATTGTCGAATTGCTTAGGAGAATGTACATGTTAAATATAATAAGCATCCAAATACAAATAAATACCGAGCAAGTAAAAATAAGTAACAACCAAAGACAATAGATTGTCATGCAATAAATACAGGTATTAAGCATAATAAAATATGTACTAATTAAATATTACAACTAAAGAATTGTTTACGAATGAGCAACACCAAAATTTTACAGTCAATTGATATTAGTACTGATTGTACACTAAACAATAACAAATAAATATAAATTGTTTAAAAGTAAAGACAACTGAAATGTACATTGGTATCATGCAAAGAGAACTGAATATAAATAGGAACCAACTGCATACAAATATATACAAATTACATATAAATACAGTACTACAAATATAATTGTAAACGGATTATATAGAAATATTTATCGCAATGTTCAAAATCCCGTTGGCACTAGACTAGAGAAAAGATATAATATGTCAAACAAACGAAAGGATAGTTAGAATTCTATCGTATTGCAAATACTTATAGTGTCAGCAGCGTCGATTTTATTTTTGTGAATGTTGTCAAACCATAAAATCTAAATAATTTATGATTAATTTAAAACGTGAAAGCGATGTAAGAAATTACACATGTGAAGTTGTAAGAGAAACACAAATCCGTGACAAATAAAACTACATTGTTTTTAGCTAAACATAACCAAAATATAAGAATGCACCAATTAATTACCAAAAAATAATAAGTATAAACGAGTAGGAATAAATTTTTCATAACTTTTGGAAAGGTTAAACTGTGATTGCAACAAAAAACTTTTATCGAATAAGATATACAAATAATCTCTTCTTTTTCTTTTTTTTGCGTTTACTTTTTATTTTCTCATAACTTTTTATATCTCGCTACATCATATTCACGGTGATCATGTATTAAAAAAATCGATCCCATCCAAACACAAATAGTGTGAAATTAATATTGTATTTTCAAGATAAATATAAATATATAAAAGGCATTTTCAATTGTATATAAAAAGATATAAGATAAGTACAAAGATTTGCCAACTAATTTTAAGTTGGTATCAAATAAACAAAAATAAATATAAGTAGCTTGCGGGTGCACACAATTTCGTAACAACCAAATGCATATCGACATCGAGCAAATACAAATAGGTACAATCCGAACATAAAAAAGTATCGGGCATACAAAAAATAATATTAAAAATAAATAAATAAGTACATAACGAACGAACTATAAAGACAGAAACAACAAAATTCAAAGACATTTAGTATTTCTATGGATTATATACAAAGCAATAACACATAAAAATACATCGTTACTAACTAAGCATAACCAAAAAATAAGTAGGTATTAAATAAATACAAGTACGTATCATGTATACGGAACTGCGTACTAATTATATATAAGTACGTACTAATAATTTTTATTGTCAAACCTTTATTTACAAGAGCTTATGATAAAATTAAAATCTATTGTTGCTAGAAAAAGGTTGTAATTAATCTAATGAACGGAAGGATGCTTAGAATTCGATCATACTATTAAAACTTAAAATTTTACTCAAGTTTAGTTATAATTTTTTGATTGATGTAAAATTATAAAATAAAAAAATGGTAGAATTTAGATCTAGATCTCGTAATCATTGGCACTAGAGAAAAGATACAATATGTCAAACAAACGAGAGAACAGTTAGAATTCTATCGTATTGCAAATACTTATAGTGTCACCAGCGTCGGTTTTATTTTTGTGAATATTGTCAAACCATAAAATCTAAAAACTTTATGATTTAATTTAAAACATGAATGTAAGGAATTACACATGTGAAGCTGTAAGAGAAAGACAAATCCGTGACAAATAAAACTACACTATTTTTAGCTAAACATAACCAAAATATAAGAACGCACCAATTACTTACCAAAAGATAATAAATATAAAAAAGTAGGCACAAAGTTTTCAACACTGCTACTAATTGAACGTAGTTTGGAAAGGTTAAATTGTGATTACAATTGAAAACTTTTATCGAATAAGATATATAAAGAGTGACTCTTCTTTTTTTTTTTGAAGTGATTTTTTATTTTTGTCATAACATTTTATATCTCTCCACATCATCATCACAATAACCATGTTGCAAGAAAATGGATCCCACCCAAACACAAATAGCGTGAAATTAATAGAATGTATGTTCAAGATAAACATAAATATATAAAAGCTATTTTCAATTGTATATAAAAAGATACAAGATAAGTACAAAGTTATGCCAACTAAATTTAAATTGATATCAAATAAACAAAGATAAATATAAATAGGTTGCGGGTGCACACAATTTCGTAATAACCAAATGCATATCAGTATCGAGCAATACTAGGTACAAATCGAACATAAAAAAGTATCGGGCATACAAAAATTAGTATTAAATATAAATAAATAAGTACATAATGAAGGAACTGTAAAGACTGAAACAAAAAAATTCAAAGACAATTTGGTATTACTATGGATTATACACAAAGCAATAACACATAAAAGTACATCGTTACCAACTAAGCATAACTAAAAAATAAATAGGTATTAAATAAATACAAGTACGTATCATGTATATGCAACTGCGTACTAATTATATATAAATACGTACTAACAATTTTTGTTGTCAAACCTTTATTTACAAGAGCTTATGATAAATTAATATCTATTGTCATTAGAGAAATGTTGTAATTAATCTAACGAACGGAAGGATGCTTAGAATTCGATCATACTATTGATGCTTAAAATTTTACTTAACCTTAGTTTTAATTTTTTGATTGATTTAAAATTATAAAATAAAAAAATGATAGAATTTATATCTAGATCTCGTAATCATATAGAAATTTACATATATTAATATTAAAAACAAAAAGAAGACATTGGTAAGTTGCAATAGTACTAGCTAAACATAACTAAAATTAAAGTAGAAACCAATTAAATAAAAACGATAATAATTAAACGTAATTTGGAATTAGTTTAAAACGAGAATGGAATAAGAAAAGTTTACCAAATAACATATACTGAAACTATTTCTTATTTTCTTCTTATTTTTAATATTTCTAATTTGGTCATAAAATTTTATATTTCGCCACATCATCTTCACAATAACAACATAACAGCTAAATCGATACCAACCAAACATAAGTTGCCCAAAAGTATATGCATATAGATTTCAAGCAAATATAGATAGATAGCGATAATGTTGAATTGCATATGAAAATGTACATGTTACATATAAGAAAATACTTAGTGAATCTGAAAAGTTTTTAAATAAACATTGTTAAGTATAAATAGTTACCGAGCGGACACAAGTTGCTAGGATCCAAATAGAAATAGATACCGAGCACAGTACCAACCAAAGACAAAAGATTATCGTACATAAATATATAGTTATTAAATATAATAAAATATGTAGTAACCAAATATTACAACTAAAGAATTGTGTACGAATTAGCAACAACAAAATTTTACAATCAATTGATTATTATGTGAAAACACAAAACAATAACAAATAAATATACATTGTTTAAAAGTAAAGACAACTGAAATATACATTGGTATCAAGCAAAGAGAACTGAATATAAATAGGTACCAACTGCATACAAATATATACAAATTAAATATAAATATATACTACTAATACAATTGCGAATGGATTATATAGAAATATTTATCACAAAGTTCAGAATCCCATTGGCACTAGAGAAAAAATATATATGTCTAAGAAACGAAAGAATAGTTAGAATTCTACTGTATTATAAATATTTATAATGTCACCAGCGTTGGTTTTACTTTTGTGAATGTTGTAAAATGATACAATCTAAAAAATTTATGATTTAATTCTAAGATTGAAAGCGATGTAAGGAATTACATATGTGAAGCTATAAGATAAACACAAATTCGTGACAAATAAAACTAAATTGATTTTAGCTAAACATAACCAATACATAAGAATGCACCAATTAAGTACCAAAACACAATAAGTAGAAAAAAGTAGGCACAAATTTTACAACACTGGCACTAATTGAACGTAGTTAGTAATGGTTAAAGTGTGATTGCAATAGGAAACTTTTATCGAATAAGATATAAAAAGATTGTTTCTTCTTTTTCTTTTTTTGCGGTGATTTTCTAATTTTCTCATAACTTTTTATATCTCGCCACATCATTTTTACAATAATCTTGGAGCATGAAAATCAATCCCACCCAAACACAAATAGCGTGAAATTAATATAGTGTATGTTCAAGATAAATTTAAATATATAAAAGCATTTTGAATTGTATATAAAAAGATACAAGATAAGTACAAAAATATGCCAACTAAATTTAAATTGACATCAAAAAAACATAGATAACTATAAGTAGATTGCAAGCGCACACAATTGCGTAAAACCAAATACATATCGTCATCGAGCAAAAATACAAATAGATACAAACTGAACATAAAGAAGTATCAGACATACAAAAAATAATATTAAATATAAATAAACAAGTACATAACAAACGGACTGTAAGAGAGAAACAATGAAATTCAAAGCCAACTGGTATTACTATACATTGTACACAAATTAATAACATATAAAGATAAATCGCTACCAACTAAAAAATAATTATGTATTAAATAAATATAATTAGGTATTATGTATACGCAACTGCGTACTAGCTATATATAAGTACGTACTAACAATTTTTTTTTTCAACCCTTTATTTACAAGAGCTTATGATAAAATTGAAATTCATTGTCGATAGAGAAATGTTGTAATTAAGTAACAAACAAGAAGGATGCTTAGACTTCGATAATACTATTGATGCTTAAAATTCTACTCAACTTTAGTTTTAATTTTTTGATTGATGTAAAATTATAAAAGAAAAATAATAGGATTTAAATCTGGATCTCATAATCATTTAGAAATTTGTAAATATAAATATTAAAAATAAAAAGAAGACGTCGGTAAACTGCAATAGTACTAGCTAAACATAACTAAAATTAAAGTAGAAATCAAATAAATAAAAATGATACTAATTAAACGTAATTTAGAATGAGTTTAAAAAGAGATTGGAATAAGAAAAGTTTACCAAATAACATATACTAAAATTATTTCTTATTTTTCTCTTATTTGTAGTATTTTTAATTTTGTCATAAAATATCATATTTTGCCACATGATCTTCATAATAACAACATAACAACTAAAACGATACCAACCAAATATAAGTTGCGTAAAAGTGTATGCATATAGATTTCAAGCAAATATAGATAGATAGCGATAATATCGAATTGCATAGGAGAATGTACATGTTAAATATAATAGGCATCCAAATACAAATAGATACCGAGCAAGTAAAAATAAGTACCAACCAAAGATAAAGTATTACCGTGCAAAAAATACAGGTATTAAGTATAATAAAATATGTACTAATTAAATATTACAGCTAAATAATTGCGTATGAATGGGCAACAACAAAATTTTACAATCAATTGATATTAGTACTGATGGTATACTAAGCAATAACAAATAAAAATATATTGTTTAAAAGTAAAGATAACTGAAATGTACATTGGTATCAAGCAAAGAGAACTGAATATATATATGTACCAACTACATACAAATATTCACAAATTATATATAAACATGTACTACTAATACAATTGTGAACCGATTATAAAGAAATTTTTATCACAAAGTTCAAAATCTCATTGGCACCAGAGAAAAGCTATAATATGTCTAACAAATGAAAGGACAGTTAGAATTCTACTATATTGCAAATATTTATAATGTCATTGGCGTTGGTTTTCCTTTTGTGAATGTTGAAAAATCGTAAAATTTAAAAAGTTTATGATTTAATCTAAACTTGACATTCGATGTAAGAAATTACGCATGTGAAGGTGCATGAGAAACACAAATCCGTCACAAATAAAACTAGATTGGTGTTAGCTAAACAAAACCAAAATATAAGAATGCACCAATTAAATACCAAAAGCTAGTAAGTATAAACAAGTAGGCACAAATTTTACAACAATGATACTAATTGAAAGTAGTTAGTAATAGTTAAAGTGTTTTTGTAACAAAAAACCTTTATGGAATAAGACATACAAAGATTGTTTCTTCTGTTCCTTTTTTTACAGTGATTTTCTAATTTTCTAATAACTTTTTATATCTCATTACATCATTTTCACAATAATCTTGCAGCAAAAAAATTGATCCCACCGAAATATAAATAGCGTGAAATTAACAGAGTGTATATTCAAGATATAAATATATAAAAGTTATTTTGAATTGTATATAAAAAGATACAAGATAAGCACAAACATATGCCAACTAAATTTAAGTTGATATCAAAGAAACAAAGATAAATATAAGTAGATTGCGGGCGCACACAATTGGGTAACAACCAAATACATATCGATATCGAGCAAATACAAATAGGTAGAAACCGAACATAAAGAGGTATCGTGCATGCAAAAAATAATATTTAATATAAATAAATAAGTACATAACGAACAAACTATCTAGATAGAAACAACAAAATTCAAAGGTAATTCGTATTACTATGGATTGTACAAAAATCAATAACATATAAACATACATCGCTATCAACTAAGCACAACCAAAAAATAAATAGGTATTAAATAAATACAATTAGGTATCATGTATACGTAACTGCGTACTAATTATATATAAGTACGTACTAACAAAATTTTATTTCCAATCCTTTATTTACAAGAGCTTATGATAAAATTAAAATCCATTATCGCTAGAGAAAGGTTGTAATTAATCTAACGACCGGAAGGATGCTTAGAATTCGATTATACTATTGAAGCTTAAAATTGCACTCAACCTTAGTTAATTTTTTGATTGATGTAAAATTACAAAATAAAAAAATGGAAGGATTTAAATCTAGATCTCTTGTAATGATGTATAGATTTACACATATTAATGTGTAAAATAGAAAAAGACGTTGGTAAACTGCAATAGTACTAGCTAAACATAACTAAAATTAAAGTAGAAAATAACAAAAAAAAAACGATACTAATTAAACGTAATTTGGAATGAGTTTAAAACGAGATTGTAATAAAAAAAATTTACCAAATAACAAATACTGAAACTATTTCTTATTTTCTTTTTATTTGTAATATTTCTATTTTTGTCATAAAATTTCATCTTTCGCCATATTATCTTCACAATAACAACATAACAGCTTAATCAATACCGACCAAATACAAGTTGCGTAAAACTATATTAACTGTCAATAATTGACGCACAACCTTAGAGATCCGTCCTTCTTACGTACAAAAAGAACAATTGCACCCTAAGGAGATACACTAAGACGGATGAAACCCTTCTCTAACAAGTCCTGCAGCTGCATTTTTAACTCTTTCGACTCAGCAAGAGACATACGATAGGGAGGCATAGAAATCGGTATTGCACATGGCACTAAATCGATGCAAAACTCCATCTCCCTATTTGGTGGTAGTTCTATAAGATCGTTAGGAGATACCTCTCGAAAATCTCTTGCAATAGGAATAGCATCTAATCCACTTCTTGGGGCACTAATATCATGAACCCAAGCAAGATAAGAGCAATACCCTTTTCTTAAACATTCTCGAGGCATTTAACCAAGAGATTAAATTGTTGGGAGCTGTTGGTCGGTCACCTTAGAAGCTAAGCTCAGGTCCTCCTTGGATTTGAAAAACCTTATGATCTTACCAAAACAATCCTCCAAAGCATGGTAAGAAGCAAGCTAGTCCATTCCAAGTAACACATCAGAATCATTCATATTCATCAACACCAAATTTGCAGGCATATCATGACCATCAATCTAGACAACACAAGAGCGATGTACCAAATTTTGCTTGAAACACATTATTCGTAAGCGTAAACACCATAAGTGGTGTCGCTAACAGTTCTATGATAGCACATATTATCGCGGGAGCTCAGACGAAACATACAAATGAGTTGATCCAGAATCGAACAGTGCTACTGCCTTCTCACCACTAACTAACAAAGTGCCTGAAAGAGAAAAATTTACAAGTCCTAAGACCTAAGATCTTCTAACCTAAATCCTACTCTTAATCAAAATTAAGGTATATCATGCTTTTGTAGTATCAAAAGGATGACACTTATAGTAAAATTTAAAGTATACCTGACACGGTTGCATTTGATGCCTGTGCATCCTGACAAGTCACAGCATAAATAGTAGTCGGCTCCGAAGCGGTGAGAGCAAGTGTGCTAACTGGCTGAGAGTGGGTCTGTCCTCTTCTAAAGACTCCATGACCAACCTTCGACCAAGTTGCCCTCGACCCACACCATGATTACCACCATCCTGACCACGACTCCCTCCAATAGGTGCATCTGTGCAATAATAGGTGAGGGTGCCGAAAGAGCTGGTATAGGTAGGAGTCCTATTCCTCGATCTAATTGAGGAGCAAGATAAGGACAGTCCCCTCTTAAAGTGTCCCCGTAGATCACAATGATGTCATCCATTCCGAGGGGGAGGACAGGGGGCAAAATGGTGCCGTCTGCAGTTACTACAATAATATGAAATAGCCTCTGACCCTGTACCTGTCGTTGATCTTACTTCTGCCTCTATACAAAATTATGGCTTGATTATCCTTCCAGCCTCTTTCTTTTCTACTGAATTTGACTTCAGGTTGCCAACCCAGCCTCTGCCTTAACAGCAGCATCAAAGGCCTGGCCAACATTCTCAAAAGGTACTCCACCGATAACTCTGAATAACTCTTAGTTCAGCCCCTTTTTGAAACGACGAATCTTCTCCTCCTTAGTGACGAACAAATGAGGGGCGTAGAGTTCACACCTAGTGAATTTCTGTATATACTCCCACATCGGCATGTTTTCTTATTGAAGGCTTTTCGCATATTCGACTCGAGCGTCCCTAACACTCATAGGGAGGAATCTATCCAGAAATAGCTTCTTAAACTCGACCCTTATTATCGGATCCTCACTTGCGGCCCTCGAACTCTTCATAGCCTTATGCCAAGAAAGAGCTATGACTTCCAACCTATACACAACAAATTATAGCATTCTGTTAGGAGGACAACGTAACACTTCTTCAATTTTTTGCAACTTAGATAGGAACTCCTCAGGATCTTCAAAGTACTCTCCACAAAACTCGGGAGGTTTTTGCTTCATAAATTTCTCAATATGCACCTGCTGGGTATCCACACTACTACCCGCTAATGTCCCCTGAATGTTTTCTAAAATAGTCACTTCTACCGGATCTTGCTGTTCTTGTGGGACAGATGCTCCATCAAACAACACCCTTTCCCACATGAACCAGAAAGCTCTTCAAGCTAGAACCTCTACAACAACCAAAATAAAAAATATCAATCAAACCAATCTTACCCAACTAACATTCATCAGAGCCAAAATGCACACCACTATCCGAAGCGGGATTCCTCTACTTGAAGACATAAGTTTCCCTACTTTGATGGCTCAGAACCAAATGAATGGATGGCTGCATAGGTATTTCAGATTTTACCAAACATCTCACTAGGTGATGATAGGAATAGCCACCATGTAATTACAAAGTGAAGCTAGCAGGTGTGACTAAAGTTACTAAAGGGATAGACTACAACATACGTGGGAGGACATGAAGGAAGGCATCTCGAGAAGACTTGGACCTCTGGCCTCTTTGGAAATCCTAGTTTTTCCATGCAGCAGTTGCAGCAAATCGGCTCATTGAGCAATTATATGACAGAGTTTGAAGAATTGAAGACTCGTCTACCTCCTACTTCTGAGACTGATTTAATAGGACGATTCTGTGGTGGCCTATCTAAAAAGTTGGCAATGGATGTAAATGAAACCTATTTGTTGGCGAGGATGGATGATTACAAGACAACCATTGAGTTGAGTACTACTTGTAATAGGCCGAACGTCCCTGTAAAAGAGAACCAGCCTACTACAATGCCTAGGACCAATGCATCATTGTTGGGTGGCTTTAGCTTTATAGGGCAGAACACTCGGCCAAAAGGTTCCAGCCTATTAGTGATGGAGATTAATAATCGACGAGCTAAGGGTCTATGTTTTTATTATGAAAAGTACGACCGTGGACATAAATGGACCACTCATCTATACTCTATTGTTGTATGTAGTGAGCCTGAGGAGGAAGAAGGGGTTACTACGAGGAGGAGCTGCTAGAAGAAGACGCCACTTTGTTCCTTAGCGCTATGCACGGGTTGGTCAGACCGCAAACTCTCAGAGTAGTGGGCAAAATTAAGAGGCAAGTGTTTATACTGATAGATTCAGGAAGTACACACAAATTTATATCAGATCGACTTACCAAACACTTAAAGATGATTGCCAATCCCATGCGGCCACTCAAGGTAGAGCTCGCGAATGGGCACCCCGATTCTATTGAGGTAATCCATAAGAGGATACCACTGACAATGCGGGCTATGGAACTAAATGCCGAAGCTTACCCACTTCCTTTAGGGGGTATAGACTTAGTGCTAGACATCCAATGGCTTGAGAGCTCATTTTATTGTATTCCTGTTTTACTTAGGATTGAGTTGGTATGGGACAACTCAAAACCTAGTAAGATTAGATCCGATCTATTATTACATTTACTTCATATAGAGATACAGTGAAATAATGATAGGGTAATGCATTAGACACTTTAAATGGTGCATCTCTGATTATTATCACCTCATTGAGACTAGGCGCGGTCTTTTTTATTTAGGCCTCCCCTAGTTATCGTAGGGCTGAGTTGGAGTTAGTGAATCTTATCGTAGATTGGAGAGATGTAATTATGGTATATTTACGCGTCCTTATTTAATATTTAGTTGGTTTGTAACACTCGATGGACATGTTTATTTTATAAGGGTTGGTTTTGGATAACCTGTTTTGTATTTAACTATTTTCTTTTTTATAATTTTACCGCAATGGTTAGCTGTTGTATGATTTTGATAAGTTGTATTTATATTACTTTCTAGTTTATTATTATATTTATCCTTAATTTTATGAAATTTGTTGGAACTCCAAGGCTAATTTTGATGATAACAATGATTAAGAATTATAGTTTATGGATTATGGTGAATTAATGATTGGAATCAAATTGATGTAGCGGATCTTCAAAACTGACGAAGCGGATCTTCAAATCGAAGCTCGCCGGTAAGTAGTCCCTTCACGCCCTCTTTTGTCCTGTTGATTCGTAAGAATGCTAGAACAAGAGAAATTGAACTCCAATATTCGTTGATTACAAGAATACCGAACAATGGAAAGATGATCCTCAAATTAATTTCAAGATACAATACCTCTTTGAAAAATGTATACAAGCCTATAAATAGGAAAACAACTTAAGAGTCTTGAATTACTTAAAAACTATAATTTAGAAAGAAGATAAAATTCTATAACTATGGAAAGAAATAAATGAATAGTTCTAACTTTTGCAAGATTCTTAAATTCAGGAATTTAAAGATGTGTAAAATTTTGCTAGCTGTCCTGGCAGTGATCTGAAGCTCATTAACAAGCCCATCGGCGAAGCAGGCTTCACCACAGCTATCTTCCTCTAGTAATTACCAGCTGCCAGCTGCCTCATCTAGTAGTTCCCAAGCTGCCCATCGAGCTGCTCGCATCTAAACAGCGCTGCACCATTCTCCCCACGCCAGCGAAAATTCGGCCTCGAATTTCAAGCGTCGTCTCTACGCCAAAGTTGTTCGGTAGATCCATGTTGATCGCTGCCAAACTGAGAGAGCTTTCCCGTACATTCGATCCGTTCTCATACCCTCCACAGTTACGATAATTTAATTTCAGAACGTTGGATGTTTCGGCTACCTCTCTTTCAATAACGCTGAGTGGACGTAGGATAGCAATTTGCGATCCCGATCTGAGATACGCCGTCCCTAAATCCAAGCATCGTGCAGCAGCTAGCCTTCCACGCTGTTGATATTCGAACTTCGAAAGTTCGGCCGTAGATGGTAGCTCACGTGACTCCGCAACTTCGATCTGATTTCCGACATCGATTGCTGCCCCAGATGTTACATCATTACTCACCGGCTTAGCGGGTTCACTATGTGCCGACGATGTAGCGATAGATGCAGTAAAATGGAGAGGAAGAGGCTGCCCGTAGCTGGACGCTACAGCAATATTCCCAAGTCCGGCGTCGACCACTTCAGTTTGGGCTAAAAGTAGTGATTGGCTTGTGACGGTGTCGGCGGCCACCTCCGATTGGACGAGATCTACAGACGATGTCCCGACTGCTGTACTGTTGGACAGATCACCACGAAACAGTGACAAGTGCTTGATATTAAACACATCGGAGGTGTGGACGTTGTCCGGCAGCCTTAGACGATATGCATTTGGGTTTATTTTCTCAATGATTTGGAAAGTTCGTTGTTGTATATTTCGAAGACATCTTGGTGTGTAGTAAGAACACCGCTATACATCTTCAGCATCTGCGTGATGTGTTAAATGTTCTGCGCACGGAACAATTCTATGCTGCTAGACAGAAGTGTGTCTTCCTCACACCTAAGGTACTTTTTTTGGGGTATGAAGTGTCGGATGATGGGTTACGGGTGGATGATTCCTGTTGAATATCACATAATGGTGGTAGACCGTTTGGTAGTTCATCTGGAAATACTTCAACAAATTCATAAGGTCAGTTACTGCAGGAGGAACACTGACGTCAGCATCAGCCTTTTTCTGGATGTCCTTGCCCATTAGGACAAAAACTGTGCCAGAGTCTTCTATTTCTTCTCCAAAGCTTACAAAAGAGAGGAGGTTAGTATTATCTCGCAAAGATTTTGACTTACCATCCTCTCTACTGGGAAGTAATACTATTTTTGTGTTGTTGAAAAAAAAACTGTAGGTGTTGCGGTGCCCATCATGTGTCACCCGTCTGTCGAATTGCCAAGGTCTGCCTAGCAGTAGGTGACATGCGTCCATTGCCACCACGTCGCACCATGCATCATCTTATACCGAGGACCAACAGAAAAGGTAATGAGGGCATGTTGTGACACGATAACCTCACCTCCCTTCTTGAGCCATGCTAACTTGTATGGATTGGGGTGCTTTTCAGTTTGGGCTCCTAATTTTTGAACCGTTTCTGCTGAAACAATGTTTTCGTAGCTCCCAGCATCAATGACAAAGCGGCAAACCTTTCCATTAATAGTGCAGGTAGATTGAAAAATATTGTTGCGTTGCCAGTCGTCATCGTTGGTTCTGGGAGTTAAGCACATTCTACGTACCATCAATAGAGGGCCTATGTCTCCTTCCACGAATTCCTCAGCAAATTTGTCATCAAACTGCGGTTCTTCGGTAGTCTCTAATCTTTCCTCTATGGAGTCATCAATTTTTCCTAACATATTTCTTTTTTTTGGATTTCTACAATCTGAAAATTTGTGTCCAGACTCACCACAGTTAAAATAACGAAGACTTGAAGATGGACGGTTGGTAGCAGAACCTATACGGGTAGTGCTACTGGAACCAAACTGAAATGTAGGTGCTCTTCGTCCTAATTGTTTCTCCACTTGCAGGGCTCTCTGGTGTGCAGCAGACACATTGATGGGGTCGAACAAAAGGATAACTTCTTGAATTTGTACTCGCAAGCCTCCAATAAATCGTGACACCAATTGATCTTCAGTTTCTTGAATGTCGTTGCGTACTAGTAGTTGATAAAATTCAGTTGTGTATTCATTTACTGTTTTTGTACCTTGGCGCAGGTTCTGCAATTTGGTGTACATTAATCGCTGGAAATTATAAGGTAAGAATTCAGCCCTTAACTTCTTTTTTAACTTTTCCCAGTCTGAAATGTTGGCTTTGCCCTCTCTACTTCTTAACAGCTTCAATTGGCGCCACTAAGCTGCTGCTCTGCTGCGAAACCTTGTAGCTAGTAGAGGCATTTTTTTGTGGGCAGGGACTTCCTTAAATTCAAAGATTTCATCAACAATGCCTATCCAATCACGAAAGTCTTTCGGTTGAAGTCCCCCATGAAATTCAGGTACTTCTATACGAATTCCTGCTTCCATCGTCGATTATCATTACTATATGAGTGAGCAAATCGCCTAGGTGGAGTTGTATCATGAACACCATCACTGTCATCAGAAACGACACCAGATCCGTCACTCCCGGGATGGCGAATTTGATTGCGCATGAGTGTTGTGACTTGATCTGTAAGGTATGTGATTTGTTGTTGCAATTGTGTAATGCGATCATGCTCTTCATCTTCTTCTATATGATCACCAACAGTGCTACGTGTTCTCGATGGCATCTTGTTCTACTAGTGCTGTGACTTTTTATTTATTTATTTTTTATAATGCAGCGAGAAAATTTCAGCAAATTTTCTCACCTGGCAAAACTGATACCAAACTGATGTAGCGGATCTTCAAAACTGACGAAGCGGATCCTCAAATCGAAGCTTGCCGATAAGGTAGTCCCTTCAGTCCCTCTTTTGTCCTGTTGATTCGTATGAATGCCAGAACAAGAGAAATTGAACTCTAATATTCGTTGATTACAAGTATACCGAATAATGGAAAGATAATCCTCAAATTAATTTCAAGATACAATACCTCTTTGAAAAAGGTTTACAAGCCTATAAATAGGAAAACAACTTAAGAGTCTTGAACTATTTAAAAACTATAATTTAGAAAGAAGATAAAAATCTATAACTATGGAAAGAAATAAATGAATAGTTCTAACTTTTGCAAGATTCTTAAATGCAGGAATTTAAAGATGTGTAAAATTTTGCTAGCTGTCCTGGCAGTGATCTGAAGCCCATTGACAAGCCCATCAGCGAAGCAGGCTTCACCACAGCTGTCTTCCTCTAGTAATCGCCAGCTGCCTCATCTAGTAGTTCCCAAGCTGCCCATCGAGTTGCTCGCATCCAAACAGCGCTGCACCACAAGTTCTGCAGAAATTCATGAAACAGGTCTATCCTGTATTCAGCAAACAACACGCCAGCTGCACAGCTATTTATTGTATAAGAATTCTTCTATAGAATTCAGAACAGAAGATCCCTCAGCCACCAAGCAGTCAGCTGTCTAATTACTGCTACATGGATAAAATAGAGAATCACAAACAGCGCATCTGAAACAGATAAGAGAGCAGAAAATAGAGCATTGCAAACAGAGAAGAATAGACGATTCCACAGTCACCCAATAGCTAGTTGCTCAGCTACTGACTATATGAGATTTTTCTATAATGCATAGAAGAGAGGAATCTGAAAATTGTGATAATTGCTCACTCTTCAGAAGTAATTTCAAGCATGATGTTGATTCCATCTGAGCTTCAACTTTTCATCAGAGACAGACCAACATGCACACTATAAGATTGTCCGAATAACACAACAAATGACGATCAAATAAACTTGGAAAAGATCATGGAATGATAGATGATGGAACAACTTTTCAGATGTAAATCAATCAAGAATTCGTGATCCATTTGAAGCAAAATCTTGAAGATTCACTGAGGAACATATCAACTACAAGCTCATATCAAGAATCATGAAGAATCACAACAAGAGAAGACAAAAAACATAGTGCAAAGTATCATCAGAATCATGTCTTATTGATGATGCAGAAATGCTTCAACATGCAGATTTTGATTTTCTTCTAAGAAGAAATCACCAATCTAATTACAAAGTGATATCATTCAACAAATCTACTATGTTGTTACTATCACAGAACTAAGTTATATTGAGCCACCATACCATTCAAGAATGAGTTCAAGTATAGAGATTGCTAGATGGCCATGAAGACCCACTGAATACAGCAGGAAGCAACGAGTCAGAGTTACGATATTGGAGTCCATCTCACTTGAAGCAATCAATTTAACAAAAAACAATAAACCAAAATAAGCCAACTCAACTAGAGAAATTTGAAAAATACAACTTATCTGAAACAACTCAAGACTTCAGGCGGGAATTTTTGAATTGCTTCTTTCGGTGCATTTAATGCCGATGAAAGAGTTGCACCAGTTTAGCTAAAAGAAATCTTGAGGCAGTTAATTGACCACTAAACACAATCTTCATCTCTACCTTGGAAATCGGTCGTTGCACACAAACGGAAAATTTTTTTGTACGGGTAGAACCACTTACCTGCAAGAATAGAAAATTCTATAAAAAGAGAAGCCGAAGAAAAGAGAGACAGAGAGACGCACAACAAGCAAAAATTCAAAAGCTAGATTGCACTACATCGACTCATCTCTCTCAAGCAAAAGAAACTCATATTATTGCTGATCACTTACTGAGCATCATCCTCTACAATAAGTTTGATCTTCTCAACCGAAAACTTTAAGATGACTCACTAATATTGAGATAGATCCTGTGTTTAACATTGCTCTTTTAATGTTCTTGTAACCGTGTGATAGAGTGTTCGGTACTTGTTAAAGAAGCTCGGTTGGTGCTTGGAGAAAGTTCTTAGACTTTATAACAAGGCTAGGGTGTTAGCCAGTGGGACTAGGGTGTCCAGTAGACTGTGAAGGGTTATTTTGATGAAGAAATCCTTAATAGTACGTGTGCTTGGTGAAGCACTTATGCTCTTGGTTTGTGTAGCTTGTTAAAAGTCTATTGAAGCTTTGGCTCTTGTGATAGAGTATCCGTCGATGTAGGCAAAGGAGTTACCGAACTATGTGAATACTTCGAGTACTCTAATCTTAATATAGATAGCCATAACAAATATATATAATGACTTTCTCTATCTACAAAATACAAGCTTACTCACAGCCCGCTGAAAAGCTACTGTTTGTAAGAACATTATCTTTACGAAAATTTGTATTTGTCAACTTAGTTCACCCTTCCCTTTTGAGTTGATATTGCAGGAGAATCAATAAGTGCTATCAGAGTAGGCCTTCAAATATAAGGTTTAACAACCTTAAGGAAAAGATTTTATGGTAAGATCAAACATCATTGAAAAGGAAGGAAGATCGTTAGACTGTCCTCCAATATTTGAGGGGAACAATTACAGACATTGAAAGATGAAGATGACTGTATTCTTAAAGGCACAAAATTTTTTATGGAATATTGTCAAAGATGGAGATAAAGCTACAACGCAAATTTCAGAAAATAAGAACTTTTCTTCTTTAAATTCTTATAATTTAGAATTGCTGTATTGAGATTTAACTTCTGAACAATTTAATCATATTTACCTTCATTCTACAACAAAAACAGTTTAGGTCAAGTTAGAAAGGATATATGAAGATAAATTTGAGACTAGCCAATTCAATGAAGGTGAAATGTCATCAAATGAAAGTGAAGGAATACCAAATCATCAAAAAGAAGATAACCTGCACTTGACGGCCATCCACGAATACCAGAATGAGGTAAGTATCCCGTCCTCTAAAGAAGAAGATAATGTTATTTTCGTAACAAGAAAAATGCAGGCACATCTTGTTAGTTAATTTCGTAATTCTATGTGATATCATAATTCATATAGAACATAATATGAAGATCTAGAAATTCAATGACTTTTACATGACTTAAATAAGAGAAACATAACGTGATCCATAACGCTTATCTTCAATCAATTGTTTGCTTTTGCAATACTTGATTTCTCCCTCTTGGTCTTTACTTGATTCTAAAGCAATACTTAAGTGATGGAATAGACAATAAAGCTTTAGATGTAAATTGAGATAAAGAGAGGACCAATCATTAATTTAGGAATGTATTTATCACCCACAACCATCATAGTGGGTAGTTGCTATAACTTCTCTCAAGTAGGGAGTTATTATAACTTCCTACTATATAGAGTTATTATAACTTCCCTCATAATGGGTAGTTTTAATAACTCCTTAACCAATAGGATATTACCATTATACATTAAACCAAATATTATACATGAGCCACATCTAACATTCTCCCACTTGGCTCATGTCTTTACATTGTCCCGTTTCATCATACTTTTCATAATATTCACCACCTTTATCAGATCTGATAATTTTCACCTTTTTATCTAACTGTCTTTCAACTTCAGTAATAAATACCTCTAAGGCATTTATTGCATGAGATTTTTCATGAAACAGATAGATATAACTATAACGTGAAAAATCATCAATAAAGGTGATAAAATACTTTTCTCCACTAAAAGATAAAACATCAAAAGGTCTAGAAATATCAGCATGTATAATCTCTTGTGGCTCCTTTCTTTATGTGTTTGGTTTGTTTTCCTTTAATACAATCCACATGCATACCAAGATCGGTAAAATCTAAATTCGAAAGAAATTCTTTCTTCATCAATCTTTCTAAATCTTGACTTGGATATGTGATCCAAACATTTATGCCACAAGTAAGCTGAATATTCATTTACTAAAACTCGTTTGGTGCGAACATCATTATGCAAGGTTAAAAGTGTTTCAGCGGAAGAATTGTCTAGTTTTAACTTGTATAACCCATCACATAAAGACACCAGAACCAATAATATGGTTTTGTTTAAACAAAATAAAATATTTATTTCCAAATTTAAAAGAGTATAATTGAATATCAAGTTTTGACAAAGAAATTAAATTGCGTGAAATAAAAGGTACACAAAGTGTTTCAAACAAATCCAATTCATATCCAGTATCTAAAATTAAACGATAAGTTCCGATGGCTTCAATTGGAACTTTGACTCGATTCCCCATTAAAATGAATTTTTCATTTGGGTTTGTGATTCGGGTAGTAATGAATCCCTATATCGTATTTGAAACGTGAGCGGTACAGCCGGAATCAATCCACCAAGTATTATAAGGAACTTCAGCTAAATTTGATTCGAAACATACATTGCATAATGCTTACCTTTCTTTTCGAACAACCTTATGCTTCAGGCAATCATTCTGATAGTGTCCAGGTTTCTCACAAAAACTGCGCTTGTCATCTTTACGTTCCTTCTTATAGATTGAAGCAGAAGATCTATTTGTCTTAAATGGTCTTTGCGCTTCCTTTCCATTCTTTCTTTCAGGTTTCTTTCCAGCTTCTTGATGCTTAATTAAATGAACGAAATGAGTTCCCAGGTTCTTAAGTCTTGTATCCTCTTACACAAGCATACTTTGCAATTCACTCACATTCCATTTGTCCTTCATGGTATTATAATTCATTTGAAATTGATCATATTAAGGAGGCAAGGAATTAATAATAAACTGAACAAGAAAATTCTCATCCACATTCATTCACAAGGATTTTAATCTTGTTGCAATGTTTAACATTTCAATAACATGCTCATACATAGTACGAGATTCATCAAATTTTATGGTGATCAATGTACCCATACGTGTCCCAGCAAATGACTTATCAACTGTTCGGGAATGCTCTTTCCCAAATTTCATAAATTCCTTAGCACTTTCAGTGTTAGGAAGAGTTGACTTAATGTTCTTTGCAACAATCATTCGCATAAGTATTAAGCTTAGTCTCCTTGATCTTTCCCAAATACTATAGAAAGATTTTTCTTCATCGCTGCTGTCATCAGTAAGAGTAGCAGGTTTCTCAGTTAAAAGTGCTAAATCAAGATCCAGTACACCTAAGTGAAACTGAACTTGTTCACACCAATTAGAGAAATTAAGTCCGTTGAACAGTGATACGACGTTGCATGCGAATGCAAAAAAACAGAAATAGATGTTGCAGAATTAATAAATGCTCGCAAATTAATGCTTTGACTTTCAAACTTTAAATACATAATACTGATTCAAACAATTCATTTAAGCAATAAATGTATATCGAAATTCTCCTTTGGGTGAAGCAATGACATACAACATACAAAACAATAATGATGCTAAAATAAAATTTTAACTTAATTTGGTAATTAAATATATTCAAATTAGACATGTTTGCTATCTTTGGATATACAAAACAAATCTAGTAAAATATATAAATCACCACGTCATGTTTATAAAATATAACAACTACCAATCAACCTTTGGGTGATTCTAAATGTCTTATAATCATAAACTTCAATTATCAATAAAATAAAATATTTAATATAATATCATATCAATTATAAGCATCGCATACTTATGGATAATTGAAAATATAGGATATATAATTTGAAATTCACGATAACTTATGATTTGGCCACTTTGGTGACTAACAGACCATTATAATATGTAAATTCAAATTAACATACAGATTATACAATTTGAAATTTGTAAAACTTACGATTTGGCCACTTTGGTAACTAGCAAACCATCATAATGCAAATTCAAATTACATAAATTTAATAATTGTAACAAAATGATTCATACATATATGATATAAGTTCTTCTATACAACATATCAAATAAATCACTATATAATAGCATACAATTCATGATGCTAATAATTTAATTGGCAAAATTTATACATATTTGATAAAAGCATATAGAAAATTTAAATTTATAAATAACAACAGCAGCGGAAGATATAAACTCCCAAAATAAAGAATTTGAGAAATTTCATAATCAAGAGAGAAAAAGAATCTTTAATGAAAAATCATTGGTTTTCAAAACCTTACTCAGATATCACATGTTAGTCAATTTCGTAATTCTATGTGATATCATAATTCACATAAAACATAATACGAAGATCTAGAAACTCAATGACTTTTACATAACTTAAATAAGAGAAACATACCTTGATCCATAACGCTTATCTTCAATCAATTGTTTGCCTTTTGCAATACTTGATTTCTCCCTACTTGGTCTTTACTTGATTCTAAAGCAATACTTAAGTGATGGAATAAACAACAAAGCTTTAGATGTAAATTGAGATAGAGAGAGGACCAAGCATTCATTTAGGAATGTATTTATAATCCACAACCATCATAATAGGTAGTTACTATAACTTCTCTCAAGTGGAAAGTTATTGTAACTTCTCACTATATGGAGTTAGTATAACTTCCCTCATAATGGGTAGTTTTAATAACTCCTTAACCGATAGGATATTACCATTATACATTAAACCAGATATTATACATGAGCCACATCCAACACATCTAAATAAAGAACCAAAAGAGAATAAGTAAGAACCGGCCTCTGAAGAGAGCAAAGCCCAAACGCAGTAACAAAAATTCTTCCGTAGCTGGAAGGAGCAAAACTGAAACCATTCATCAAAAAGAGATGGGAATATGTCTAATGGTCAATAATGAACAATTTAGTGAGGTAAGCTCATATGAATTTTGTGACTCAAATGAAGATTTGCAAGAACTTTTTTATCGACTATATGCTCAATAAATGCATATGAAAAGCATAAATAAAAGTATGAAAAACTGCATGCGTGAATACAAAGAAAAGAACTATTTGTTGACTAAGCAAGTACTTACTTTTGATGATGCTCTTCCTGGTAAAAATAATTCCAAGAAAGATATTTTGCATACTAACCAAATAAGTGCAGAAATACACGCGTTACGTGCTGAAAACAGAAAGCTCATTGAGACAAATGAGAAACTTTGTGGCAAGTTGAATGACTAAACTACTGGTAAGGACCTGAGTAGCTCTGGTATTGGTAACTCCTCCACTTATGTGAATCTAAATCAAAAAATCAAGAAGTTAGAAGTAGATAATACCAAGTTATATGTGGAATGTGATTGTCTGAAATAAGAATTTGTTCAAGTCAAAGTAACATACAAATCACATGCTACTGAATGCTTACTATTGAAAAATGAGGTAAAAGAGTTAGACTACCAAGCACGGTGACCTGCAAGTTTCTCTAGCAAAATTTGTGAAAGATAAAAATAGGTTGGATACTATGCTTGGCTCAAAGAATGGTGCATTCAGAAAGGAAGGTATTGAGATCATGCCAACTACTGAGAATCTTACTGTGAACCAACTCAATCGCAAGTAGAACTTTAGAACTATAAGTGTTGCATTCTCCAGTAAGTACAAAATTGATAAGGTACATTCTTCTACTCCTTTACTAAGTGTTTCTATTGTGGTAGAAAGGGTCACAAGGTAAGCTCTTGTTAGTTTAAAAATAATGAAAATAATGTAAGGGCAATATGGATTCCCAAGAGCAGCCGTCCTCCGAAAGAGGTAAGTGAAAATCCCTTTAGAACAAGTGCTGGATGCTTTACTACTAAACAATCTATTATGTTGCAAGGTAATCCATCTACCTCGTATGTTGCTATCAACGATGAACATGTGACTCATTATTCCAATTCAAAAAAAATCAAAGTATGAATAAAAAGATGTGGGTGCCAAAAAAATTAGGGCGTTAAAGAGATAAATTTTTGCTGCAAAAATTCTACAGCGTGAAGGTAAGTAATCCAGTCTTTTGATGATATTTATAGCATTTCAATTCAAATGAAACTCATTGTTGCAATTCATGCTGAAATTTTTTGCTGAAGATGCTTGCATATTTCTGAAAATTAGGTTGAATATTTTTTTTAACATAAAATCATTAAATTGTGGCAAACGAATATATCATGAATAAATTTATTGAATGATTGCTGAATGATGTTTCATAAACATTGATTTATTAAGATGTTATTAAACCAAAAAATTCTGAGCATTTGATGTAAAGACAATTTGATAAAATGAGTTCAATCACTATGAAACAAATTGCAAATTATCCGTGCTATTGAAACGGTAAGAATAATTGACTTTATAAAATTCTCTTTTGATGAATATTAATGTGAGTCTATATGAGTTTTAGAATTTTCGAATGGTATATATGCTACTAACAATTGCAGGAGAAATACGAATAAAAGAAAGTAAAACACGTGACACAACTGCTGTCTAATGTATAAACTATTAGAATATTACAAGTTTTGATGATTGATCTATTGCTTCAAAAATGGTGAAAAGATTATTAATGAGATTGCATTTGAACAGAAGCACTTCACTACAAGAGGAAAGGTAACACATATATATTATATTGATGATTTCCTATCTAGTTGAAAGCCAGCAAAAAAATGGATAGATGTGGAGTAGAGGTTTGGATACTACATTGCAAAAAATTTTGTCTAGTCTTGAAAACTTAACTTAGTCAAAGCTAAATGCGAAGTGAAGATCAAATCTGAAAATCTTTACAGATGCCTTCATGAGAGTTAAATTACTAAGTTATTTATTCAAATCAATATTCGTCATTCCAACAATTGCACATGAACCTACTTGATCCATCTAGAGTTGCAAGATTGGAAAGTAAGCACTTTCATCTTGTAATGATTAATAATTGCTATGATTTTTATTCACTTTTCTGTCTTACTAACAAAAATGATGCACTGAAAATATTTTCAAATTTTTGCCGAAGAGCAAATTTAATGGTATATGCTATAAAGAAACTCTTTGGTTATTCAACAACACGTAAAGCATATATTTTTTTTTAAGAACTTTAATTGTTGAGGTATCATTTTTTATTGTATTTGATAAGATTAACTATAGGACGAGAAAGAATTCAGTTGTTTTATAGGTTCAGTTAAGGACAGTAAAGAAATGTACATGTAGCAGAAGAATAGCCAGCTGGAACCTAAACAATGGATGAACAACTCTTTGTTGAAATTTTAGAAATGCAAGAAGCCTCTCCAAATTGAATCACTTATGTTCAAGCATGGGTCCAGTGATCTCCACAAGAAGCCCTCATTAGGTAAATTATATAAAGAGATAAAATGATATTTCAAACAAGAGGTAAGCATATCTTATTTATATTAATTTTGATATGTATTAAGATCTAATGGCTTTTTATCCGTGATGCATAATTGCTTCTAGATTATGAATGGATTTTTTAAAACAAATTTAAATATTGGCAAAACATAAATTTCCATGAATTTCTATCTTTGAAAAATCTATCTATTTGAAAGTTTTGTTTTTAAATGAGTTATAAATGTTAATTCATATTGTGTTAAATACTTGTTGAAATGTGAAATTGAGTCTTGCGACACTCTCTTTGCTGCTTTTGAATGATTGGCAACTGGAGATTCAAGAAAGAACTCTCCAACCATTATTGATAGCTTATATCAAACTCTTGACCAATCCCAAGTAAAATTTTTTTTGAAACCAAACTTTTCTTCTTCATCTTGGCTGAAATTAAATTTGAAAGAAAAGCTTTCTTATAGTTCAGAGATGAAATTCACTGAATGATCAATATCTTTTTGGCTTACGCAAACCGAACTATAATGCTAAAAGAAAATTTTTCAAATGAGATGAGACGTAACAGTGATTCATGTAAATCCTTCAATCAATATTTAAGCCAAACTATTTCGAGTCAAACTCCTTGAAGGTCCACTCTGCTCCACTGAAAGCTTAGTGACTAATCATATTGAAACATTTTGTTTGTATTTCTAAAATTCTAAATGTTTTATGGATTTATGATACACCTCAATGGAACTTTCAATTGTTGAACAAAACTGTTGATCTCGGAAAATATTATCTATAATGATGAGAATTGTTGAAAATTTTTGTTGAGATTTTAATGTATTGATGCTAGAGGTTTGTTTGCCACGTATAACTTAATCTGTGAAACAAATCATATAATGTCATCTAAAGATAATGACAAAATCTTGTGGATTCTATGAAGCTCTAACATCTCCTTGCAGGAAAAAGTATATAAAATTATTTTGCAGGATAATTTTCATAAGCTAAAGGGAATAAAATTGAATTTAATCAGCAAAGTGAATAAAGAGTACATAGCAAAAGGAGTGATATTCACTGTTAAAATTATTCAGAATACTCTGTGAACAAGAATGGAATAAGCTATCCAAAGACAATGCAAGCAAAACATTGTATAAGTAAGTTAACAAATAAGTTAGCAATAAAAAGCGACTCCTAACTATCAAACATCAGCCATACAGGTAATACCATTTTAGTGGTAAGCTTCAATGCAATATCATAAGGTAAATTTGTTAAGTTTTAATGAAAATGAGTCGAAATTACTTTATACATCATAACTAATAGTATTGGATAACCTCCTTCCATCCTTTTTGTGATGACAAAAAGGAAGAGAAATAGAAGAATTATTATGCGTAAGTGATTTATTATATTTACAATTTCAAATGAGTATTTCAGTGAGGGGGAGTTATTACTTGTGCTTAATTAGAAGCATAAACCAATAATTCTTAATTATTTTGTCATCATCAAAAATGAGAAAATTGTTAGAATTCTAAGGTTGATTTTGATGATTACAATGATTAAGAATATAGTTTATGGATTAGGGTGATGATTACAATGATTAAGAATATAGTTTATGGATTAGGGTGAACTAATGATTGGATCAATTTCTGCAGAAATTCATGAAACAGGTCTATCCTATATCTTGCAGACAACACGCTAGCTGTTCAGCTACTGATTGTATAAGATTTCTTTTATAACATACAGAACAGAGGATCCCTCGATCACCAAGCAGCCAGCTGTCTAATTGCTACTATGTGGATAAAATAGAGAATTGCAAACAAAACATCTCAAATAGATAGAGAGTAGAAAATAGAGCATCACCTACAGAGAAGAACAGACGATCCCACATTTACCTAATAGCCTAGTTGCTCAGCTACTGACTATATGAGATTTTTCTATAACGTACCGAACAGAGAGGAATCTGAAAATCGTGATAATCGTTCATTCTTCAAAGTAATTTTAAGAATGATGCCTATTCTATATGACTTTTAACTTCTCATCAGAGACAAACCAACATGCACACTATAAGATTGACCGAATAATACATCAAATGACGATAAACATAAACTTGGAAAAATCGTGTATCGATAGATTAAAATTCAGTAAATAGGGAGCAGAATCAGACATTGATGGAACAACTCTTCAGATGTAAATCAATCAAGAATTCGTCATCCATTTGAAGCAAAATATTGAAGACTCACTGAGGAACATATTAGCTACAAGTTCATATCAAGAATCGTAAAGAATCACAACAAGAGAAGACAAAGAACATAGTGCAAAATATCATCAGAATCATATCTTGCTGATGATGCAGAAATGCTTCAACATGTAGATTTCGATTTTCCTCTAAAAAGAAATCACGAATCTAATTACAAGGTGATATTATTTAACAAATCTACTATCTTGTTACTATCACAAAATTGAGTTATATTGAGCCACCACACCATTGAAGAATGTGTTCAAGTATAGAGATCGCTAGATGGCCATTAGACCCATTGAACACAGCAGGAAGCAATGAAGCAGAGTCACGCTATTGAAGTCCATCTCACTTGAAGCAGTCAACTTAGCAAGAAACAACAATCAAATTAAGCCAACTCAGCTAGAGAAATTTGAAAAATACAACTCAGCTGAAACAACTCAAAACT
The DNA here is from genome assembly GCA_019914995.1 of Acanthochlamys bracteata. Lineage (NCBI taxonomy): Eukaryota > Viridiplantae > Streptophyta > Magnoliopsida > Pandanales > Velloziaceae > Acanthochlamys > Acanthochlamys bracteata. Next base: position 3,209,893 of record CM034142.1, on the reverse strand, counting down.
GCAGGTGGGAATATTTTAATTGCTTCCTTTGGTGCATTTAATGCTGATGAAAGACTTGCACCGGTTTAGCTAAAAGAAATCTTAAGGCAGTTGATTGACCACTGAATACAATCTTCATCTCTACCTTGAAAATCTGCCACTACACACCAACGAAAATATTTTTTGTAACGGGAATAACCACCTACCTGCAAGAACAGAAAGTTCTATAAGAAGAGAAGCCGAAGAACAGAGAGAGACAAAGAGACGTACAACAAGCAAAACTTGAAAAGTAAGATTGCACTATATCGTCTCATCTCTCACAAGTAAAAGAAGCTCATATTGCTGCTGATCATTTACTGAGCATCATCTTGATCAACAAGTTTGATCTTCTCAACCGAAAACTTTAAGATCACTTACTAATATTGAGATAGAGCTTGTGTTTAGCATTGCTCTTTTAATTTTCTTGTAATCTTGTGATAGAGTGCTCGATGCACTTGGTAAAGAAGCTCGGTTTGAGCTTCGAAAAAGTTTTTAGACTTTGTAACAAAGCTAGGGTGTTAGCCGGCGAGACTAGGATATCTAGTAGACTGTGAAGGATTGTCTTGGTGAAGAAACCCTTAAGAGTGGGTGTGCTTGGTGAAGCACTTTGCTCTTAGTTTGTGTAGCTTGTTAGAAGTCTATTGAAGCTTTGGCTCTTTTGGTAACGCTTCCGTGGATGTAGGCAAAAGTTGTCGAACCATGTAAATACTCCGAGTACTCTAATCTTAACATAGATAGCCATAACAAATATATATATAGTGACTGTCTCTGTCTGCAGGATACAAGATTACTCACAGCAGGCTGAAAAGCTACTGTTTGTAGGAACATTATCTTTACAAAAATTTTTGTTTGTCAACTCAATTCACCCCTCCCCTCTTGAGTTGATCTTGTAGGAGAGAATCAATGAAATTGTTAGGTTCTTTTCATTGAATTTTCAAGGAAAGTTTTGTCAAAGTTTTTCTAAAAATCTTGGATCATGTTGTTTTGAGTTAATTTTGTGTTAGGCTTACTGTACTGCGCCGAACTTGGGTTTTATTTGGGCTTGGTTTAGTGTAGTGTCGGTCATGGCGCAGGTTAGTCATGACAATGCTCCTTGAACAATATGAAGTATTGACATAACATGTATATGTTACATGAATTGGTCTTAAATTAACAAAAGGATTCATGAAAGTAAGAATCATACTTCAATAAAACAGAAAATCATATAGGTACAATAATCACCACAAAAGCTTCAACATTTTATGAACTTCATACTTCAGATCAAATTTTAAACAAAATTGAACTCCAATGAAATTGGCAGAATAAACCAAACATGCAATAAGGAAAACAAAAGAGAGGACAAGTTGCTATCTTGTTGGTCCTACAAAACAGAGAGAGCTTGTCAAGCTTCTATCTAGAACTTCTAGGAAAGGAATGTTCAATGAAACACCATTATTTAATTTGACAACAAGAAGACATAAAATAAATAAATAAAATAGTGATATCGAAAATAAGATAGGAAGACATTACAATGCACTGAAGTGTAGAGAATTCGGATATTGGGAGACTCAAGCTTCATAACATTTGGGTAGGAGAAAGCAAAGCATACAAGGTAAAAACCTCTCGGCTAGTTCTCCTTCCTCTATCTACGAATAGAACACTTCATTGCAAGTTATCAGAAAAGTTACAAATTTTATAATAACAATAAAAAAAAATGTACGGTTGATGGGCTGCCAGCAGCTATGAGAAGCAAACTATCTGAAAGGAGCCAAACAAATTAACATTTAGGATATAAAACAACATCATCATACAAGACAGGCTAAAGACAAAAACCATGAAAATCATTTGTTACGTTTACTGCAAAATCTAGTGGATATGCATTATATAGTAAAGGTTCATTAAAACAAAGTGAAGGGAACTTTTAATTTGTCTTCTTTTGTATTTAGTGATGCAAATAGTTGCACAGGATTCTTGAATACTTTGTTCTTGACATTATTTTGTGCTCACAATAATATGAAGCATGCACTTTCAGGAAAACATCTTATCTTCAACTTACAAGAATCTTTTTTGGTACGCTTTAAAAAAAATAAATTAAATGTTATAATACCAAAAGAAAGCATGTCTTCTCTTGAACTCATTATATTCTTATCACCAAAATAGATAGAGCACATGCACGTGCTCACACACAAAAGAATGGATTAGAATATGACCTATCAGAAAAAGTATATTCGCATTTGAGAAATTTTCTTTTGAGAAGTTAGCATTTGGCAAGATATAACCCAAGCACGCATGAAGGAAAACAAAACAGAGTGGAAATCGCTAGCTTTTCCTAATTAGATATTAGTTTACCGTAACAAAACCATAGGGAAAATTAAAAGCTTTTCTTGGATAACAGCTTCTAGGAAAAGCACATTCAATGAAAACGTCATTTTCAGCCTGACAACAATGGTAACAACGATAGTAACTAGAGTAACAACAGTTACAACATAAATAGTAACAACAGTAATGTAAATAATGAAAAGAAGAGGAAGATAGAATACAACCCTGGCTTCTTAGCATATGTGCAAGAGATGAATTGCCCACTCTGTCTTTAAACATAGATTTTCAACAGCCTGGCTTCTTAGCATATGGGCAAGAGAAACTATGCTTAGTTGAATACGACCAGCTATGAGAAGTAAATCGATTGATATTATGGATTCATAACATCACATGTTAACAAGCAATTGAAAGCTCCTAAATTTTGAAGAGACCATATGAAAAACATATCCTTCTCAATGGTTGTGCTCCAATTAGGATAGACATCACACAAGATAGGGTAAAGATTAGTTCTTCCATATGTACGATCAAAAGAAAAGAAATGATTCATTAAGTCCACAATTACTCTGAGACCTACAAGCACTTAGTTGTTTACAAATTCCTCACATTTCTCAAAACTAGACATGTCCAACAACAATATAATGTAAAGTATAGCTAAAGAAACACTCCTAAAATCTTAGATAGTTTGAACTTAATATACAACTTGTGTGAGAAATCCCCAAGCCATAAAGTCTTTTACTTGTTAACAACACTGAAAATTGAACAGACTCACGCTCCATACTAGCAAGCTCCTTGATGTGAGGTATTCGATCCTAAAAAAAACAGAAATATGAAGTCAGACAAGGGCGAATAAAGAACAAAAAAATCAGAAAGGACGACCTGAAAAGATAAGATCTTTTAGGATACATACATGTTATATGCAAAACCCTATATGAGTAGATCCTTATATTTTCTTTGACATTACGTTGCAAAATTAGAAAAAGGTATATCCTAAGTTATGTGAATGGATTCCTCGAAGAAAAACTCTAAAAAGGCAAACCTCACAATACTAAGACACCTCTTTTTTCAGTAAGTTATAAGAGAGGCAACTGGGCAACCAGAGTTAACTTACAAAGGTTTCTAAGAAGCAGCTTCTACGCAAAGCACTTCGAATTCAAGTTTGATAGCAACAATAAGAATGAAACATAAGAACAAAAGCAAAATAGCAATTTCTTATCAAATGACCTCCTATCTAAGTTGAAAGTGGAAGCATTATACAACAGCTTAATGCATACATCTCTGCAAAATCTAAAGCAAAACCTAACCTAAACACCTGATATTGATAACTATGTATGCCAAATGTATATGAAACAATGGACACCCTTCAGCGATCAAATAGAATAAGGACAAAGGAGAGAAAGAAGATTTAACGAGCCATATCAGGCTGAAACAATCTTCACATGTTAGCAAGTTCTATCTCATCTTAATGTTGACATCATATGATAAATATCCTATCATGAATATAGAAGTCCGGGAAAAAAAAACTGTTAATGATATGAAACCAATAATGCACCTTGCTTAATTTTCTCTTTGCTAGATCTAATTTGAAAAATAACACCCAAGAGTTACTAAATATGACTCACATTACAAAGGTAAAGTAAACAATTAATCAGATTGTAAACTGACTTTCTTTACATTTTTGGATGCAAGTATTGGCACAATTTCATATAGTTTTTAAATAGTTTATTGATGACCTTGTTTGATGCTCCCTCCTCATTTAAGTAGGCACACTACAACTATCTTTCAAAAGCAAAACTTCTAGAAGTAATTAGGAGATTCATTCAGGAGCACCCAAATATCTAGTGAAGTTAAGCGACACCTTGCTTTGCAATAACAAAACAAATTAAACAATCCACGAGAAGGTTCTATTTCCAATTTTGGGAGCAAAAACAAGAACATGGAGAAGACGATGTACAAGCAGTGAGAGTGCTTCATCTACTACTTGGACTGATTAAGTAACTTTTAGCAACCATGCCACAATTAAAGGAGGTTTTGTAATTAGTTTCTAAAACAAGGCTGCTGGAATGAATTGCTTGGTGTAACACGTCCTCTGCCCAATCCGATAACCAATCACAAGCCTGAATATCAAACTGAGTGAAGAGGATTTTAAAACATATGACTTTATTTTGTTTGAAAGAACTAAAATATGAAGAAAAGAGAAAACTAAGCTTATTTTAAATTTGACAACTAAAGTCTTTCTCAACTTTTGAAAAGGCCGATTGCTTTAGCATCCATAATTTCCTCAAATATAGTTCGCAGGTGAGCTCCAACAATTGCTTTTCTAGCATCCACTTAAGAATAATAGGTTACATAACCAGCAAAGGTACTCAAAATAAAAAGAAAATAAACTATTTATTGAAATTGTTCTTGATTCTATACACTCCAGCTGCTACATGACATATGATGATGATGAATAAAAGTTACCTTACTATAGGCATTGAAGTCTGTTAACGACTTTGAGTGTGATCCCAACATCTCTGTGCCTAATGTAAGGCCAACCTTAGACCTATCCATTCAAATCAAACGTCATATCAAACAGAAAATGTAATACGATTACTAGACAAAATAAACATTAAATAAACAAATAGGAGGCAAAGAAGCTATAATAGTTTGAAACAATTCTCACGTCTTTGCAACTTTTAATCTCATCTTAATATCGAAGGGGATGTTTTAGATGCCTATGAAATAGAACTTTTCTGTGATGATCTTTGGAAATATTTCAAAAATTGAGTTCTATTTTTTTACTTAAAAAATAGTAAAAAGCAATAGTAATGTCCTACGATGTAGAATTTTTCTGTACTTTTCAAAATTAAAAAAAAAAAATCAATAGAATGTTGTAGAAGTGTTATAAATGAAAGGTTGGAATGAAAAGTTGTTGAAAAGCATTATCAAACGGTGCCGAAGTCATATTGATAATGAACCTATTATGGACGTCAACCTGCATGTAGAAGAAACATATACAAATAAAAAGAAGGTTTACTATCATCCTATTTCGCTACTGATTACTGCTCCTTATTAAATTTCTCTTTATTTGATCCACTCTTGAGGAAAGTGTTTATAGTAGGGAGGACTTTCAGTTTTGTAGTAACTCTTCTAGTATAAGTAAAGACATATGACCATGTATGAGGCATGGAAGTTTTGGCAAATTAGTCTACTTATTAGTTCTAGTCTTAATTATTTCTCGTAGAAGCCCTTAAGGCGCATCACTAGGTGTATTTTCTAGCCATTGCAGTGAGTTGGCAGGTGTAATATCTCGCTCTTGCATTTGATCCGGCAAGGTGTATTTGCTCTTACATTGAGTTGGTAGTTGTACTTTTTAGCTTTTGCGCTGTGCTGGTAAGTGTATTTTATTGCTCTTGCATTTGAACTAATAGGTGTATTCCTCGTTCTTACATAGAGCTGACATCTGTTTGGTCTGATGCATGTAGTCATAATGGTATGCATAATGATAAATGTATGGCGTTTGATTGGTCTCACGTATTACGAGCTAGTCTCCTTAGATATTGTTATTCTGATGTTCTTAACGTATGTCCCACTGTGGGTACATATATGTATGACTATGTTATAACTACTTGTCTATATGATATCTACGACTACTTATATTTATGACTATTTTATGTATGATATGTAACTATGGAATGATTATCTAAGTTTAATTTGTATGACTATGATGTATAGTGCATGATAAGCATTCACATATAGCTGTGTGCTTGTGTGAATATCTAGTGATGATGATAGTTATGTTATTCTATGTATAAGCGTGTGTATATTAAGATGCAGGAAAGGTGTGTATTTGCATAAGCACTGTATAATATAATGTAAAGTGAATGGTATATACTAATTTGCGTATTTGTGCATGGGTACAAGTGGATGAAGGAGTCATACTATTACACCACTAAAACTAAAGAACTAGAACGTATAGCCAACTAAATTATAAAGAAATTACTTCATCGTTCTGTGCCGAAGTACTCGAACAAGTGTTTATTTTAGCCAATGATTTCATAAGGAAGTCACTAGACTCCCTATGGCGTGCAATTTCGGCATGATTTCACAAGCATCACTTCTTTATAAGGAATGAGTTCAAGATTGGTAACTTGAAACTAAGACCCGTGACAAAATCATAACAATTCCATATTATGCTAAAACATACTAGGTTTTTCTCTCTCCTATCACCCCTGGCTATAGGATTGTCAAAAAATGATATGCTAGAAACTCAAAGTTCAACATGATCAGTTTCCTTGGAGGACTATGTATAGAACTGTCAGAAGGCAATTCTACTATTCGAGCTGGAGTCAATATTGTGTTAATCACACTAGAATATGAAATTCTTCGTATCTCATGCTTTATAACTGATTCTTGCACCAACAATCAAGTTGTGTATGAAGCTTCGATAGTGGTCTAGAAGTGGCTCTAGATATTGAAATCTCCGCAATTACTGAATGCAGAGATGCCTAATTAGTACTGAACCAGATAATAGAGTGTACAATGTTTGCAAAGAAACCCTTGAACTTATTTACGGAATGGCGCAATTGATCACTCACTGTCACTAGAATGAAGATAGAGAAAGAACCTCTTCGACATAAATCATGTGCCTAGAAGAGGGAACCACAACAGATTTTTTGCCTTGCAAACTTAGCCGCTCCCCTGAAGCTACAACAACAAGATACTATTAATGATGAAAGTTCAAGAAAGGAGGTTATTATCTTTAGTATTTGATAGATCTCTATTATATAGGGCTCCTTCGATTGATAGTAAGAGTGCAGGGGCCAATTTTCTCAATGATTGAAGAATTCCTTTCATCTAATGGTTCAAGTATAAACAGTTGCCAAATAATCGCAAAGAAAGGATGTAGCTCCTCAGATGAAAGTGGTCCTATAGATATTACACATTGCATAGAGTGGTTTCTGGAGAAGAAAGATAAGTTTATCTTCAATGCTTTTCTAATGATGACGTAGTATATAGTTTATTCATGGGGGAATGCATTTCAGTCCCCCTAAGATGACGATTCCAATCTATAATCTGGGCCATTTTTGGCCTACAATATTTTATAATTGGTACAAGTTCGCTAAGCACTGTCATCAGAGTCAAGTTTGGGGCCTCTAGCTAGGCAGTCGCCTAACTACTCACGCCTCACTACTTTGATATGCCTTTTTTCAAGTGGGGTATGGATATTCTAATTAAGCTATCGGTTCAGAACATTAGTGATTAGTTTTAAAACTAAAAATGCAAAGAATTGGAGTACTCATTTAGAGACTTCAGGGATGATTGCTTTAGTCGTATATATGTAATAGGGCAATCATAGTACTGACATTAGTTCAAGTATCAGTATTACACCTTGCTTTTTATTAGTTAATCTCTCAGTGTGTAGGCGTCACTTTCTTCTTTTGTTCTATATCTCTAACAAGTGTAAGAAAAAGTGATATTGCTGGTTTGCCTTCTTTTTTTCTTTTCATGCTTTACAAGTAGCAAGTTGCTTTAACCCCTGTGACCAGCCTCAAAATGCGTTATTGGGCGAGATCTATTTTGTTTTATTGGCTATCTTATTTGATACACCATCTTGTTTTCTTCGCATTAGAAGCAATGATTATCCGATATAGTGAATTTGCTTTCTTATAATCTTATCTATATACGCAATAATAAGATAACAAGTTGTAGTAGCTAAAGATATCAACTACACCATGATTATGCGACAAGAGAGAAAGTACATCTAACAAGCAATGGTACAAGACATACATTATTCTGAGCCTTCCAAGAGTGGTTGACGACATGCACATTGAAGATGTTTGTGATGGTGATACACCTTGGGTGTGAACCGAAACTCACACAGACAAGAAAGATAAATAAGGAATAAAACTAATTTTTATTGATCAAACTTGCATATCTATCTAAGGGGGCAACCCTCTTATTTATAGCCATGGAAGAGTTCCTACTTAGCTGAAATTCTTCCGGCAACTCTACACCTCCTTTAGGAGTTTAATTCAAAATAAAACACAATTGCAAGCTATCCTAATTTGGACTCAATTCTAATTGGCACATGATGCCTTATTGGACCGGGACACCATCGGTTGGTGTCCTATGAATATTTTTGGCGCCAAGGCCAAAAATTCAAAAGGTGATCGAGCCACCTCCATGTGCGCCTGAGCACACCTTAGGAATTGCGTCCAACGCATTTGTGGCAACTTGTAGTTGCCTTCCTCCTGCGAAGTGTGCGTTCCCTTCTTTGTTCTCCCCTCTCCACTGCCAACTCTATTTCTTCAGCATTCATCTCTCTCATTGGATTCTTCCCTTCAGCTGGATTTTTGTCAAGTGTATCCTTCCCCTCTTCTCGAAAATCGGCTTCGTCCTCGAAGCCGAGCAGATAATCTTCATTGTCCTGCAAGGTGTCTGGAAATAAATCGAGGGAGACGCGGCTAGCATCTTTGAGCTGGGTTACATGAAAGACTGGATGAATCTTTGCCGATGAGGGTAATGCAAGTTGGTATTCCGCTGGCCCAATTGCTTTAACCACTGTAAAGGGTCCGTAATACCTAAACGAAGCTTGTGATCTCGCCTGGCTGCCATTGTCGACTGACGATGAGGAAGAAGCTTTAGGAAAGTTTTATCTCAAGATGCATAATGCTTCTCTCTGCGTTGCTTATCGGCCAGCTGTTTCATCCGATGTTGGGCGCGGAAAAGATGGAATTTTAATTTTCTAAGAATCTCATCTCGCTCACGGAGCCATGTCCCTAACTCATCTGTTCGACTGCTCCCATCCGGAAAAGAAATTAAAGGCGGAGGAGCCTGCCCGTAGACCGCTTCGGAAGAGGTCATCTTAGTAGCTGAATGAGTGCTAGTGTTGTAGGAATATTCAGCCCAATGAAGCCAATGCACTCACCTGCGAGGGTGATCTCCCACGAAGCATCTAAGATAGGTTTTTAACCCGCGATTCAGCACATCGGATTGTCCATCGGTTTGGAGGTGATAAGCAGTGCTCATGTGCAATGAGGTACCTTGCAAGCGATGTAATTTCTTCCAAAAGGTACTAAGAAATACTGGGTCTCGGTCTGAAACTATTGTTGCTGGACATCTATGAAGTCTCACTACTTCCTTAGTAAAGATGTTACCAATGTCTATGGCTGTATAGGGATGCTTCAAAGCTACAAAATGAGCATACTTAGACAGCCTATCAACTACTACCGAAATTACATCCTTACCTCCAGACATGGGCAAACCTTCTATGAAATCCATTGCGATGTCAGTCCACACACGATTAGGCACTGGAAGGGGTTGAAGCAATCCAGCAGGGCGTAGACATTCTGATTTAGCACGGGCACAAGTGCTGCATGCTGCCACGTAGCGTCACACATCCTTAGACATCCCTGGCTAATGGAATTAGTCAGCTAATCGTTTGAACGTGCGGAACTCACTCCCATGTCCTCCTTTTGCTGAGTTATGTGTCTCGTATAGAAGTTGGGTACGCAAGGAAGGATCTATAGGGGCTCGGATTCGGTTATTGTAGAGGAGAATACCACTGGACAGACGCAACTCCGGACTTGATTCCATGTCAGCTGTCTGCATAAGCTCTTGCAAGGAGGGATCTTTCTGCTGTGCTGAACGGAGATCATCCCAAAAGAAAGCTGCAGAGTCGTGAATGCCGCTAATGAAGCCTCAGTTTGTAGGGTAGTGGAGGTCGGTACTAATGCTTCCGGTCTTCTTGAAAGAGCATTTGCCACTATAGTTTGGGCACCAGATCTGTACACAATCTGATAATAGTATCCCAGCAACTTAATTAACCACTTGTGCTAATCGGTTTTGGTTAACCGCTGCTCCAGCAAGTATTTTAGGCTAAGATGAACAGTTTTAATAGTAAACCGCTGTCCAAGCAAATATGGCCTTCACTTTTGGACCGCAAGGACCAATGCCATGAGTTTCTTCTCATATGTTGACTTGGCCAAGGTAGCAGAGGAGAGGGCCTTGATAAAGAAAGCAATTGGCTTGTTGTTTTGTTTTAGAACAGTGCCAATACCCCGGCTAGATGCATCTGTCTCAATAGTAAAAGGCGCTTGAAAATTAGGTGAAGCTAGTATGGAGGTGGAAGTCATTACCTCTTTAAGCATATGAAAAGCCCGGGCTGTCTCTGGTATCCACTCAAAGGAATCCTTTTTCAGTTGTGCAGTCAAGGGAGAGGAAATGGAACCGTAATCCTTGATGAAGCGCTTATAGTATCCAGTGAGCCCGAAGAACCCACGCAGTTCTGTTGTTGATCTAGGCTCAGGCTACTCTATCATGCTCTTATCTTTGATGGATCAGCAGCAATTCCTTGCTCAAACACGATATGCCCAAGATAGTCCAGCTCTTTGCAACCAAACCGACACTTGGCAAGGTTGGCATAAAGCACTTCTCTCTACAGTGTCTTTAAAACCAGTGCAAGATGCTCCTTATGCTCCTCCCACGACTTGCTATACACTAATATGTCATCAAAGAAGACAAGAACAAAACTTCTAAGGTAAGGTCTAAAAATTTTGTTCATTAAAGGACTGAAAGGTTATGGGTGCATTTGTCAACCCGAAAGGCAGCACCAGGAACTCATAATATCCATCATGTGTTCTAAAGGCAGTCTTGTGGACATCTTCTTCTTTCACCCGTATTTGATGGTATCCCGATTTTAAATCCAATTTTGAGAAATACTGGGCTCCATGGAGTTCATCCAAGAGTTCATCTATAACGGGAATAGGAAATTTATCCTTGATAGTAATATCATTTAGTGCCTTATAATCCACACAAAACCTCAAAAACCCATATTTTTTCTTAACTAGTAAAACAGGAGAAGAAAAGGCAAAACAGCTGCGACGAATTATACCTTGGGAGAGCATCACAGCTATGGCTTTCTCAATTTTAGTTTTCTGTATGTACGGATATCTATAAGGCCTGACATTAGCTGATGCTGCCCTAGGTATAAGAGGTATGCTGTGATCATGAAACCTACGAGGTGGGAGCCCATGTATTGTTTTGAAAACAGCTGCATATTGGCTCACGATGCTCTGTAGGTCTTCGGGCAGATAGTTTACTGGCGCTTGCGATGTGGACTGCTTAACAACCATCACACGTAGGGAGCAAAGTAACGTTTTTGGACTCAAACTGGTGAGATGCGAAACTCTTCCTCCTCGGATTCCTTGTAACACAAGGTCCTTTCCATGAATGGTGATCCGCATTCTTATCGTTTCCAGTCAGTCAAGACCTCTCCCAAACTCTCAAGCCATTGTATTCTGAGAACTAAATCCATACATCCTAGAGGAAAGGGGTATGCATCCAGTATTAACTCTACTCCCTGCACCATCAATGGCACCTTTTTATGGATGACTTCAACCGAATGAGGCCTTCCATTCGCCAATTCCACCTTGAGAAGCCTAACGGCTGTAGAGGCCAGCCTCAAGTGTTTAGCTAGGTGGTCTGAAATGAAGTTGTGTGTGCTGCCTGAATCGATCAATATAAAAAGCTCTTGTTTCTTAATTTTCCCTACTACTCGAAGGGTTTGAGGGCCAATCATACCATTTATAGCACTGAGTGATAACGTGGCATCCTCAAGGACAGCTTCTTCTTCTTGTAACTCCTCCTAACTCTGTTCTTCCTACAAAACTGAAATGGCATACAGTTTACTTGTACACTTGTGTCCCTTCTCATACCTATCATCGCAATGAAAACACAATCTCTTGGCGCGCCTCGTGTTGATTTCTGCAACGGACAGACTGGTAGTTCTTTGTTTAGGATGGTTCTGCGATGCGCCTGACTGGAAGAAACCATTGTTGGTTTGAGTATCAGCTCGTCCAAAACCTATGCTGGTGCTGGATGAACGAGTGAAAGTGTTTCGCGCAGATCATAGTGATTGTTGCTCACAAGATGCGTCATGCTCATACATCTTAGGTAACATGTAGGCTGTCTGCAGATTACTTAGCCTTGCTGCCATCACTTCCATTGCAATCTTCTTTGTAGGTCCATCTCAGTAGTATGTGGTAGCCGGATTCGTAAATTTTCAAAAGCATCTTGTATTCTCCAAAGGAGCCTGTTTGATGCAGCTGGTGTAAGGAGTAGCTCGGATTGCCAAAAAGCATTAGGGCCGAACCTGTTAATCAAGGCTTCCCGCATCTCCTCCCAAGTGTGCTGAGGCTTGTCACACTCAAAATTTTGATACCATCGATTAGCTTCTTCCTGGAAATACATAGCAGCTATGTGTACCCGTTCCCATGGAGAAGTGTGGTAGAACTTGAAGTATTTATCAGCACTATAAAGCCATTCGATTGTTTCGATTCCATCAAAGTAAGGAAACTTGTGCCTCTCTTTTTATGGCGCATGATGCGATTCTTGCTTGTAGGTGCTGAACGGATTTGGATGGCTAGGTACTTGAGGTGCCTTAGTATGAGGTGTCTGTAGTGAATAAGCCAATTGTCTAGATTTTGCAATGTGGTTCTTAGAGCTTCTCTGCTAGATTGTTTGGTGCCAGTTGCTATCAAGGTTATTAGGACAGTAAGTTAGTCAGAGTTACCTGGTGTTGAGGCAGCTGGAGCCAGTTTAAGGATGACAAATTCACTGACTTCCATATTTGTAGGCTGAGAGTTCTCTTTAGACTCTTTTGTTTGCTGTCCTTGATGCCCTTGTGTCAAATTTTTGTTTATAGCCACGACTGCCATTGTCAATTTCCGTGAGTTGAGCGATGTTGTTAGACATCCTACACATCTCCTCACGAAGACTAGGCTCGTCGTTGGATTGTGCGGACTTGGCGGAAGTTGGTGGTGATTGCAAAGAGCTACCTGCAGCCATGGTGATGATGGCTGCTTCCGGTGTCTTTGGTGAATCGGGGGTGGGTGACGGCATTTCCCCATGAAACCTGCTCTGGTACCAAGTTGATACACCTTGGGTGTGAACCGAAACTCACACAGACAAGAAAGATAAATAAGGAATAAAACTAATTTTTATTGATCAAACTTGCATATCTATCTAAGGGGGCATCCCTCTTATTTATATCCATGGAAGAGTTCCTACTTAGCTAAAACTATTCCGGCAACTCTACATCTCCTTTAGGAGTTCAACTCAAGATAAAACACAATTGCAAGCTATCCTAATTTGGACTCAATTCTAATTGGCACATGATGCCTTATTGGACCGGGACACCATCGGTTGGTGTCCTATGAATATTTTTGGCGCTAAGGCCAAATATTCAAAAGGTGACCGAGCCACCTCCATGTGCGCTCCAGTGCACCTTAGGAATTGCATCCAACGCATTTGTGGCAACTTGTAGTTGCCTTCCTCCTTCGAAGTGTTCATTCCCTTCTTTGTTCTCCCCTCTCCACTGTCAACTCTCTTTCTTCTGCATTCAACTCTCTCACTGGATTCTTCCCTTCAGCTGGATTTTTGTCAAGTGCATCAGATGGACACTTCAGGGGAAGAATCTCACCCCGGAGGAAATCTCAGAGAGAAAGAAGCATATAAGTAAATATCAGAACGAGCAGTAATGATGGACAAGATCGAGCCTAAAAAAACTTGTCGAATAACATAACTTAACTTATCAACAAAATAGTCGATTGGCTCATCTGCTATTTAAATAGAGTTCGTTCACTGTTTGCATCTCTTAATCTCTTTATTCTGTTGAGTTGTATATTCATAAAAGCATGAGTGCATTGTATACTCTAAAAAAAAAGTATAAAAGGATTGTAAAGGTTTACTCGGGGTGAAAATTTGTTTAGGAGAAGCATTCTTAGAAGTGCTATCGTTTGCTGCCATGAGAGCCTCGATGAGTCTATGAAGCTTTGGTGAAGTTTGTGTTGCGAAGAGAACTTGCAGCCAAGCGAGACTAGTGGAGTCTTTGAAGCTTTTGTGAAGTTTGCCTTCCAGAAAAGACTTGGTTGATACGCAAGTCATTTAGGTGAGACAAAAAGTTTGAGGAATTGTAACGCTTGACAATAAGATAACGAATCATTTTTGGTGAAGAGTGTCGTGGATGTAGGCTGGTTGGCAGCTGAACCATGTAATAATTGCATACTTTGAACTAACGCTAATAACCAACTTGAGATAATTCTGTAGGAAGAGTAACAAGCAACCAGCTACCTGCTTTAACAACTTTTTGATGATTATACTAGAGACTCAATTACGTTTTTATGATGGGTCGAGAAGCAATTTCATGGTCATCAAGGAAGCAACGAATTGTAACTCTATCAACTACTATGCTGATTTCGTAGCAGCAACATGTGCGCATGTCAAGCAGTTTGGTTGCGAATTATTCTTGAAGAACTTTACTTTGAACAAAAAGGGTTACTTTCACTTATTGTGACAACTCAGCAATAAAGCTCTCTAAAAGTCCTAATCTATAAAGAGAAGCAAGCATCGATATAAAATATTAGTTATAGTGTGATCTCATAAAAGATGAAACTATTGATCTCATCTATTACAAAAGCGAAGAACAAGTTGTTGTATCTTCACAAAGCCCATGAAATTGAATTTTCTTCAGAAAGCTTAGGAAACTACTTGGAGTTGGCTCTTTGAAATCGTATTTTCTTCCAAACTCTCAATTTAAGGGTGGGATTGTTGAAAATAGTTAATATTTTCTAAGTTGTCCAAGTATTAGGTGACCCTATTGATAAGGCTAAAAAGATCAAATAAAACCATAGGTTCTTACCTAAGCATATCCCCTAGTTCACAATTTTTGTTTATCATATAACAAATTACATGTTTGGTAAAGTATGATTGATAGTAACTTTAATTCAATCCAAGCTCATAAAATATCTACTAATAGGAAACTTACTTAACAAAGTCGACCCAATAGAAAAAATAGGTTTGGATTAGTTTTGGATTAATCCGTAACTGACCCATGTAATCCGTATAACCAATTGGAAAGCACACTTTAGCTAACAGTTAGAAAGCCTTTATAATAATGACATTGAATTTTATTTAATTTGGTTCATATATTTTGTTGCTTAGCTTATCATATTTTGATTAGTTTCTTACTTAATTTGTATATGTCATTAAAATTAATCTTTTCTAGTCTTGCATATATAGTTCATAACAATTTTCACTAATTATTATTAAATTAATATTATGATTCTCATTTTAATATTTTGATTATTAATTTTATATTGTCGACCAGAAATGATTATTAAATGGGTTGAATTATGGTTAACAACTTTTACTAATGCAAATATATAGGGACCATCCGATTACAGTTGAGCGATCTTGATAGAATTATTAAGTGGGTTGATTTGAACCTGATATGTTAACTCTACCATCTCTATTAAGGTAATTCAATTTAGAAATATGCTACATTACTCTTGTACTTGATCTATGTCCAGTCTTTTGAATGGCAGATGTACTTGAACCACCAACTACTTTATGATGCATGAGTAGGAATAAAAAATGGCTCGGTCGTGAAGATATTGGTTACTTTAATTAAAAAATGGCAGATGTACTCTAGTTCCGCCCATTCAAAAGTCAATATGTCAAGCCACTTTAATTAATTTTTTAAACTTCGTTAGTGGATATAATTGTCTCATATTTTATTGTAGATATGTTGAGATATTGGTTTTCATCAAACAAAAATCAGATCACCAAAATATAACTTGACCTCAAAGATACTGAGCTTGGAAGTTACTTTTTAAAGAATGTTATTCAGGTGCGTACTGATGAGACTTAAGCAGACAACGAAGTTCTTTTAGTAAAATTTCTTTCTTCACAAGATGCCAAGATATTTGAATTATAATAACTTCAACATTCTTCTGTCTATATAAAAATCAAATTATCAAAGTCTTACTTGAGTAGAGAGGTATCGCATCTGCAAATTCCTACCCTGAAATGATGTTCAGTAAACTTTATTTATTTTGTCTATCTTTGATACCTAACAGAATTGCTTCTTACTTATCTTATTTTACTCCTTTTCATACCATAATGTAACAAAGAGTTCCTCGTTGCCTGAGCTAAAAGATATTGGTGTCGAAATGTACAAGCCACCCAATGTCCTTAACAATATACAACAAATGTACAGGCCATCCAATGTCCTTAACAATCCTAATTGATATTTCATACACATTTTCGGCCCAGCGTGCTTGTTGACCTTTCGACCTTCCAACGCTTGATAAAGCCAGAGAATTCAGAAGATTGCTACTGCTAGTGATGGCCAGAGACAGAGCTAAGAAGGAGCGAAATGTAGTGAAACAGAACACCAAAATGGCGAAATTTGAGTCGTTGATACTGTCGGTGTGCGTGAATCTCGACCGTCCGTATTCCCATTACGTCGTCAAGCGGTTGCTTTGACCGCATCTTCAAATCCTAATATCGAGGCAACAACTAAGCTCTTCATATCAACCGTCCATCGACTTCCTTCTCCCTCCTTTCCTGCACTCTCTTCTCACTCTACTTCTCTCTACTAGGTTACTTCTATCTTAGTATAATGCACATTATCTGTTCGATGGAATACCTCACTGACATAGAGTAGTAACTTTTTCATTAATGAGTTTCTCTTATCAGGTTTTCATCCATAGCTTATGGTTTTGGAATTAATTGGTGTGGTGGTGCTGTGTTTGTTTCAATTGATTGAAATTGTTGCTTCTGATCGAGAGATTTTGAAGAATTTGAATAATAGAAGCAGGCTTGTACTGCTTAATGAATAACATTTCAATAAATTATTAAATAAATAAATGGTCAAACGATTAACCAATAAAAAGTTTTACATAATTAATAGTAAAATAAACATTCATAAAGTTAAATGATAACCAATTGAACATCAACTGATAAACAATCAAATAGTTTTAAGTAAATCAGTCGTTAAAATAGACAATGGTTGAATAAATGAACATTAAATCAATAAACAATTACATCTACCAGTAAAATAGCTAATGATTAATCCCGAACAATAAACCAATAAACTATAGTAAGTCAAGCCCATATATGTTGTCTATATATAGTTCATCATATGTAAACCTCAACAACTCAATTCATTCAACTCAATATCTTTGTTTCATGGTATCGAGCCAAGTTTATTCCAAAAAATTATTTTCTTCATCTAATTGATCTTTTTCCAATCTAATTTTTTTTCCCACCAAATTCAATCTTTTTGTTTGCAATAAAAAACATAAATAAATAAATAAAACCCTAGGCAGCCGATCGCCGTTGTCGTTCTTTTTCTGTTTTTTATTTTTTTGATAGCTACATCTTACACTATCTCCGTCGGATCAATTCGCTGTCGTCATCGTCGAATCAATTCATCAAAATTGAAGTTGTCTATCGCTGTTGTCGCCATCACCGTCGGAGCTACCACCACCATCTATTCCCTCCGTTGCCGACGACTTCATCTTCATTCGTCGGACTCGCTTGTTGTCACCGAACCATCAATGATCTCCACGCTACCGGAATCGCCTACAGCCGCGTCTGCTCCACTCGAGCTAGTCGTCGGGCTCTCATCCTCTCACCGCTCTGCCGCGAACGATTGCGTCCTTGGTCTGCTCACACCGTCGTTCATCAATCTGTTATCGCCGCTCACCATCGTCTCCTCTCGCCGCCATCTGCCACCGTTCGACGCAGCCCGCCAACAACTAGTTGGGCTGAACTATCAGCCTGGCCCAACCCTAATAGCAATCAGGCCCGACCCGCACCAGCCGCCCGGCCCGACTCTCTTAGCCTACCTTTTGTCCTACATATTCCTCATCTTACGTTACATCTAATCTTAGTCAGTTCTCTTTATGAAAGCGGGCTTATTATTGTCTTTGATTCCCTTACCTGTTCTGTGCAGGATCCTCGTACCGGCCAGATGATTTGTCGTGCTCGTAGAAAGGGACAACAGTATCACTTAGAGTATCTTCATCTTCTTTCTTCTAATTCTTCTAATTTGAGCTATGCTGCTGTAGTATCGCCTGCTGATTTGTGGCAATGACGTTTAGGTTATATCTCTGGATCTAGATTAAAGAGTCTTATCGATAGTGGAGCTCTTGAGCGAGTTTTTTTTTCTCCTTTATCTGCTTATAGTAGCTGTAAGTTAGCAAAACATTCAGCTTTATCTTTCACTCAGAGTTTATCTAAGACTTATAGTCCTTTTGAAGTAGTACATTATGATATTTGGGGATCTGCTCCTATTCCATCTATGACTGGTTTTCTTTATTATGTGAGTTTTATTGATGGTTACACTCGTTCTACTTGAGTTTATCTTATGCGTCATCATTCTGATCTTTCTACTATTTATAACACATTCAGAACTACGATTCACACTCAGCTTCATACTCGCATTAAGATCTTCCACTCTGATGGTGCTCGTGAATATGTATCTACTACCATGTGACCCATTTTACAGTCTTACGGAATTCTTTTTCAGCAATCTTGTCCTTACACACCTGAACAGAATGGAGTAGCGGAACGTAAACATCAGCATATTCTTGAAACTGTCCGGTCTTTATTATTATCGTCTTCTGCTCTTCAAACTTTTTGAGCAGAACCTATTCTTACATCTGTTTATTTTATCAACATTACTCCATCATCTGCCTTGTCTGGCAAGACGCCTCACGATAGTCTTTTTTCGTCTCCTCCGCATAATAGTATGCTACGTATATTTGGGCGCACATGATTTGTTCTTCTTCCTCCGACTGAGCGGACGAAACTAAGTGCTCAATCAATCAAGTGTGTCTTACTTAGTATTAGTTTTGAGCATAAGGGGTATCGCTGTTATGATCACGTAGCTCGTTGATTTCGTATTTTCCGTGATGTCACTTTTCTTGAGAACTCTACTTATTTTTCTAACTCACCTTCTGATGTTCACTTTTTCACACCAGCACATACACTTACATCCAGATCATCTACGTCATCTTCTAATGTCTCTATTGATCCTACTCCATTACTTCCCTCTATTGATACCATTTCTTCTTCGACGACACAAACGCTGGCTCACGAGGATCCCTCACATTATTCAGCTTGTTTATCTCTGTACGACTAGGCCAGATATTTCTCACGCAATAAGTATTATCACTCAATTTATTTTTGCACAACGATAAACCCATTATACTGTTACTCAGAATTCTCATATATCTCCAAGGCACCATTACTCAATCTCTTTTTATATCTTCTTCATCTACTTTGAGCTTCGAGCTTTTAGAGATTCAGATTGGGCAGGTGATCTGACCATCTGATGGTCTACTACAGGTTATTGCTTATTTCTTGGTGAGTCACTGATTTCCTGGCGAAGTAAGAAGCAAGTCATATGTTGCGTGTTCTTCTATGGAAGCTGAGTATAGAATTATGGCTACTACCACAAGAGAGATTGTTCACATGCGGAGATTACTTTCTGACTTAGAAGTTATGCCTACTAGAGCTACTCCTCTCTACTATAACAACCGGAGTGCTATTCAGATTGCAAATAATTCAGTTTTCCATGAACGAACGAAACATATTGAGATTGATTGTCATTTCGTTCGTGAGCATTTTTTATTATGCACTATTTCTTTACCGCATGTTTCCTCTACTGATCAACTAGCTGATTTCTTTATAAAATCACATCCTACACTAAGATTTCAAACATTATTGGGCAAACTCATATTATTTAACCCATCATGAGTTTGAGGGAGGATATTAGATTATATATAGGGCTATAGTAAGTCAAGCCCATATATGTTGTCTATATATAGTTCATCATATGTAACCCTCAACAACTCAATTCATTCAATTCAATATCTATTGTTTCAAATACAAATTAGTATATCAATATCATTCAGTAATCAGTACCAATTAATAAACTAATAACATTCAAATGAATAAAATAAATACCGATTGACAATCAATAACAATCGAAACCTATCAAGTAAGCGAATAACGATAATAATTACCCATCAGTAAACTAATGACATCGAATATCAGTTGAAAAGCTACCAATAGTTAATGCCTGTCTATAAACTACTAACAGTCAATATCGATCAGGGAGTCAGATACCATAGCCACAATGCAATACGAGTATCTATATATGATGAAATCCATGTATCATTAAAAAAAATATACAATCCAACTAAAAATTAATAATTGCTAACCTCAATTCATCTGTAAACCTCAACAACTCAATTCATTCAATTCAGTATCTATTGTTTCAAATACAAATTAGTAAATCAATATCATTCAGTAATCAGTACTAGTTAATAAACTAATAACATTCAAACGAATGAAATAAATACTGATTAACAACCAATAACAGTCGAAACCTGTCAAGCAAGCGAATAACGATAATAGTTACCCATCAGTAAACTAATGACATCGAATATCAGTTGTAAAGCTACCAATAGTTAATGCCTGTCTATAAACTACTAACAGTCAGTATCGATCAGGGAGTCAGATACCATAGCCACAATGCAATACGAGTATCTATATATGATGAAATCTATTATCCATAAAAATATACAATCATACTAAAAATTAATAATTGCTAACCTCAAATCATATGCGCATCGAGCAGGAAATATAGTAGCATTGCATAAACTCACCCTTAAATCATACTTATAGCTGGCAAAACAACCAATCATCAACTATAAGCACTATTACTCAATCTCTTTTTATGTCTTTTTCATCTACTTTGGAGCTTCGAGCTTTTACAGATGCACATTAGGTTGGTGATCCGACCACCCGACGGTCTACTACAGATTTTTGCTTATTTCTTAGTGATTCATTGATTTCCTGATGAAGCAAGAAGGAAGATGTTGTTGTGTGTTCTTCTATTGAAGATGTTATGGCTACTACCACAAGGGAAGTTGTTCACATGCGAAGATTACTTTCTAAAGAAGTTATGCCTACTAGAGCTACTCCTCTTTACTGTGACAACCGAAGTGCTATTCATATTGCAAACAATCCAGTTTTCCATGAACCAACGAAACATATTGATATTGATTGTCATTTCGTTCGTGAGCATTTTTTATTAGGCATTATTTCTTTACCGCATGTTTTCTCTATGGTCAACTAGCTGATTTCGTTACAAAATCACATCGTATACCAAGATTTTAAACATTATTGGGCAAACTAATGTTGTTTAACCCATCATGAGTTTAAGGGGAGACATTAGATTATATATAGGTTGTCTATATGTAGTTCATCATATGTAAAGCTCAACAACACAATTCCTCCAATTCAATATCTATTGTTTCAAATACAAATTAGTAAATCAATATCATTCAGTAGTTAGTACCAGTTAATAAACTAATAACATTCAAACGAATAAAATAAATACTGATTGACAACCAATAACAGCCGAAACCTGTCAAGCAAGCGAATGCGATAATAATTACCCATCAGTAAACTAATGACATCGAATATCAGTTGAAAAGCTACTAATAGTTAATGCATGTCTATAAACTACTAACAATCAGTATTGATCAGGGAGTTAGATACCATAGCCTCAATGCAATACGAGTATCTATATATGATGAAATCCATCTATCTATAAAAATATACAATTATTGCTAACCACAAATCATATGCGCGTCCCGCAGAAAATATAGTAGCATTGCATAAACTCGCCCTTAAATCATACTTATAGCTGGCAAAACAACAATCATCATTGATATTTTTCGTTGTGTTGCATTTAGCTTAGAGAATATTAGTTTGTTTTTCATTATAGTTACATTATTGTAAGATCATTCGCTCTCATAGTCAATCTTCACTTGATTTGATCCTGAGCTTGAGAGAGGTTAGGAGAATTAGACGTGAGCGTAGAAATCATTCGAATACTAGAATTGAAGAGATGGCTGTTGCACAGAATGAAACCATGGGAGATCTTGACATTCCTACAATTCCTATATCTCCATCTAATATAGTTCTCCCTAATGCTGCTAGAAAGTATGAGTTGAAAACTATTTATTTTAATATGATGCTTTCTTTTATTAGTTTGAACAATGAGGACCCTTTAGCTCATATTCGAGAAATTTTCAATATGGTTTCTAACATGCCTTTGACAGATGGGGTTACTGAGGAACACCTTCAAATGAAAATTTTTTCCTGCACTTTAAAATATAGAGCAAAGGTATGGTTACAATCACTTAGATCTGGTTCACTTACTACTTGGACTAAAATTCAAAACAGGTTTTTAGAGCAATTCTTTTCAAATCAGAAAACTGATGCATTAAGAGATAAAATCATGCAATTTATTCAACAATTTGATAAGTTATTTTCTGAAGCATGGATACGATTTAATAATTTGTTAATTCAATGTCCTCACCATGGTTTGCCTATTTTAGTTTTGATGCATATATTTTATAAGGCACTAACCGTTTCTAGCAAAGCTATAGTGAATAATTATACAGGTGGATCTATTTGGAATAAGACACCAGCTGAATGTCAAACGCTATTCAAAAAATCTAGCTCTTGAGACGCAACATATGGATACACGAAAAAAACGAGCTGGAATTTATGAGGTGAGTGGTACTAACGGTTATGTTTCTAAGGCGAAGGTGAATGCTATTAATAACAAATTGGATGCTTTGCTGGCTATTAATGGAAAACTTCCAACACAAGAGGTATGTGGCATTTGTGATTTATCTTGTAATTCTACTGTATATTGTCCACAGGGAGTAGATTTTTCTGAGTTTGTACAAAAACAAGCAAATATGGTAAGTTCCTATAACCGACATCATAAACATGATCCATATTCAAACACTTAAAATCCTGGATGGAGGAATCATCCCAACTTTTTGTGGAGCAATCAACAATACCAACCTCCAACTCAACCAAAGCCATCGACTTCATTAGAGGATTTGGTAAGACAATTAGCAATTGGTCAACAAAAGCTTGAAGCTCAGGTAGGTCAAATTGCTCAAGCTTTGAGTCGAAGAGAGCCTGGTAAGTTTCCTAGTCAACCTAACATCAATCCACGAAATAATGAACAATCAAAAGCCATTCAATTAAGATCAGGTAAGCTTATTAATAATGACGATAAAATTGATGTTTCTGATTATGCTACTGCTCTCGACTGGAATTTACCATTTGAATTGATGTGTGATGCTTCAGATTATGCTATTGCTGCAGTGCTTGGTCAACGAATTGATAAACTATCACATATTATATATTATGCTAGCAAGACTTTGAATGATGCACAAATTAATTATTCAACAACAGAAAAAGAGTTGCTTGCTGTGGTGTTTGCTTTAGAAAAATTTCGTCCATATATTTTTTGTTCTAAAGTTATTGTATTTACTGACCATGCTGCTCTTAAGTATTTGTTGACTAAAAAAAATGCTAAGCCTAGGTTGATTCGGTAGATCTTATTGCTACAAGAGTTTGACTTGGAGATTAAAGATAAGAAAGGAAGTGAGAATGTGGTAGCAGACCATCTTTCTAGTATCGTGATTGAAGATCAAAGAAAAGGAGACGACATGCCTCTAAATGATTCTTTTCCAAATGAACAACTTCTTTCCATTACTTATAAAGAACCTTGGTATGCTGACTTTGTGAATTATCTTGCTAGTGGTGTAATGAGAAATAATTTGTCTTTTCAGAGAAAAGAAATTTTTGTCTATGGTGAAGCAATATTATTAGGATGATCCCTATATGTTTAAGCACTGTCCGGACCAAATCATTAGAAGATGCGTTTCTGAATATGAACAAGAAAGCATTCTAAAGCATAGCTATGAGTTAGCATGTGGAGGTCATTTTGATGCTAAAAAAACAGCTCATAAAGTCTTTCAATCAGATTTCTTTTGGCCCACTTTATTTAAAGATGCAGTTAACTTTTATTCTAAGTGTGACAAATGCCAAAAAATAGGAAATATCAGCACAAGGAACATGATGCCTTTGACTAATATTTTGGTTGTAGAACTTTTTGATGTTTGGGGTATAGACTTCATAGGTCCATTCTCTTCCTCCTTTGCGTATTCTTATATTCTTGTTGCTGTTGCTTATGTATTTAAATGGGTAGAGGCTCAAGCTACAAAAGCTAATAATCATAAGATTGTCCTCAAGTTTTTGAAGAATATGATTTTCACTAAATTTAGAACCCCTCGAGCAATCATTAGTGATGGTGGTAAATATTTTTGCAATAAACCTTTTGATGCTTTGTTAAGAAAATATGACATAACTCATAAGGTAGCCACTCCATAT
This sequence comes from Acanthochlamys bracteata, assembly GCA_019914995.1. Classification (NCBI taxonomy): domain Eukaryota; kingdom Viridiplantae; phylum Streptophyta; class Magnoliopsida; order Pandanales; family Velloziaceae; genus Acanthochlamys; species Acanthochlamys bracteata. The sequence continues at coordinate 3,185,470 of CM034142.1, read as the reverse complement.
CACCCTCAAACCTCAGGATAAGTTGAAATTAGCAACAGGGAAATTAAGAATATTTTGGAGAAAACTGTGAACACCACAAGAAAAGATTGGGCAATAAAACTTAATGATGCTTTATGGGCTTACAGGATAACATATAAAACACCTATAGGGATGAGTCTATATCGTATTGTATTTGGAAAAGCATGTCATTTACCTATGGAACTTGAACATAATGCATATTGGGCTATAAAGAAGCTAAATTTTGACATGAAGGATGAAGGGAATGAAAGAAAGTTGTAACTCAATGAATTAGAAGAAATTCACAATGAAGCTTATGAGAATGCAAAGATTTATAAGGAATGCACAAAGTTCTATCATGACGAGTCAATTCAGCGAAAAGAGTTTACTCTAGCTATGAAAGTTTTATTGTTTAACTCACGATTGAAACTCTTTCCAGAAAATCTGAAGTCAAAATTGCATGGACCATATGAAATAGTTGAAATCTTTTCATATGGAGCTATAGAAATCAATGATCTCAAATCTAGAGCACAATTTAAGGTCAATGGGCATCACTTGAAGCCATACTTGGAGGCCACCCTCGCAATCGAAATTGAACCAACCCTTCAACTTTGAGATCCTATTTGACAAACTCCTCGTCTGGCTGAAGACGTTAAATTTAGCGCTTCTTGGGAGGCAAGCCAAGGCCTTTCTCTCTAGTAGCATTTGAATTTTGTAGGATTTTATTTTCATTTTGATTTAATATATTTACTATTTTTTAAGGATTCGGGAAGAAAAAAAAGAATCACTATGATACAAAGATTTGTTGCTGTGATGCAGTTGATGGAGAAGTTAATCAAAGATTTAAGCCATGTAAAAATCAGGGGAGCCTTCCTACACCTTAATTTTGATATCCCTTGCTTTATATATTGTTCATTTTTATTTTTCACCATTGAGGACAATATCGAATTTAAGATTGGGAGGGAGATAGAAAATTATGCATAAACATCGATTGATAGTGTATCATCCATTTTTCAATAATGAATTTGAACTCTCTTTCTAGTATGGTTTTTGAAACTAGAATTCTTGTTGAGTTTGTTCGTACAATATTCTTATTAACTAAACCTACTTTCTTCTTGATATAGTATTGTATATAATTGAGTTGATAAAATTTTGTCATTCTAGACAATTCATTTGAATACATTTTATATAGGTTTTTCATTTCATAGTTTATAAAGAGTGATGACAACTATCACCATACAATGCGAGGTTTAGAGTTGATCTTAGTATTTTTTGTGTTGTCTTGTTTTGTTTTCAATTCGTAGGGATAGTTAAGATACATAGTTATAAAGAGTCTTTGGAAAGCACAAGGGTAAAGAAAGAAAAAGCATTTGAAACAAAACAAAAAAAACTCGAGTATACATTGTAAAGTGCGATGGTGAAGAAAGAGCAATTAAATAAATAAAAGAGCCGCAAAATTGGGCCAATGCTTGAGTATACCTTGTTCTTCTGAAGTTAAATGTGCTCTTGGTTACTTTGTATTTTGACGACTCCTTAAGTTTGACTTCATTCATTACAACATTTAAAATAACTTGATGAATCTTTAAAAATTGTATGTGCAGTAGGGAGATGATTTCTAAACATGCTTATGGACATTGAATTCTAAACTTCCTTCTAGTATGTTGCATATGTTTTGGAATGCGAGGTTGAGTTGATTTGATTATTATATAGTGCAAGTAAGGGAGTTTATAAGTGGTGTTAATTTGTTTATTATGCTTACATTATTCTTTAAAAATTTTGGTTGATCAAGCTACACGAAGAAATTGAAAATTATGAGAATAAGTTGTGAAGAATGATATATATAATTTTCTTATTATTTTGCTCGAGGACTAGCAAAAAATTAACTTTTGGAGTATTTGATAATGTGTAATGATATATATTTATTATATCTTATTGTTATAGTAAATATTAAATTTTTATTAAAATTCATATTCATACTATAAATTATTTTATTTTATTTTATTTTTGTGAAAGCATAGGTGAATAAAGATAGAAATTGCTGAAGGAATGGAAGGAAGTGTTATATATCAACAAGAAGCCGTCCCATTTAAATCCCATGTGTTTCCTAACATAATGATCTTATCATCTTATTAAGGAAATAAAAGAGCTAATCATAGGAAAAAATATCAAGCGGCAGTCCTCATTAATGCATTTGACTAATCAAATCTAAACCAAAAATTTAGCATCAAATCTAGCATCAAATCTAGTATCAAATCTAATTTGAAGATTCTGAAGATATTTTTTTCCTAATTTTGTGGGAGAAAGTTTAACTATAAAAAGGGGTGAACGAAGAGCCAACGAAAAGCCGACGGAAAACCTAGAGAGAGCCGAACGAGAGACAGAAGGAAGATCATATTAGAGACGATAAATTTTTCGGATTTGTTTTCTTTTTTTTCCTCATGTTTTATTTCATACAAAACTATTGTGTGTATTAATATGAGTGGCTAAATTCTCTAAACTAGAGTTATGATGAAACGCTAATAAATTTAATTTATTTCTTGAATATTATGTGATGTATGGGTTGTTGATTTTATGTGAGTTATTAATTCTTGTTTGAAAGGATAATTAGATGTTAAATTTGAATGCATGATTAGTATTTAGTTTGATATCTAAATTATTATATTAATTGTGTTTGTGAGGACTAATCGAAGCATATTTATGCATTACAGGATTAATAACGGTAGTTAATATTTACTGGAGCAAAGTGAATGTAACTACATGATTTATGATTTCATAGAACCTAATGCATCGTTAGTAATTTCTAAACAAGGAGTTAGAATATCACTAGCGATATGTGATTTTACATAGGACCAAAGTTAAAGTCATAATTAGAAATCGTATCTAAGAACTGAACCAAGGTGTTAGGTACAAAGTCTTCACAATCATCATAATATATTATAATAATTATTTAAAAATTAAATTAGAGGCATTAGTGGTGGATTCTAAAACTCCAGTTATTTGCATACCTGTTTTTTCGATCTGTGTATTACTTTTCGTTCTTAGCTCTTATACACTTTTGATTAGCTTTCGCAAACACAAATTTTGTTAGTTAAAAACTTGAATTAGAGTTAACAACAATCTCTGTGGAACAAACTCGTTATCTGCTATACGGTAGACGACAATCGTGCACTTGCGGGATAGATTAGGATAGAGTCATTGAGTTTTTCTTAGTTGGTTTTGTCTACATCACTCGCGGTCCACGGGCTATCACTAAGCTATGTCACACGGCCCAAATTTCGCTTCCAATCCTAATGTATGCGACATATAGGAACCAATTCACATATTTTAATACATCGCCAAATCCCTACTTATACCCAAATAGGCGCCAAGACACATCCAAATTCAAGATTCGACCAATAACCACTCAATCCTCAATCATCATTCCAAATTTCATATTACTTGACCAGTGTAGGGCTAGCAAGTTGGAGGGCTTATCAACTCAAGAGACCATCAAATTCCGAATCGACTTCATATCATGACGATAAACTTTCTAATTACCAACACAAGAGAATGCCTAGTTGAACTGGATCAATTGGTGGTTGAACATTAGATCCAAAGTGTAAAATACCAATATACAACTCATCTATAAAGTGGGACACCTACAAAGTTGGCCCGTAGAATTCTAACGATGCCGAGTGCCGGCCGGAGAAGGGATTCGAGTGGTAATGATGCAACTGCACATCCTCACTGCAAGCACCTGTATATACGGGACTCACCTACAAGGTGGACACTTTTGATGCTCTCAAGTGCGTCTAAATTTTTGACCTTTTTTTGTTTTGTCCCTTTGTTTTGTCTTTATTTCTACCCTTCCTGTATGGGTTTTTCTTCTAGAGATGCTTCGTTGTAGCCATGAGCTTGGTTCTTTCACCTCTCGTTCTTTATAGAGTTCTTTCATCTTCTTATTGGAGCTTTTATAAGATTTTTTCTTTTAGCTCAAATCTTTTGTAATCTTCAAAATTTTGTAGTGTTATTGTGTCATCTCTGGTGAATGTAGTATTCTTTTGAAGAAGATCTATGTAAATATTGTCTTCATTATTATTGTTATTTTTTTTAGTGTTCTTGATGTTATTTAAGATTCTAGTGACTTTTTTGGCTAGATATGGAGAGATTAGTAAATAGATATCTTGATTAGGTACTTTGTAAGAAACAATCCTACTTCAATTCCAAGCTACTTAGTTCTATAGTTCTTTTTATTGCCTCTCCATTTTCACCATTCTAACAAATTGGTATCAGAGCCAACATGTCAGTCACAAAATTTGACATCAAGAAATTCAATAGTAACATGATCATTGGCCTATGGTGTGTTCCGAAGTATGCCGTAGTGATACAATAAAAATTGAAGATTGATTTATGTGCAAAGGAGAAGAAACCAGCTAATATTCATGTCCAAAAAGAAGAGAGTCGAACAAAGTCAAAATTGAACTCTCAAAACTCTCTAGATGCAAACATCGCTGAAGATCCTCTTTCCATTCTTACTGCTATTAATGATTATAGATTTGAATATAAGGATGAATGGATCTTAGAATTAGGTTATTCCTATCATATGTGTTCAAATCGGTATTTTTTCTCCACATATGAATCAGTTGAAGGTGTAGTTATCAAGATGGATAATAATACTATTTACAAAGCTATTAGGATAGGACCATTTCAAATCAAGATGCATGATAGAGTTGTGAGAACTCTAACCAATGTCAGATTTGTAACTGACTTGAAAAGAAACCTTATGTCTTTGAGTACTATTGATTCTAATGAATGTAAATTTTCAACTGAAGGTGAAACCATGAAAATTTGCTAAGAAAATTTATAGTTATGAGGGCAAAGAAGATTGGCACCTTATATGTCCTGGATAGTAGCACTGTCTCCGTTTTGGCAGTTGTTGCTTCTTCGTGTGTCTCTGTAGCCATCACAACTAAATTATGAGACATGAGAATGGGCTATATGAGTCAAAAAGATTTAGAACTTTTGAGTAGAAAAGGTCTATTGTGCAATCAAAAAATTGGCAATGTAGACTATTGTGAACATTGTGGCAAGCAAAAGAGAATTACTTTTAGAATTACAAGTAAAAGACCTAGGGGTGTAGCGGGGCGTTGAATTATTTTATGGCAAAATAGAACTAAACCGGTCCACTGTTTTGAAAGCAGTCACTAATCAGTTAGTTGTCAATAGATCGAAGGTTATTGACGAGTGACTGAACGTTAACTGAATCATGCAACAAAGTATTAGTACAATATAATTCAAACAAACTAATCAGAATTGAGAAAAAAATGCAAACTAGTCAGCACACCAAGAATTTTTACCTCGTTCGGCATCGAGTACCTACATCCATGCCACTTAATGCTGGAAATGAGATCTACAAACGTTAAGCCAACTTACAATCAACTAAGACTTGGTGTTTTACAAAATACCTCCGTCTCAATCGAGTCTCCTCGTAAGGACAACTCCAACAAGCGTTTTAGACTTCACAAACTCCCTCCACCTACACCCATGTACACATTCGCATAGACATAGCACAAACCCACTAACCTACACCTAAGCTAGCAAATTGAGAACTCGTAAGTTCTCAAAGAACCTCTCTCAAAGTTAAAAAGATCGTAGGTTCTACACAATATATCTCCCTAACAATGATATCTAACAACCACAAGAAAGCTCAAGAGATATCACAAAAGAAAACAAGAATGACTAAAGCTCAACTTAAGTGCATGGTTTGATGGTGTTTTTTTTTAATGACAGCAAGATAATGATCCAGTTTAGTGCACTGAAAATTATATGCATTGTTGGCCATCCTATCCTTAATGCTGTAGCTATATAGAGATGTCTTCTCCTCAATCTCAAGATCACAATTGCTGCAACCACTAAATCTTCCAAGGACTAGGAAGAATATACGCCCAAGATCAAAGCAAAAACACTAGTACATGTGTTCTTTCGGTTATTCTTCTCTTCTGAATATTTCTTTGATTTATTTTGTTGCATGTGTTAGATAACCTGCAAGATCAAATCAAAAGAGGAGGGGTGAATTGATTTGATAATTAAAATTTTTTGTTTAATAAAAACTCATATAGACAGAAGGTAGTCAGCCGGCTGTGTGTATGATAAATCGTGTGGACAGAGGATAACATAGTAGATACTGCAGTATGACAGTTTAAAGATAAATAAGAGCTACTCAGGAGATTTATTGTGGTTTGATAAACCTCTTTACCTACATCTACGGATGCTCTATCACAAGAGTTGAACCTTCACTAAACTTTTAACAACTTACACTCACAAAGAGCAAAGTGCTTCACCAAGCACACTTGCTGTTAAGAGTTTCTTCACAAAGATAACCCTTTACAGCCTATTGGACACTGCAGTCCCACTGGCTGATTTTTTAGTCTTGTTACAAAGTTTAAAAACTTCTACCAAGCCTCCTACGGAGCCTCTTTTACAAGTGCTCTAAGCATTTATCCTCTATTTTACAGAACTTTAATAACACATGTTAGGTATAGGATCAATCTCAATGCAAAAATAAACTTAAATAAGTAAGTGAGATGATCAAAGGAGATGCCAAATAATGTTCAGTAAATGATCAGCAGCAGTGAGAACTCTTTGCTATTAGAAATTGAGTCGGTGTAATGCTTATTCTCTTTTCTTTTGTTATTCAGTGTATTTCTCTATTCTCCTCTTTTCTTTTTCTGTTCTTCAACTTCCCTTCTTCTTATAGTGTCTTCTATTTTGTAGGTAGCTGGATCTTCCTGTTGGAGAAAACTTTCCGTTGGTGGCAAATATCCAAAGTAGATATAAAAAAGTTGTGATTAATCAGCTCCCTTAAGACTTTTATTAGCTAATATAGTGTAACTCTTTTATTAGCATTAAATGCACCAGTAAAGAAAATTTAAAACTCTCGCTTACTGCCCCCTTGCTTCTGCTACCCACTTCTTTCATTTAACGTGGACCCCAACAACTTGCTTTTTATTTTCTAACGTGGAGTTGAGTTGAATGGTAAATTTTTTCAGTGAGTTTGTTGATCATGCTTGATATTCTCTCCGTTAGCTTGTTTGCTCCAGTGAAGTTTAGGTCTCCATGGCCATCTAGCAACCTCTATACTTGAATTACTCTTCAATGGTGTGGTTACTCAATATAGCTTAATTTTGTGATGCAATATTGTAACAACATAGTACATTTGTTGTATGATATCACCTTGTAAGTAAATTAATGATTTTTTTTTAGAGAAAAATTAAAATCTGCATGTTCAAGCATTTCTACATTGTCAATAAGATATGATTCTGATGATATTTTGTATTGTGTTCTTTGTCTTCTTTTGTTGTGATTTTTCATGATTCTTGATATGAACTTGTAGCTAATATGTTCCTCAGTGAGTCTTTAAGATTTTACTTCAAATGGATGATGAATTTTTTATTGAATTACATCTGAAAAGTTGTTCCAGTAATGTCTGATTCTGCTCTTGTTTACTGAATTTTCATATATCATTCCACAATTTTTCGGAACTAATATGGATCATTATTTGATGTGTTATTCGATCAATCTTATAGTGTGCATGTTGGTTTGACTCCGAAAAATGAACAATTATCACGATTTTCGAAATTTTTTCTGTCCAGCAAGTAGTAGCGAAGTAGCCAGCTATCGAGTTCTCTGTTCTGTACTCTTCTCTATTTGCGATGCTTTGTTTCTATATCTAGCTGTTTGATCCATGTAGCAGTGACACAGTAATTAGGTAACTAACTGCTTGGTGGCTGAAGTTTGTATTCCTCTACCCGTGCTCTATTCTCTGACTACTGTTGATGCGCCTCTGAAGGAATTCTATATATAGCTAGCAAGTAGAAAGTTGGCTATCAGGTAGCTATCTGTAGAAGTGCTATAGATAGCTTGTTGTCTGATTGGTGAATGATAAATTTTATTTGCAAAATCCTGCAGAACCTGATTCAAGTTATTAGTTCACCCTAATTCATAAACAATAATTCTTAATCATTATTATAATGAGATCAATTTTGGGGTTCCAACAATCTGGATGTTGCTTGCTAATGTGGAACTCTTCTGCTATGCCTCAGGAACATTCAAAATCTCAAGTGAATTGGACATTATATGATGCCTTAAAATAATCCAACAGTCCAAGTGCTTTCTAGGGTTTCTACTGTCATGTCATCCAAATCTTGTGACAGATTTTCTTTAGGAACTAATATGATTTCTTTCCATAAAATTTATCTCTAGGATATCCTCTCCAATCTTCATACAAAGATCATCTTTAATTCAAACAAATGGCCAAGATATGATTCTTTCAATCTTTATAGATTTTCTTGGTATCTTCTTATATTCTCTCCATAAAATCTGAAAATAAATATTACGAATATATTTTTGATTGGTCTATCCTTTTCTGAAATCTGCTGCAACTATTTGGCATGATTAGAGAACAAAAAATAATTCGAGTGCACTCATAGCTAATGTGGTTATGTTCAGTCTGGAATGTATTATGTCCAGTCATTTTGAGAATTTCTCTAGACTTCGTTAGTACATGATATTGTCTCAAATTTGGACTGTCAATAGGTCCTTGATTCAGCTGCAAATCGGATCACCAGAATGTGACTCTAGCTGAGAGGTATTGAATTTGCACGTTGTAGTCCAGATTGAGTTCATTCGGATTCATCCAGAAATGGCAAGTGCAAAACAGTGAGCTTCTCCAATTTTTATAAGATTCGTTTCTCCACGGATAAGCTACATTTTGTACTGTAGAAACTTCACGATGTTTCATATCCATAGAAAAAATCATATTTCCAAAAAAGTCGTGTCTGAGCTGAGCGATATAACATTTACCGTTTGAAGTGTCAAAGTGTTGTCCAGTTGATCTAGTAATGTTAAGCAGTGTAACTAACGAACTTCACGGAATTTTCCTATCTTCAGTACCTGATGAAATTTTGTCCTCATAGCCTACATTTACTCTGTGTCAAGTCATTTTTTTCAAATTATATTAGGAGATCTCCGTTTGGTGCCGTTAGTAGAAAGATATTCATGTCCAAAATGACATGTTAGCGAAGACTCAACACTTAACCAATTTCTGCATGATGTTCTGTCCAGTTTCATATGCTTTTCAAATCCAACGTAGATATGTTCATAGCTTAGCAAAATTCTCAAATATGTGTTACCATCAAAATACTTTGGATTCTAACACCTATTCTGATTCTAAAAAATGGCTCGTCGCATTGAATGAAGAAATCGAGTCTTTATACGCAAACAAGGTTTAGGTTTTGGTAAAGCCACCAAAAGATAAGAAGATTGTTGATTGCAAATGAATTTTCAAGAAAAAGGGAGATGCTTTAGAAATCGAAATGCCCGATATAAGGTGTGGCTTGTAGAGAAAGACTACTCTCAAGTACCAGGTGTTGATTTCAATGACATCTTTTCACCTATTGTGAAGCATACTTCTATTCATCTTTTGCTAGAGTCAGTAGCCATGCATGATTTGTAGATACACCAGGTTAATATCAAAACTAGTTTTTGCATGGTGAATTAGAAGAACAAATCTATATGCATTAACTTGAAGAGTTTATCTTTAAGGGAAAAGAAGACCATGTTTGCATGTTAAAAATGTCATTGTATGTTTAAACAATCCCCTAGACAATGGTTAAAAATTTGACTCCTTTATGGTGGATATTGACTACAAACAATGTCAATATCACAACTGTATTTATTTCAAACAGCTTAATGATGGATCTTTTATTTATCTACTACTTTATGTTGATGACGTGTTGATTGCTGCAAAAAACATGTCAGAAAACCACAATTTGAAGAACAAACTGAGTGAAAAGTTTGAGATGAAGATTTTAGAAGCTATAAAGAAGATTTTGGGTATGAAAATCTTCAGAGACCGCAAAATTGGAAAGCTAATTTTATCTCAGAAGAGTTATATTGAAAAGGTTTTACAATGCTTTAATATGAAGCATCCAAACCTGTTAGCAGTCCTTTGACAGCTCATTTCAAACTCTCTCCAAGTCTATCACCTTAAACTGAAGAAGAGAGCTCTTCTATATCTCAAATTCCTTTGCTAGTGTAGTTGGTTGTCTTATGTATACAATGGTGTGTACTCGTTCAGTCATTTCACATGCTGTTAGTATTGTTAGTAGATATAAAAATTCAGAAAAAGAACATTGGCAAACTGTTAAATGGATTCTTCATTAACTGCGTGGTGCATCAAGTACTTGTTTAGAGTTTGTTAACAGTGGTTGCACACTTCTTGGCTCTGTATATTCAAGCTATGCTGGAGATTTGGATCGTAAAAGATCTCTAGTCAGCTATGTATTCTCTCTTATTCTGCTATAAGTTAAAAAGCCTCCTTGCAGCATTTAAGTTGGTTTATCAACCACCGAAGCTGAATATATGGCTGTTACTAAAGGCATTAAAGAGCTTGGCTGCAAGGTCTATATGGAGAGCTTACTTTGAATCAAGATATTTCTTCAGTTTATTGTGATAACCAAAGTGCTATTCATTTAACCAAAAACCAAATGCATCATGAGAGATTTAAACATATTGATGGTAGATTTTATCTTGTTAGATATATTGTCTCTCAAGGTGCTGTCATTGTGAAAAAAGTTGCAACTACAGATAGTCAAACTGATATGCTAACAAAGGCTCTTCCATTTTGCAAGTTCAAACATTGCTTGAATTTAGTTGGTATTAGCAGCTGATTTGGTTGGTATTCAATCCATGTAACTTTTTTTAGACACTTAAATGGAGAGAAGACTCGTTTTTAGTCGAAATTCAAGTCAAGATGGAGATTTGTTATATTTTGTCTTGAATTTCGACCTTATACAACCAATTTTGAGGTCCGAACGATCTTACGTGACCAAGTTTCGAGTGATAAAGACTCGTTATCGACCTTTGCACAGCCACTTCTCTTACAACAAGGAGTTAACAATCAGTTAATGACCTTTTATCTACTAAGGTAGATTTTGACAGTTTTTTCTATTTTGGCTCTTTTTATCTATTTTTGTTTCTACCCTTTTGGCATGGGTTTTTCTTCTAGAGAAGTATTTTTTGATACGTTTTGACCTCTCTTTTTCAGGGAGTTCTTTCATCTTCTCGTTGAAGCTTTTACAAAATTTCTTTTTGCACCAATGTTTTGTAAGCTTCACCAATTTTATAGTAAAATTCTTGTCTCATCTCCAGTGAACGTAGTATTCTTTTGAAGTAGATCTACGTAAATATTATCTTCATTTATTATCGTTATTTTTTTTAACTGTTCTTGATATTATTTAAGATTGTAGTGACTATTTTGGCTAGATCTGAAGAGATTAATCAATAAATATAATAAATAGATCTCTTGATTATCTGCTTTGTTAGAAATAATCTTGCTTCAATTCCAAGTTACTAGTTCTTCAGTTGCCTCTACATCTTCACCATTCTAACACATACAAATCCTACTTACGCATCAATGCTCACTTTTAGAACGGGCTGATAAGATGAAGTTGACGTCTTGGATGAAGACGCTATCATGATCAACAAAATTGAGCATTTATGACTTGTATCAGTGTGCAGCGGGAATCGCTCAGGCATTGGTAAGTAACTGAGGCCAACGAAAATCATAGATATTACTCGAAAACTGCAGATCTTGAAAAATAGCCAATGCCATCCGAAAGTTTCAACTGGACAAAGATAATCTGCATGGAGCTAGACTGCATACGGTAACGTTTTAGTAACTCTATCCTATACAAATCCACTAGCATAAACTAACACAAAAAAGCTATCCAATTAATATGATCAGTTTTACAGCTAAGAAAGACAAGTGTACAAGGCCAATCCTTTATGCCCAAACCATGTAGAACTTTGAGGGCAGAATCACCATTGCTCTTGACTGACAAGCTTGAGACCCCAGCTCATGTCTTCACAATGTCTCACATGAGGGACGAGCTCGCCAGTATCAATACCTCTCTTTGCCTTGCAGTCATAAAATGGAGGTGCATGGAAGCAGGGTTCCATTGACATAGCTCGACGGCAAGGAGGATTTGGTGCTGTCTTATTTTCTGGCTTAAACATTATCAGAGACTCAATACCAGCCAGACCCTGGGCAACATATCCAAATGTGGACCAGGCACTTGTGATCAACACATCAGTCATGCTTAAGAGATACATCTCAGCCCATGCTTTCATATTGTGTGTTTGCTTGTCTGTCTGCTGGTATTCTTCATGGCTTGGCTGATAGACTCCAATTATTTCGCCATTGGAAGCAGGGTGCTCCCAGTACATGTTTCTTATCTTCTCAAAGTATCCAGCATTCAAGGAAGCCATCAGAACAGCTTTTGTTTTCGAGCTTGATGGCATAGTTGTAGATTCATCTTGTGTGACATCAGGAAGCACCCTTTCCTTTAAAGAGCATGCCCGAATCTGATCCAAAACATGCTGAAATGGGCCATGGCCAGTGTCAAAAACCCTGACCTGTATGCCCACCCTTTCATCTGCCTTAGCAAGATAAGCTAAATAATACCGGGTAATCAAACCCCACACTTTGTTAGTTGGATGAAGAAGGTAACGTCCCAAATGATGGAACACAGTATCCCTTTTGGGAAAGAGCTGATTAAGTTCTCCCTCGTATGTAGGCATTAGGAAAAGGGATGGCACAAAGTAGTTATTGGATCTTAGCACCAGCCAAGGAATCTTGTGGAGGGTGAGCTGCTCTTCATCGCAGAAGAAGAGCTTGTCAAAGTCTCCATAATCATGGTTTAAATGGAGATACATATAACTCAGAAGTGGTTTCTTTGTGGCATCAGCATTACTGCTGATTAGCTTATTTTTTATGATGTTTCCATGACTTTGAGGAGATTTTATATCAAATGCATTAAACTCTTTGACTGGAAAATCCACCGGGAGCAACCAGGAGGTTTCAGGAAATGGCTCACAGAAAAGCTCATCCATGTCAACACCTCTATCAACAAGTAAGACCCGGTTTGTGAGAAGAGCATAAAGAAAGGTTGAAGTAAGGGATAGAATTCTGTTACCCAAGCCACTGTAAGATATCCATACCACGTAACTGCACTCTGTTGTCTCACTACTACGACCAGATTTAAGCTGATCAATAGCCCTTTTGTAAGAATCTGTTGAAGGACCACATCTCTTGTGAAGAACTTCATACTTCCGTAATCTTTCAACAAGATAAGAGGATGGTAAATGGGATGATGCTTTCCGATACATTACAGACTGGTACCTGCTCAAACAGGAATCTTCATCGAATCCAAAAGCCAAAAGACCACCAAGCAGTTTGTCCACTGAATGAATTTTGGATGCAACCAAATGATTTTCCATATCTAAATAACAAAAAAACACAAACAAACATCAGGAAGAAGTAATATAGTGCTAGCTTTAGTAAAAAGCCTACATAATGTTTTCTAGTGATTTACTCTTCAAGCATGGGTTTTATAAGAAATTGGAGAACAAAATAAAACTGGAAAAAGCTTCTTACTATCACAAAAAGGGATACAAACTCAGCCGAATACTACCAAGCACAACTTTAACAAAGCAATTTTTCCAGGTATTAAAGATTCTTATGAAAAGAATAAGCATGATGTAAAAGCTACTAAAGTAGATTTAGAAGATTGGGCAGTCTGCAACTACCATAAAACAAGATAAAACATTACGAGTTTTCTCAATCTCAGCTCGATACTAAGATTACATAGAGCACAGAATTAAAGAGCACAAGAAACCAACAAGCCACCCGACCAAATGCCATAGTTTGGGGATTGATTTATTTTTTAACTTCAAAAGAAAAGAAAAATAAGGAAAGGAGAACAGAAATACTCTGGCATTTTCTGTTTCTGCGGACGTTCCTAACAAATAAACCAGCCAACCGTTTCCAAATACCCCACATTTAGTAGAAAAGAACTATTTTTTAGAATTAAAAGAAAAGAAAAAAGCTTTCCTAATTTCTGTTGTTATGATCATCAGTCACCTGCTGTTGTTATCACTCGAACATCTCTGGAAAACCCAAGAACTTGTTTTGAAAATGAACTATTCATTATAAAACAAAAAGAACTACCTTTCCCTGTTCTTGTAATCACTAAACTGAAATCCACTACAAAATTAGAAAGTTTAACTAACTAAACCCTCCCCACCATTTTCGGAAAACCTACATTCTGGGCCAAAATAGAAAAACGGATTTGGTTGTGTTTTCCAGCACACCCACATCTTTGTTTCGAGAAAGAAAAAAAGTTAGATATAAGAATAAAAGAAAACACTGGCTTTTTCTATTGTTTTTGATCACTCAACCAATTCGAAAAGAACGAAAAAGAAAATAAAAGCAAAAGAAAATTCTCATTTAATTTTGAGAAAACAATCAACTTTGGGTATTCAAGAAAGGAAAAGAAAACTTTTTCTGTTCTTGTGATCACCGAGAGTGTCATTATTACCATTCACATATTTCCAACAAAGCCCGCATTTTTTTTAAAACAAGAAGAAAGTTTTAGCTTCAAATATTGACGAAATGATTAAATGTTAAAAAAATTTAGCTTTTCGAAGAACAATAGGAAATCTCATTTGAGAAAAAAGAACCATTTTTCAGGTTTAAAATGAAAAAAAAAAAAGAAGATAAAGGAAAAGAAATCCAACCTTGCCCTGCTCCTGTGATCACAGTAGTCCGGCCGCTGCTGTTGTTTCTAGCACCATGAAAGACCCGTAACCGTTCGACACGAGGAATCCAAACAGCATGTCCGGTATGGCCAACGGAGGATGAAAAGACCAGAACCCACACAAGCACACACGTCGCCACAGCAGCAGCGATCCGGCCGAGAAGCTGCCTTGCCGAAAATCTCTTCTGAAAGTTGGGATCTTTCTCTTCCGCCTCTGCCTGATCTTCCATCGCCGACAATGGAGAGTGTTGTTGTTGTTGTCTGCGGATCCGCTTCATGTCCATTTAGTTGTACTCAATTCAAAGTTGCCCGTCTCCCAATCTCAATCTCTCATTATATTGGTTCACATGTATTCCATTTTATTTATAGTGTTTGTGACTTTGTGTCTAATTTTACTAATTATTTTGTGTTTCATTTACATTTGTGAATTATAATCAATTTATATCTTATCATTAACAAAAAATAATTAAGTACATAGCTTACAAAGTCGATCCGAGTATTGACCTAGAAAACTCTTCGGATCACCAGACGACGGATTAGCACGTCGGACATGTCAACCAACTCCATCAAATTAGTTGTACGAAACGTATATTTCAAACTCCCGCAATTTTATTTTCTTCCGTCAAATTTTGAGTTTCTAACAGTTCATATATTTTAATTATATAAAAAAATCAGAATTTTATTTCTATATACGGAACTTCAGTTCTAATTTTCTTATTTGCACACTTTTCAATACAATTATATATTTTAATTTTCAATACACTTCTAAAATTTATTGAAACACAAATACTGAACTCTACTTTCACTTTATTTTTTAAGAAATTCTATTTCGTATTTTTCACTTTCACGAAACTCAGTTACGGACACTTGAAACACGCCCTAAGTTTGACCTCCTTTCTTCTCAAAATCATCGAATCAAACACCAAATTAGAAGAACCATACGAGATGCTAAAAGACTTACAAATATAAGCAGATTGGACTGACACAGTCTGCATACTTATACTCGCACCAAATTGATATGATCCAATCATATTTTTTATGATACGATATGATCTGTTTATTTATTTTATTTTTTTATTTTATATACTAAATAATAATAATAATAAATTAAAATAATTTTTTAAATTATTATTAAGATAAAAATAAATAAATAATATTTTTAATTGTTACAATATTTATTATTAGATATTTATTTGTCAACATTTACAATAATCGGATGAGCGGATCGATAATGTCGATCTGATACTACTTGTTACAACGGCTTGTGTCGGTCCAGTCTTATTATTATTCACGAGCTAGGTGGGCTAAAACTCTGCGCTATTTGACCGGATTACATATCGACTTATTTAGCTCGGTTCGAATTTCCACCCATAGCTAAAACTAGTGGTTGTTCGGTGACATTATTTTTTTACTTTAAAAAAGTTTTTATATTCTAAATTTTTTAAAATTTAAAATATATAAATATATTATATATCGTGTAATTTTTATATATAATTTTATTTTCTCAAAAAAATTAATTTTATCTTTTTAAAATTTTTTAATAAATTTATTTCTAAAAGAGTTCATTAGGTTAAATACTCACAAATATCTCGTAAACTAAGTAGCATTAACTTAGTCGTATTTGCTTAAAAATTAAATTTGGCATGCCGCCAGACTAACAAATTTTATTTGTAGACTTTAAAGAAGACCATGAGTCCCACAACTAAAAGTAAAAGGGTGAGCAATCATGTAAGAAGAAGAAGAGAGTGAAGCAAATCATATGATAAAGAGAAAGAAGTGCTTGAACGTTCAGCCACCTAGGCGAGTTAAATTAGATCATCATTATCAGAAGAAGAAAATCTCTAAAGTAGAAGAAGAAAAAGAAGAACCCAAATTTGAAGGGTAAGAACCACGAAGGATGGATCTGAGAAGAAGAAGTGAGATTTTAAAAGAACTCAAATAAATAAGTAAGTGAAGAATACAACCAAGTTTATGCACTCTCAAAACTATACTTTTAATTTTTATATTTTTTCATAAGAATCAAGTTGACTCTATTGGTGCATAGATATCACATATGCCCAACTTATATAGAAAATTTAGAAAGATATGTTTTGAAATTGTCTTGATGAGAATATCGACTAACTGATTTTCTAAACAAATCTTAGGCAACTCCAGAACTTTTTTCTCCAACTTTTCCTTAATGGAAAATTTGTCTACCTCAACATGTTTTGTATAATTATATTCAACTGGATTATGTGCTATATTACATGCTTCTTTGTTATCACAAAATAATCGAATCGATTGTTTAAATGCAAAGCCCAAATCCTATAGAAGAAGTCTCAACCATAATGCTTCACAAAATCCAAGTGATAAACCTCTACATTCAGTTTCTGCACTTGAACCTGCTACGACATGTTGCTTTTTCTTTCTCCATGTAAATAGATTACCGCCCACAAAGACAAAGTAATATAAAGTGAACCGTGTATCGTCAATTGCTCAAGCCAAGTCAGTATTAGTATATACATCTATATTTTGATTATTCATATTCTTTGTAAACAAAATTTCATTTCTAAGAGCGGACTTTAAATACCACAAAATATCCATCACCGAATTCGTGTGTTGCTCTCTAAGATTATGCATAAATTGGTTAACAATGCTCAATGCATAGGTAAGGTCAGGTCTTGCATGTGCTAGGTACATCAACATTTCTATCAATATCTGATATCTCTCTTTATTAGCTGGTACCTGATTAGCTTCAATACGCAACTTCAGACCTTTTTCCATTGGTGGATCAACTGGTTGACAGGCAGATATACCGGTCTCCTCTAATATATCCAAGGCATATTTTCGTTGAGATAGAAAGATTCTTTTCTTAGATCGGAGCGCTTCGATTCTTAAAAAGTATTTCAAGAGACCAAGATGTTTTATCTCACATTCTCTAAATAAGTAATTTTGCAATGCCTTTGTTTTCATGTGGGTCATTTCTATAACGATCATGACATCTATATACAATATGTGCAGTGATTTTGCTATATCTTTCTTCAGAAATAAGTTGTGATCCGAATTGTTTTGATGGTAGCCAATGCTTCCATAGACTTTGTGAATCTTCTAAACTATGTTTTTGGAGATTACTTCAGTCCGTAAAATGATTACTTTAATCTACACAACTTCTGCCTATGAGTTGCTGATGACATACACTATGGTGGAAGATCCATATGGACCTATTCAGTCAACTCACCATGTATAAAGACATTCTTAGTAACAAATTATGGCTAATCTAAATTCACAGCTAAAGATAACAAAATTTGAACTATATTGATTTTAGCTACATGTACAAAGTATTTGTGTAGTCAATTTCGTAGATTTGAGTGTACTATTTTGCCACCAATTTTGCTTTGGAACATTCGATTGTACTATCTAATTTATACTTTACAGTATATACCTATCAGCATCCAACTATGATTTTTTCGGAGGGAGATCAATAAGTTTCCTAGTTCTATTTTTTTGTATGGACTTCATCTCTTCATTCATAGCTTCTTTCTATATTGGGTCATTTAAATCTTCCTACATATTGTTAAGAATAGATACAGTAGTTAATTGATTTACAAATGACAAATTTGATTTCGACAGCTGATAGTTAGACACATAATGACTCATCAAAAATTTGGCATTACTAGAAAGTTCAAGTTCTTATGTGGGTTTAGGAATACCTCTATTATATAGTTATGGTAACTATTTTCTGGACGGTTCAGACACTGGTATATTTGTTGATTATGGAGCAAGAGACTTGGGACAAGTTAAAATTGGTGTCACATATTTAATTTCTATGTGTTCATTACCATTTCTATCGAAAGCCAAACCCATCAAGTCCTCGTCCATTGCATGAGAGAGTTGCAGTCACTATTGTCCACAGCTTGGTTAGCAAACTCAGACAATACACCTCCTTCAGAAATATCAAACTCATAATCTAAAGTTTGAACTTTTTTAAAATTCTTCCCCTGAAATTCAGCCGTAGAAGAAAAGCATATTGTATCTTCATGAAATATAATATCCATTGCGATAATCATACGATGAGTTAGAGGATGATAATACCGGTACCCTCTTTAATGCGTAGCATACCCAAAAATAAATATCTCACAGCTCAAAGACTCAAATTGTTATGCTGATAATGGTGAAAATGTACAAAACACCACATAGCCAAATATACGAGAGAGCAAGTTCGAAATTGCCGGTGCGACAACTGTTTCAAAAAGATATGTAAATGGTTCTTGAAATCTATAAAACTTGATGGTACCCAATTTATATTATATGCTGTAGAGGCAAGTGTTTCTCCCTAATAAATTAACGGCATATAGGCTTATATCAATAAAATACGAAGCACTTCAAATAAGTGTTGATTGTTTCACTCGGCAACCCCATTTTGTCGTGATATATTAGGACATGTAGTTTGACAAATTATACCATTTGCTTCAAAATACAGCTGAAGTGCGGAACATATATATTCGGCACCATTATCACTACGAAGGACCTGAATTTGTGCATTGTATTGAATCTAAACTATCTTATGAAACCTTTAAGACAAGCAGTTAATTTTACCTTTAGACTTCAACAAACGTAACAAACCATCGTGATCCATTTAGTATAGTAACTTTAGATGAAACTTCAAACATCAGAATGTAATATTATAAAAGAACGTTGACTTTTATTCAAACACAACGAAAATGAAGTACGATAATATTTGCCCAGTTCACAGACATCACAATAAAAACAAGAAACATCAAGTTTGTAGATAAATTTGAAAATAATTTCTTTAGATAATAAAAAAAACATGTCCTATGTCGTCGATACCATAACAAGATTTCTAATTTCATCTTCTCACTTTTTAAACCGTCCACGGCAAAGCTTGATATAACTTGTCGGAACTTTGTGGCATCAAATTCAATTAGTACAACTATCCTTGATTGGTACCATAACCAATCGTATAATTTGTTTGGATGTCCTTAAACACACAAGATTTAGGCCAAAAAATTACAACACAAGATAAATTTTTGATTATTTGGAAGACAGATAAAAGGTTATAACCTAAGAATGAAACAATTAAAAGTGAATATAAACTTAAACTATTAGTGATGGATAGAAATCTTTCACCAATAACGGAGTTTAAATTATCATTTGTAATTAAAACAAAACTTTGTGATGAAGGTTTAAGGTTTAAAACATGTCTAGAATCATATATCATATGATCTGTAGCATCGGAATCAATTATCCATATATTATTAAAAACATGTGTAGAAGTATGCAAAACCTTACCTCTATTGTCTTTAGTAGCGGCTACGAATGCTAAGGCTTTTTTTAGCTCCATCATTGTCCTTTATCTTATCTCAACAGCTGTAGCAATATAGCCTTTCTTGGAACATCGCTTCTGCTGATCACAATTATGATCCCACCAATCTGGATATCCAGATTTATTGCAGTGAGTGCATTTGTAGGTTGATTCGTGTGCTTTCTTAAAGTTAGATTTTCTACAATCCTGTCGAATTTATACCACCATAGTGGAAAGTTCAGAATTTTCAGGTTCACTATTTAGAGAGAGCAACACACCGACTCACGACGAACTAGTTAATAGCAATTTTTTGAAATCTTGGACTGGGTTTTTTCGAAAAATCTCTCCACGAATCTGTTCAAAAGTACTATACAATGAAGTATGAAAAATGTGTATTCTTAGTCGCTGAATGAATTTTCTGTATAGCATAATATCATCAGGATGATTCATGAGCACCTTATCACAATGATATAATTGCCGAAATATTTTAGTCAACTCTGTATAATATTCAGAAAGAGATTTTCAATTTTATTTGGCGGTGAAAGCTCTTTAGTTCAAAGAGAACACCTGTAGTTCATCACTCTCATTACAAAATGTCTTTGACAAAGCACTATAAATTTTTCGAGCAGTGGGTAAGCACCAATATCGCTTCATAATTTCTATAGTCATGGACATTAGTAGCCACCTCTTAACTTTCTGATTTTTATGGTACCATCTTTTATATCCATCTTCTTACTCATTTGATAGTTTTATCTTGCCACAGATATAAGAGACCTTCTCTCTTTCAGCAATATGCATCTCTATTAATTAAGATCAAACATTATAATTGACTCATTAAGAATAATTCATAAATTGAAAGTACCTTCAGATTGAATAAAAATGGCACAGTACTTGACATTGTTGTTGTCCCCCTTTTTTTTTTTTTTTTTTTTTAACCTGAACAAGCTTGCAGACTCGACTCGGACTAGTTTTGAACTAGGCGGGGGCAGGCCTAATCAAGAAGATGTGGCTGCTGGAAGCGGCATAGTGAGCAGAGAATCAAACTGCGGCAGCACGAGGTAAGATCAAGCTGCGGTGGCTGGCGACGAGCAGAAGACAGCAATCTGGGCTAGGCTAGGCAGCGGCGGCAAGCTCGGCAGCGGAGAAACCATATTGGATTCCAATTTGATGGTAGTAATGGTACAAGCTCACTAGAGTAGACTGAGCAAGTGGCGGCGAGACACAATTCGACGGAGATTCAACCGAGAATTGTGATTTCGTGACTAGTTCTGGTGAAGGTAACCATCCTCGATGCGGTGACGGTAGCGGTGGCAAAGCTAAGACCAAATCTAATATAAGATCGAGAGCAAGACAGCATAGCGACAATGATAACAACATCGGCAAAGCTAGTTTTTCTCCTCTTTGTTTGTTTTAAGATTCATCAATCAAGACCGTCGATTTTTTTAATAGTAACAACAATCACTAGTTGTCTAACGTCGTATTAAAATATAATAATATAATTATGGTAAAATTAGATTTAGCTATGGTATCAAGTAGATTCACTTGTGATTATTTTTTTTAAAATATGTACGATATATAAAAATATAAGTATCTAAATTAAAAAGAATATCTAAATCTAATTAGGAACGATATCAAACCTAATATCTAAATTAGAGAATATATCAAACTAGATATTTCAACATAAAATAAAAATTGAACTTTCCGTTTCTAAATATTCTTTTTTCTTTGTTTTCTTTGAACATAGAATACTAAACGAAACAAATAACTACAAGAATCTCTAAACTAGGTACCTTCTGAACAAATAAAAAATAAAAAGGAGTTTCATTTGCGCTTTTGAATCAGTTTTATAATGAAATTATCAGATAGTCAGAGAATGAACTGTTAACTACTAATTGGAGAAAGAGACAAAAATATCTATAAACTAGTGTTATTTGTAGATGGTGGGTGAGTAATTGCTTCCTTTCATTTGCTATTATAAAGATGAAATCTTTTGATGTTCATATTCATATGATGGCTAGAAGGTCGCATGACGCATGTATGATGGCTGAAAAAAGGTCCTAGGTACTGTTCTTTAGAGTAGCATATATTACATATTATGTCATTTTAATAATACTATGCAGTTTTTTAAATATTTAAAAAAAAGAATTTTAAAAAGTTTTTATGAGACTTTTTTGAAAACGAATTTAACTTTATTTATCTAAAAAAATAATAATTATATACAATATTTATAACATATAATTTACTTTTATTTTAAAAAAATTTAAATTTAATTTTAAATACTATAAAAAACTTTTTAAAAAATAAAACATTTAAAATAAAATTATGAAATGAAATAAAAAAAATTTCAGACGACCCCATAGGATTATTTTTTTGGGTACTCATTTATATCATTCTTGTTAATGTATGGCTGGAATAGGATACAAACTCCAGTCTACAAATTTCTAGTCTGGAAAATAGTGCAACTTCATCTACCATTTTCTTGTTAGACCAAACGAATATAAAACACCACAGCCTAAATTTGTAACTTGTTTCTTTTATTTATTTATTTTATAACTACAGCGAAACTTTTAGTGTTCTTCTCGGTCCTGTGCCTGGAAGGCTTCTAGATAGCTAGATTTTATACTAGTACGTTACTACGAAAATCTTTTCAACGCAAAATTTTTTATATGCACGGTACCGATACACAGACACAAGCACAAGAAGAAAGAAGTACGAGAATAACGAAGCCTGCCTACACATGCAAATCATGTCCTGGATACAATCCGTAAGGGCAGACTAGAGCAGAGGTGCTTAAAGAATTCAGATGCTTTCTGCAGAAGAGAATCTAATGGTAGTACCAATTTAGTAGAGTTTTATTAGAAAGTGGTGTTAGCTATCTAGCGAGTTTTATATCAAAAGTTTTATTTTAGTGAAAGTTTAGGAGAGTTGTATTAGCATTACAACTCTCTGTTACCTTCTAGGAGTTGCAGTAATTTTGCATCTCCTTGCTTGCTTTAGAGTTGAAAGCTATAAATAAATCCTTATATTAGGTATTAGGCATGGATGAATTATATTTTATTTTCTTTTAACTTTTTTAGTTTAGCTGTAGTCACTACTCATGGTTCATCAATTTTGCAGAGCGTTACGCTAGTGTTAGACATATTGGCAAATTTGAAATGGCTTAAAAATAAAGCTTTTTAAAAAAATTTAAAATTTTCTTTTTAAAAGTTTATTAGAAAATTTTTAAATATAATAAATTTATTATGTATAATTGTTCATATCTTCTAAAATTTTGAAAATACTTTTTACGCCATGTGAAAGAAATTTTCAAAGTTAAGAAGCTAAAAATTCTTCCAATAAGTAATGTCAACTATAGCATATATAAATGCAAACATTCTTTCCATTTCATGAAACTACCTGAAACCTAAATTCCTCGCTCTCCACAAAATGGCGTGTTTACCTAATGTTAAATTTTTTTTAAAAAAATAAGTCTGTAAAAGTGAGTTTAAAGTTTAAAAATAAGATTGGTAAAAGATGAATTATTACGGTTATTTTGTATTAAATGTAATTTTAGAAGTGAAATTTTTTATTTAAAATTTAAATGTTGGAAGTAAAATTTTTTGTGAGAAATTTCAGTTTAATCTTTTGTATTTATTTGTTTTAAAATTGAGTCAGAAGTACAATATTTTTAGAAAAAGTGAGTTTATACTTTAGGTAAATATGCCCAAAATGCTAATGAAGAATTTCTCCTCAAATTCCGAAGAAAATAAACAAGGAAAAGCCTGAATTAGTAGAAAAATTGAAAATAAGAACTACATTCATCTATAGTTATAGATGCAGATGTGACCTTAGTTGTAAAATTCAGATCGGACCATATGAGTAGATGTGAAAATCATCGATCCGAAATCTACGCTAGACTCTGTTTACAAACTAATTGAATTTGCAGTCAATCCCAATTGATCCGAGTCGATCCAGATAGTTTTCGAGCTAATCCGTCAACCTGACTGACCAGGTTGACCCAGACAAAATCTTTATAAAAAAAAAAATCTCGATTGTTCTTATGTCCGCCGACTTTGCGGCCGCCATCTTCTCTCTGATCTCTTCTCCGCCTCTTTATATTCATTTTCTGATCTCTATCTTGGGGTCAAGTGGTTCTTTCCTTTGCACAGAGAGTGCATAAATTTCTATCACTAATCTTAATCCTGACTCGATCGGTAGTAGTCTGCTTTTCCTTCAAATCTCTGATAATTTACTGTAGGTGATGCCGACAGGTTTTTGGTCTCATTAGTGCATCGACATCTGCTGATGGATCACCTCTGCTGACAGTTATTGCAATTGAGGTTGATAGGTTGAGGGATGTTGAGACATTAACGCTAACCATGTCGAAGTGGATATTTGAAACATAGTGTTTGCGACGGCTGTCGACCTCGACGCTACGGGCACTGACTTGAAAAGCAGTGAAATCATTCACACATGGGTTGGTTACAGCGCTTATCAGCTCAACGTGTTCATCTTCCGCTCAACCGAGTGCCTGCAGTGTCGGGTTGTCGTACTACATAGATCTTGGCAGATTTGTCAATGGTGTAAAGTATGTTTGGCTTTTCTAGTTCATCTCAAGGCATTACAAAAATCCACAGCATTGATTGGTGGAGTTTCTTCTTACATAATCCGACGGGTTGATTTTTTAATATGTCAGATCAAATCGCGACTTATCGATCCGAATAAGTTTCTAAATCGACGTCTGGTCCGAATCTGCAAACTATTATTATTAAATATATATGTCTATCTTTTTTCAGTTATAGTTATTTAACTACCAAAGTTTAGAATTAGGCTTCCGATTAAATTTGAAGAGGTAGTGCACCGTATTTTTATTTGGACTAAGCTTAAATGAAATTACTGGAAGGCATGATCCATAAAAAGCAGATAACCCGAAACATTTCAAGAACTCATTGAATCCATTGTTTGGGCGGAGCCGAAACATTTGGGTCGGACGTTGACTGGGCCCTCCATGAGCAACTTATGGTGTGTGTAAGTTAGTCTTTTTCAGTGAAACTTCGTTCCACGAAATAGCATTAAGCTAAGGAATTCTTTTCTCCGTAGGTGCCTACTTATTCAAGCAACTTTTTTCAATCGAAGTATGAAATTTGTTGTTTGTTTGCATATTAATGTTTTAGCAGAAAAATTCTCGAACTCTAATTATTAGATATTTGTGGTGTATTTTTGTTAATCAAAACAATATAAAAGGTGTTATGTACAGTATCAATAATATTTTATTGCGCATTCTACGTTTCATCTTATATATCATCTTACTATTTTAATTTAATATATTAGATACTTTATATCATATAAATTAGTTTAATTAAAATATAATCTATTTCTGATTTAGATGAGAGAATATATAAAGCTCAATAAGTTTCAACATTCGATGAGTGCTTAAAACAAAATTCGAGACATAAGCATTGGTCCGAAGAGTTGTTCGCAGAGTGCGACTTGCTCAAACTACTACATCTTCTTTAATAATTGATGAAGCAAATAAAAGTAAAATATTTTGAACTAGGATCTTCTGCCGCTTGCCTTCAACTTGCACCTATAATTCAGAGACATCTATACATATTTTTTATCTGTTATTTTTTATTTATTAATTATTAACTATTTCATTAGTATTAGTAGCTGTATTACAAAATCAAATAGTAGTGAATGCAATCTAAAAGGTTGATGAACAATTATCTTTATTTCAGATCTAGCATGTCAAAGTTGATGTACACGTTTTATCAAAAGTAAACTAATCTTGTCATCTAATAGAAACAACAATTGTAAATAAAACCTGAAAGTAATTTAGTAATACAAGATTATACCGCAAGCTATTCTAATTAAAAACGCGTCAAATTCAACAGGTGAAGCAAAGAATATAATGGCCAACATGTCTCAAATTGAAGAAAGAAAAAAAAGCAAGAAGCAAAGAATAAAACACATCACATAACAATTTACATCCTTTTTTTCCCCTCCACCTACTAAAATAACTGAATTCATTTGCTTACCGTTCCTATTTTGATACAACAAAACTAAAGCAACCAAAAACAAACTTCTTCCTCCGTTACCATATCTGCTGTCATCCTTGCCGCAACCACGGCGACCGCCTTCAGGAATGCCGCCGCTCTCCTTCTTCCTTCTTCCTCTCTTACTTAGCTTAATTTTGTTTTTCTTCGCCTCAGCATCTCCTCCTCCTCCTCCTCCCCTTAGAGGTATCTATAATACAACTTATTCCACATATGCCAATGCAATAAGTAGTTTAACTTATTTTTGTTCTTTCGTCATCTTCTTTTGCTCAACGTCAAGTTTCCTCTCACGGGTTCGAATTCTGATGTGTATTTAACTTTACTACCTTGATATATATCCAGGATTCTTTATCAACTGCGGGTCAGAAGAATCGGAGAAAGAAATCAACGGAATTCAATGGATAACAGATGAAGGGTTCATCAAAGTAGGCAATGTCTCAAACATCAACACCACAAACATTTTACCAATTCTTTTCACCTTGAGATACTTCCCAGACACTTCTGCTACAAAATATTGCTTCAGTATTCCAGTAGCGAGGGGTTCAAAGTACCTTATACGGACGACTTACTTTTACGGTGGTTTTGATGGCCGGGTAGAGCCTCCGGTATTTGATCAGATCATCGGAGGAACGCATTGGAGTGTAGTTAACACTACTGACAACTATACCAATGGACTTGCTACATTCTATGAAGTAGTCTTGGCTTCACAAAGCAAAGGATTGAGTTTTTGTTTAGCAAGGAATGAGCGCACAGCTACTTCAACTCCCTTCATATCTGCTATTGAGTTGATTTACTTGGAAGATTCTATGTACAATTCTACGGATTTCCGCATAAATGCATTTGGAACAATAGCACGCAGTAGTTTTGGTCCGAATGCACAAACGTTTAGGTAATCTATCCTTTTCTTCAATTTCCATAAGTTTGTATTTCTTATTCCGAAAGAACTAAAAAATAGTTTAAACTTATAGATGACAATACAACTTCAGTTTTTTGAATAAAAAATTTCTTTCACTAGCTATCCGCATGATCCATACAATCGATACTGGGGATCATTCAACGGCAACATGAATACATCCTACAACCAACCCAACATTTCATCATAGAATTTTTGGAACCTCCCTCCAGAAGAGGTGTTTGAGACAGGTCTGATAGGCAACCCAGGAAGCAATCTCACTCTTGAATGGCCACCCGTAACGCTCACAAGCACAGATTATTATCTGGCCCTCTACTTCCAGAACTTGCAGGATACTCCAAGTTTGAGTAGTTGGAGAATCTTTGATGTTTATGTTAATGGCAGGAGTTTGTATACTGGTCTAAATGTTACAACTGGTGGTACATGGTATTTTGTCACTATCAGGAACGACACAAATTCAAATAGTCCCGAAAAGATCATCTGATTCACCTGTGATCAGTGCTGCTGAGCTCTTTCAAGTAGTTCCTCTCAGCAAAAGGACAAGAACTTCAGATGGTACGATTCATTGAGGTAGGGCAAAAGATACTTTGAACTACAAATCGTTTTCCCTTTGGAATTTAACTCTTGCATTGCAATGGCGAGTTTGTCAAGAAGCCTTCAAAATCACCTGCAGATTGGAATGGAGATCCTTGTTTGCCTGTACGAAAATCATGGACTGGCGTAACTTGTGCACAACGGAAATTTGCACGAGTTATTTCACTGTGAGCTTGAGTGATCTCTTCTATTTAACACTTCAGAGGACAGAAACTTCAGTAGTTTGAACATTGACAAACTTACTCCTTTTAGTATTAAATCTTTGATTTTCTTTCTGCTCTTTGCTAGGAATTTCACAAATTTTGACCTGTACGGTTCGTTACCTGAAAATATTGGTAAGCTAACTGCAATAAAGAGCATGTAAGTTTTTCCTACTTAACTTTTGCTTGAAAAGTTTTTCCTTCGATATTCTTGCTTCAATGATATGTTGATTATATTACTAAGGCAAAATATCAAAATCCTTCAAATTGTTTGAAAACTATCTTGTTGTATTAATTCTGATGGTCGATCAATATATTGGCAGTTGCTTGGTGGTAACAAGCTCTTTGGATCAATTCCAGATACTATTAAGTTCACTCAAGCAGTTGGTTTCATTGTAAGCTTGGTTTTTAATGAACACATCAGGTTTTTCCGGCTTATTCGTTAAAATGATTTCTGAATTGCAGGCATTTGGAAAGCAATAAGCATGCGTTTGAGATTGCGTTTCTCTAACGTTCATTTTCAATTTTTTATTTCACATTTTTTGATACATATTTTATAAATATTTAAAAAATTTATTCAAAAATTTAAAAAATTTCTACGTAATGAGATCTTTTTATTACATTTTTATTATTTTATTAAAATTAAAAAAAATATAGCTCGTTTTTTAAAAAAATAAAAATATTTTTTATTTTAGAAAAACTCTATTTCATAAGCACTCCCAAAATTAAGTGGACAAATACCTTCATCACTTGGCACCCTTCCAAAACTCCAAGAAATGTAAGATATAAATGCAAAAGATGAAAAATGTCAATTCTTTTAACTAAGATCTTTGCGGAAAGATGAAAGAATCAAACTGCTTCTAGAAATTATGTCAAAAAATTGGTTCTTTACTTATATGCTGATCAATTTTTCGTAAATAAATATATTCTTGTTCCCTTTACATGTACAAATGTTTGCTTCTTCAATTTCTCAGGTACTTCCAGCAAAATAAATTCCAAAGTCAGCTGCCACAAAGTTTACAACAAAGAAATATAACTATCAAGTAAGGCTTCCCTCTTAAATTTTCAATTTCATTTGTAACTATGTATTTCTCGCTAATATACTCTAATTTTTGCGCTCTTTGCAGGATCTAGAATCTAATGTGGTCAATTACAATGATCAAAACATGAGCAACCGTCAGAAGCAGGTTGGTTTTAACCCGATTACTTTAAAGGACAATGAAGGTAATTCATGCAAGAATTCCCATTCATCAAGGCAGCTAAGCAGCCAGTTTAGCTAATTTTGGAATGCACATTATAATGATGAAAAAAGAGCACTTCGTCCTACTTGAAAGTTTTCAGACTAAGATATAACATCTTTTATTGTAAACAAGATACCTTCATTCTTTCATTTATCACAGAACAATAAAGATTGTTTCGTGTACTGCCAAGATCTGTATTTTTTATAAGCAAAGACAAATTACTTGCCGCAAAACTTTTTTGGATAACATGTAGCATCTTTCACTTCGATTTCAGCAAATTATGTCAGATAGGCAAACAACTATATGTGCAAACCTGAACTAAAGAGTGCTAGAAACACAGCATTCAGGAATTTCAAATGGTAAAACTAACTATCAACAATTGGTCGGAAGTTAGAAGTTTGGTCGTTCCCTTTAGAAAGTGGCTATCCTATGTATAACAAAGAACGCCTCAGAAGTCTATCCAAAACCCCTATCGAGTGATGTTAAAAACGACTATTAGATTGAGACTCTGAATTCATAAAAGGTGTACACTGGACAATAGTATCTAGCGAAAATGTTAAGCCTTAAAAGGAAGGCAAACCAAAAGGTAGTTGTCCAACAGCAATTCTTAAATTGATAGACATGTCTTCTGCATGTTGTCTCTCTTTTCTGGTGACCTCGTTTTTTATTGTCCTCTTAGCATCTACAATCTCTATACGAAGATCAATCAACTATTCTGGAGTTGCAAACAACTCGATCCATTTTCGCATTCCATGTTCAAGACAAAAAGCCACAATGATAGCTGCATCAGTACAAAAAACTTGGAATTACGCTGCAACCTCGTTGATGTGCTGGGCGCAACTTTTACCAGGGGGAATGAAGATTAGATCATCCCAGCCGGAATTGTTATCATTGATCTGCATCCAAATGATGTTCGTCATTAAGCTAATGAAACCATGAGGTTATAATAGCCTCAGCGATAATCAGAAATGTGAACCGAAATGGTGCTTACCTCCATTTTTCTCAAAACATCTTCTAGACTTCCCACCTACAGTACAAATGCATATGATTCCTCAACCACCAACCAAACCATTGTGCATAATATAAGAAAGAGGTAAAATATAGAAGTAAACTTCACCATGATATGCTGGGAAAAACTCGATGCTCTTGAGGCTTTAGAGACTTTCGTAAGTTCTCTTTCTATATCTTCCTACACATCACAACCAAAAGAAGCAAGTCACTAAAGTTTATTATCTTCTGCCATACATGACTGTGATAAAACTTGGTAAATAAACCTTTTGAAAGTATATTGGGCAGTATTGCTTGTTTCTCTTCTTGATAACTAAGAGATCTGACTGCAAACAAAAATACACGAAAGAGTTTAGAATAACATTTCACTTGAACAAAGATATATATACTCTAATGAAAACTGCAGATGCCAAGACAGCTAAACGTACATTACACTAACGAAGTAATATTCATAAAGTTATCAAAGCAATAGCTTCTAACACTTGCATATTAACTTATCACAAGAAAGAGTGGTCACTTCACTGCGACAACAATCTTTTTAAATATTAGCTGATGATTTTAACGCCCCCATCATTAAAATTATGGTTGTAGTTAACAAGATTGAACCACTTAATTTTTTTTGTAGATGATTAGTGATTAAATGGGTAAACTTTTGTATATATGTAAATTAGTTATTAAAAATGAATATGATAGAGTCATAAAACCAATAAAATTTGTTATATGTAAATCTAACTGAATACAATTATAATTTTTGATATGTATGGATTTCAGACCTCAAAAATTATAAATAGGGAAATAAA
Source organism: Acanthochlamys bracteata (assembly GCA_019914995.1). Taxonomy (NCBI): domain Eukaryota; kingdom Viridiplantae; phylum Streptophyta; class Magnoliopsida; order Pandanales; family Velloziaceae; genus Acanthochlamys; species Acanthochlamys bracteata. The sequence goes on along the minus strand of CM034142.1, from coordinate 3,154,741 downwards.
TGTCAGATTTCACACACTTTAATTTCACCCTACTTAAAAAAAAAGTATGCTTGTTTACCCTATTGCACAAAGTTAGTATTTAGTGGACCGGTCTCAAAGCCTTTCAGTAGAAGTTTGCAAAACATAACAATAACAATCCAATTTAGAAAATATATTATGGAGTGACCTTTTAGAAAACTTAGTGACCCAAACATCGAAAATAGTTTATTAAGTGGCCGAAAATTGTGAATTAATTTTGCAAAAATCGAGCATAAATTTCATTATAGTTGAATAGTGATTTTTGGATAATTGTAGTATATGTTTAGATAATTTATAAATTCATATTATAATTATAACAACAGCAATAAAATAGAGCAAAAATAGTATAATGGTAACTAGCCCTCAAAAGCACATGCAACTGACATCAAGTATAATGGTAGCCTCGGAAGAAGAATTGCTAAGTAAATTTGAAACTCAGCAATCTCATATTCCTTCATAAGAAGCATTTGGCAAATGTGATATAATCAACATCTCATTTAAGCATCACAATAAACAGGCCTAACATTTAGAGTTTAGGAATTGTACCTGGAAAACGGGAACTCCATCAAAGCTTTTAACTCGATCAGCAGTCTTTAGCTAATGAAACCAAACCAAAAATTAGGAGGCTTCCAACAAGAGCGAGATTAAATACTTGAATAAAACAAGATTTCCAAGCAGGAACAGACAAAACTTTGCGAAAAGTCATGGAGGGAAACAATGCTATCATCTCACATAGTGTAGTTGTATATAATATGAAGATTAAGAAAAAAAAGATACTTAAAGTGGTTTACCTATTGAAGACTAAGGCATAAATGCCAATATGATGCTTCCTAAAGAACTTCTTGAAAAGAGATCTACCAACAAAGGATTGCTTGTAATTGGTAACCGTTTTCGAACTGCTTCAACCAAAGAATTTGTTTATAATACTCCTTTTAAACAAAAGCAGCATGAATCCAAAACTCACACGTTATTTGTTTGTTAGCAAAAGTAAATTACAATAATTGCCTCTACTCAGCTGTTTGATTGAAGAGCTTTCCATCATCACAACAAAACAAGTGCCACCAACTGCGTAAGGAGGAATAATGAATTCCAGTTGACTTGGTATCGGAGGCGTTATTTTCTCCACCTCCACATCAGCATTGCCGTTGCTTCACCATCTCCTTGTTTACAGGTGGTTGCACACGCGTCCCAAAAATGGGAGGTGGCAGCACTTCGTTGCTACCACCTCAGGCAGTCTCTTTCCACCACCTTCTAGATTCCAATCAAAAGAGGCAGCAGGCTAAAAGCCCTATAGAAGGAATTCACCCTTATTTAAGTACAACCATTGCTTTGCCCTCTTACTCCTGCCTTGCCCATGTCTGTGCAAATTTTAATGGAAGAACCGATAAATGACAGCAGTGCAACCAGCAATGACTCGCAGGAACCGACGGTGGAGTTCGAGGTGGTTTGGTTAGAGGTTGTCATCAATCACAAGCCTATATAAGCTAGAAAAAGGAGGCTAGAAGAAGACACACGATTGATGAGATAGCTAGATACTAGAAGGAGTCTCGTGTAGAGAGAAAGAGTGTTATCTGTTTCCTTAGCTTCAATTCCTTATAGGAAATTATAACTATAGGCGATGATTGGACCTTAAACCTAATTTAATGTCACACTTAAATTGACAATACTAAAACATATCCCTGAAAGGGACACATCTAAATGTTACTAATAGGATATCGCATGAATTTGATAGTATTAACTTCAAGGAGTACCTTCAAAATGAAACAATTATTCATCAAACTTCTTGCACTGGTACATCATAACCAACTGGAATAGCTATTCGAAAACATAGACACGTGCAGAAAGTTACAACCTCAATGTTTCAAATGAATGTTCATAAGAATTATTGGTCTCATGCTGTTTTAACTGCAAGTTATCTAATTAATAGACTACCTAGTATGATTTTGGAGGAAAAAAAAAAGAATCCATTTAGAAATGTTGAAAATCAAGAAAATAGATTTTTCACATTTATGTTGTTTTTGTTGCACTTGATTTATTCACATTCAAGAAAATAAAAGAGATAATTGATAAACATGCTGAAATATGTGTGCTCGATGGATACTCATCAGCATGAAAGGGTCACAAATGCTTTAATACTGATTCTAAATAAATACGTAGTAATAGTGATCTTCTTTTCCTAGAAACTAAAACTTTTCTTTTTTTCACTTTTTTTCCAAAAAGATGGCGACGCTAGGCCTCAAGTGAAACGCCTCCGCCCAATATTGTCTCATACTTTGATGAAAATAGAGTGGCGAGCCCCCATGAAAATATAATTGTTATCCCTATTGAAGGTGGTGAAGGTGAGCAAGTTGAAGAAAATCATGTACTGTGGTCCATCCTGTCAATGATTCATCCAAACAATTCTTAATTAGGCTTTGATCACATTAAGCAGACTCCATCATTTTAAAGACTTATATGCGCCACTCATGTCCTTCCTTAAAAATACTGTTCCTATCGCAATATATCTCCTCAACACCATTTGTGACATTAATTTCTAACAATATTGAGCCTAAAAAAACTGTGCCACTCATGTCGTTTCCTAAAAAAAGGGTCTCCTATCACAATATATCTCCTCAACACCATTCGTGGCATCAATTTCTAACAACACTGAGCCTAACAATTTCCATGAAACAAATTCTCAAGTTATATGGAGGGTGACTATGGATGAAGAACCACAAACTCTTAGAAAGAATTACACGGATTTTGTCACACCTTCTCTTGAAAAAAGTAAGTTTACGAAAAAAAATTAATATTAGTGAAGGATCCATTGAAAGGTATAAGACTAGACTAGTTACAAAGGGCTTTACCCAAACTTATGGAATTGATTATAAGAATACTTTGTACCAATGCAAAAGTGAACACTTGCAAACATCAATTTGCATAGGCATTAATGTCGGACACTGCACTAAGTGCCCTTTGTACCAAAATGGATGAGAAAAAAAAAACGTTGTTTTTAATATTGACTTAGAAGAAGTTTATCTAAACCAACCATCCAGACACCCCAAGGAAAAGACTAGACTTGTTTGTAAACTTAGGAAAGCTTTGAATGGTTTAAAACAACCTCTTCGATCATAGTACTCAAAATTTAGTCTTGTTCTATGGTATAGGCTTTGTGAGAAGCATAGTTGACACCTTTTTTAGAAGAAAGACTAGACAAGGTATTATTCTCATACTGAATTATGTAGAGGATATAGTTATTATTATAAGAGAATCACGTGCTCTTACTTTCTCCAAGAAAGTACATCTTAGATTTACTAAAACAAATAAGAAAGTAGCAGCAAAACCTATTAGCCACCTATTGACTACAATTGTAAGTTTGATAGGGATGGTGGTTATCCTATTAAAGATGTTGGCAAGTTTCAAAAGGCTAGTTGGTAAGTTGATCTATTTGGCAGTGCTATAATTTTTATTCCCCAAAAAACTTTCACATTTTTCAATTAATCATTTACAGTATTTTATAGATTTTTTAATTTAAAAAGTACAGATGCATTGATCATACAAGTTATATATGTATATAATTTTTATTATTTTTTTAGATAAAAAAATAAGCTCGTTTTTCAAAAATCCTCTAAAATATCTTTCAATCCATAAAAACTCTTCACTATAAGCACTCCCAATCGTCCACTATAACTTTCTTATATGACTATAACGCTTGATATAGCTCTGTGAGCCAAGTAATGCATGCTCCGCTAACCACTCACACCATATTACATGAATTCTGAGATGTCTAAAGTCTCACTGGTAGGAAGGTTTGGATTTAAAACAGAGATATACAAATAACTGGTGGACGCCGATTGAGCCAATTCAAACAGAGATAGAAGATTGATACAGTTTTTACTCTTTGGTAAGAGTAATCTGTTCAATGGGAATAGCAAAAAAGTAAGATGTTGTTGCAAGTTTCAAAGGCTAGTTGGTTAGTTGATCTATTTGACTATAGCTCTCTTATTTGGCTATAGCGCCTGATATATGCTATGCTAGTAGCTTCATGAGCCGAGCAATGCATGCTCTGTCAACCACTCACATCGATATAGTTACATGAATTCTGAGATTTTGAAAACTTCACCGGAAGAGAGATCTAGATTTAAGAAATAGACATATACAAATAACTAGTTAGTTGGGTGCCGATTGGGTCAGTTCAATCAAAGATAGAAGACTGACTACAATTTTTGCACTTTGGTAGGATTAAGCAGATCACGGAGTAGCAACAAAGCAAGATGTTCTTGCAAGACATGAATGATTGCAACATTAGTGCGGTTAAAGAATCTTCTAAACATGGGCCTTCATAAACTGAATCTTCTAAAATTCAGTTTATGAAAATGTTTTGTGATAACTAAGCCGCTGTTCATTGCTTCAAATGCACTTTCATGAGACGATCAAATATATGAAGTCATTTGTGTGAGGGAGACGGTTCAAGCAAAAATTATTTGCACTCCATACTAAGAGCAACTTGCAAAATTTTTTCAAAAGCCATGAAGCCAACCTAGCTTCAACAAATTCTTGTAAGTAAGGCTCCGTAGAAATGTACTCCCCACCTTGAGAAGGCGTGCATTGGAAAGAATGAAATCACAGAGAGATTGTTTCATGATGAAGAGAACTTAATTGACTGCTATTGATTTGGTAAAGTTGCTCCTACTTGAATTCTTGAATTCATATAGGATTTCTTTCGTAAAAGAGAGCAATTGTTCTTACGATGATTTGTGTCATTAAACTAAAGTAATTTCCTTCTTACTTAGAGGCAATACTTGTAAATCACAAGTTTTATTAGGGGTGATTTTGACATGTAAAATTTTTTTTTCTTTATTAGGCCGCCTAATGTAGGGGTAGTGATATTAAACCGAACAAATTATTGTGAAGTTTAAGCTAACTTTGACTTGTTTTGTGTGTGAGCTTAGTTTCAAAATCCAAACTTCACATCTTTTCCTTTTCATTTCTTCCTTATTTTTCTACTTATTTATTCTTCTAGACACAAGTCAATCTTAGATGGTAAAGTAATGCATGCCAGCCATATAAAAGTAAAGTAGGAAGTGTCTCACAATGATGATATACTCATGCAAGTGCGATGCAGCAGCTGCTGGTCTACTTGCCAATAACTATATAAGAAAGGTGAAGACTTGATTAGGTGATATACTATTTAGTGACTAAGCATGAGGTTCATAATTTATAAGAGTGGTAACTATTTAGTTTTCAATTACTAAGTTAGAATAGATGGTACACTTTTCATTAGGAGAGATTGTTCTTTCTAGAGTTGTATTGTGATATTGTTATTAAGTAATAGTCTCACAAATTTTATCTAAGTTAAAAATAAAACGTACACTTCATTAGAAGGGGTTGCTCTTCCTAAAGTAAAAGTGTTGTAATGTTTCTATTACTTAATGAAATTACTGATAGTGATATATAAATTTTCTACTTCCTTAGGAGGAGCTTCCTCACGTAAACCCTTAAGTTTCTTGAGTCATGCATTCATTTTCAATACTCTACTTAAAGGTCTTCGGACCACAGTTGTCTTGTAGAGTTCCACTGTAGTCCTTTGCACGGGGAAGTAATTCTTTCAGCAAGTGGTATCAAAGCACCCAGGTTTCTTAATGGCGGCTAAGTTCGAGATCGATAAAGTCTATAGATATAACTTTTCATCGTGGCGGACGAAGATTCTGGTTGTGCTATCAAAAGAGCACCACGCTACCATAGTCAAAGAAAAGCTGGGCAACGTCTCAGCAATGAAGTGGATGAAGATGGTATGATTAACTCAGTCTTTTCTCTAAAGCTGCTAGTAAAGATAGTTAGGTAACTTACATGGACTTGAAGGAAAGAAGAAAAGTTTTAAATAAAAAAAATTAACCAAAAAAAAAAAAAAAGAACTTGAAAGGAGCTTGAAAAGAACTCTTTATGAGGCTTACAAAGCTTTATCATAACTCTTGATTCTTATTAGAACTTCTCACTTGGTTACAAAATAGGGGCCTTACTTTTTCTATTTATAGCCTCTCCATCTTCTCACTAGATATTGAAAATTATTTTGATCGGATGGTGTAAAATATTAATCCAAAATATTCTTACAAGATATCTATACAAAACATCTCCATCTAAACTATCTAAGTTAACTAGAGTAGTTCTAATCTACTCTAGTTTGCTTCAGCATTCTACCATAACATATACTTTGCCTTATAAAGAAGACACTTAACGAAAGCAAAAAAGAATGGAGAGAGAAACCAAAACATGCGTATTGCGACATGGAGGAAACTGTCTTTGGTAAATCTTCATTGGAACTGTCTGATGAGAAATTTAGAAGAAACAAGTGAGCACGTATGCCTCTAGGCCACCATGGCATGCAGTCTTCTTATAGAGAGGTCTCTATACCCTTCGGATGATAGAAGCAACATCTGTCATCACCCACAACACCACCTTGAACAGTTTGTTCTCCTAGTTAACCCTACTAGGGTAGATGATCAAATCGTGATAGTAGGCCCTTATTCTTCTTGAAAGGATGCTGGACTCCTACAATCAGATCATTATTAGCAAAATAATCAATTACAAGCCTGGATCTCTTAACTTTGAGGTAGTGGTAGCCTTTGTGCTTGAATAAAATCACTGAAGTGTAAGCAAGTAGTTAGACAATTGGTCAGCAGATAAAGGCGTTGTTTCAGCACAAGTTGGATCAGGAAGGATGAAGAGACGCATCATCTATGGGAATGCTTTATGAAATCAATATGCTTTTGATGAATTTGGTATGAATAAATGAGATTATTTGATAATTATTTTGTATGGATGGGTGTGTACATACCAAACTCATCAAAAGCATATTGACTTCATAAAGTGTAGCTTACTCACATACAAGTTTTTTGTGGTAAAAGGACTTGAATACATGATGCGCATTGGAAAGATGATGTTGACTTCGATGATCAATCATGAATGACTGACTAGATAATCTCAAGGAGATGAATGAAATCAGCATGATTTCTACAAATCTTTGTTTTCTTCGAATCTTCTTTGTTGATTACAAAGGACGGGAGAGATTAGGATTTCATTAAAGAGACCTTTTATTCTCACAAGTTATAACAAAATTTAAACTTTTAGTAGATGTTTTTACTTGCACTAAAATTTTACTATTGTAAAAAAAAAAAGCATAACAGATAAAAAGACATTTTAGTTTAAATTGCTATAAGGAAGAACCAAGTTACGATCTATCATGCCAGTCGACATAGAACATCTGCAGCTCATTTTTGGAAGGTCTTAGTAATATAAATTGTGCATCTATTACGGGTGTGTTTGGCATTCCATTCCCTAAGTTCCATTTAAATTTTTCAGTTCACGTTTTTCAATACATCTTTTACAAGAATCTAAAAAATTTATTTTTAAATTCAAAAAATATAAAAAAATTCTATGTAGTAAGATGTTTAAATTACTTATTTTTATTATTTTTTAAAGTAAAAAAAATATAGCTTATTTTCAAAAAGAATAAAAATATCTTTCTTTCTAGAAAAACTCTATGTTAAAAACACTTCCAAACACCCTTTAGGACTATTGGAAGAATGAATCTTGTGCAATTAACACCAATAGCACAACGTCCGTATCGAGTTCAGATAAAGGAAGACGATTAGGATTAGGTTGACAACCACTTATAAAAAATAAAACCAAATTCTCATGACATAAATTCTTTGCAAGACGGTGCTCATGCTAAGATGTTCCTCGAAAGTGACGCACTTTATTACCCAGGTGCAGGTAAAAAAGCTAGTTTAAGAGCAACATGTGGGTCGAAGAAAAAATGAAGACCATCAATAATACAAAATGCAAAAACTTTGGTACAATGAAAACAAAAATTCAAAAACAATCTAGACACTGTAATGAGTGATAGTTAAGAGATAAAATTGTCGATGTTAGGAGAAAGAAAGATGAAATTAATGTTATCAAGATAGTGATGGGTAGGGAAACTCTCGATAGTATTAGCATTTATGCACCATAGGTTGAATTGGAAGTTCACATTAAGGCAAAATTTTGAGAGGATGATACTACATGTAGCTGTGACAAAGTTTTAGTCATAGTAGGCGTCTCAGTCATAATAGGTCTTAATGTTTTATTAAAAATAAATTACTTTAGATTTAAAATCATGTTCTAATAGAAATCTTAAACAATTATGATTCAATTTATATGCTAATATATGGATAAGGAGACTGATTTGATTGAATAAACTTAAGTTCTTTCCATTATTTTTATATTCAGTATTGCTTAAAAATCAATGAACTTTATGTTTAATTGCTCCGAGTATTCGTACAATGACACAATAGAACTTCGGAAAACCTTCTGAGTACGTAGGACGGATCAACAAAGTAAAGAATAACTACAGTTATCCCGATTAGTTTATATTCGCAACAACGTCACTTGATGATATATTCTCTATTAAAGCTTCCGCCACATCAAAAGACTTAGAAGAGATCATTAGAAAAATACCACAAGGAGAAAGGATATATATCATCAAAAGACTTGGCAGGGACTTGAATTGACACATTGGGAAACATGCGTAGGAGTTTGGTGGTATTGATAGTCGTTTCGGCTTTAGAGAAAGAAATAATGAAAGAAAACTAACTTGGAGTTTACCTTGACTTTATAGCAGGAATAGTAGCCAATACTTCCATTCACAAGTGCAAGGACGATTAAGACATACGAAAAGCTAAACTTCAAGCACTCAAATTGATATCTTCTTCATAAGAAAAGAGAATAGAAGGCTCTATAAAAGTTGTAAGGTTATCCATGGTGAGAGTTCAATTACTCATTATAGAGTAATGATGATCGATGTGATATAAAGAAATTGAAGAGAAGAGATGCAATAACTAAATGCATTAGGACTACAAGGTTAAAAAAGGATAATAAAGAGCTAAAAGCAAGATGCTTAAAGAGGCTAATAGGGATGAACATGGAGAAGCCAAGATATAGAGGACACCATAAGTGCTACTATACGAAGAATCACAAGGACATACTTAGAGAGTCAAAAGTTACACATCGTCTCGCAAAAAAGAATACTGGTGAATAGTAAATGTACAAAATAAGATCAAAGTATAAAAGACTACTTTTAAAGAGCTACATAAATGCAAAAATGAGAAAAACTTGGAGAGACATAAACTGGCAAAGAAAGTAGTTCATCAGTCAATAAGTGGTGCAACCCTGTAGCTTTTGAGAGCCTCTATCAACAACTAGATTCCTAAAAGGGAGAAAAGGGCAATAACATGCTAGCCAAAATTAGAGAAATACAAGAGAATTAGATCAACTAAGATGTATAATGTAATTTGAAGTCTAAAAGAATGCCTAATGCATGGAAAAAGAGTACCTTAGTTCCTATCTTAAAAAATAAGGGTGGCATTCAAAATTGTGCCAATTATTGCAGAATCAAGTTGATGAGCCATATAATGAAGCCACGGAAAAAATGATGGAGAAAAGACTAAGACGTGAAATATGTATCTTTAAAAATCGGTTTGGTTTCATAATAGAGATCTACCACAGAAGCTATTCATTTACTGAGAAGCCTAATACGGCAAATTAGAAGGATTTATACATGATTTTTATAATATTAAAAAGACTTATGATAAAGTCCCAAAAGATATTCTTTAGATAGTATTAGAGAAGGAAGGGCGTCTCATTGCCTGCACAATATAGAGAACATTTACGAGGGTGAAAACATGAACGTAAGAACTCTTAGGCCTAATAAATTATTTTCCTAGGGATGAAAATGAACTGACACGACACATCTAGGAGGGGATGTCTTGATGCATGCTCGAGAAATGTCCAGCAAATCTGGCATGAAGAACAAACTCGTATGTAAAGTAACTCTAGAATTAAGTTGTTTCAAATGAATAGATCCCAAACACTACATGATGTAGGTTCCACATGAGCAAAATTGATTAGATTGTAAGGGTAAGATACGGGGGGAAAGAGTTATGAAGAAGACGCATTTTCAAATATCATGAATCTATTGTCTAAAGTGATTAAAAATTAGATAAGCATATCACACGCAGAATATAAGTGCGGTAGCAAACTGCGAAAATAGGGTGGCAATATGGTTTAATAAATTGGGTTCGAATCGACCCATATAATAATCGAATAGAAAATCTTCAACCATAATTTGACCTATATATTTATATGAGTTAAAATTACCAAGCCCTAATACAATATATTTAATAACCAGATCAAACTCAGATCAGTCCATTTAACAATCAAAGTTATTAAATGAGAATAACTAATCTCTAGTAACAATAGGTAAAAGTTGTTAAGTATTATATATCTAAGACAAGAAAAAACTAATATGACAAAATCTATAATTAAAATATGATAAGCTAAGCAAATAAACATATACAAATTAAACTAAAATTCAATGTTAGTTTCTATATATTTTTAATTATTAAATAAAATATGCTACATAAATAATTATACTGATTAAATGATCAATTGCATATCAACCTAAACCCGATCCAAACTCATTTAATTTACTAGGTCAATTTCGAGTTGACCCGAAATTGATCCGAATCCGCCATAGATAATCCGAACTCGATTTAAATAGGTTGATTTCGGATTTAATTCGTAGGTCGGGTTATATACTGTCACCCTTACTAGAGTGACGTTTTTGGTGTTCTACGTGTTCGTAGAAAATCGCTGAAACTAAAGGACAAATTGCATTGGAAAAGCAATAAGGTCGGTAATGGTTTACAAGTAGAATGTTGGGAAGTAAATCTCAACATGTTAAAAAGGTAGGTGATGCAGACATGCATATATTGTGCTGGATAAGTGGACATACAATAAAAAACGAGATCATTAGATAAAGATTCATAGTAGCACTATTTGAGAAAAATGAGAAAAACATGTTTAAGATGGTTTGGCTATATAGATGGAAATTGTTAGGCATGCTTTTTGCTAAAGAGGATAAGAGAAGGCTTAAGAAAACATGATTGGGTACCATTTGTTTGTGGCCGGACTAAAGATCGTACTTTATATATAGTACAATAACGCAACGGGATTCGTATATCCGACCCCATCTATTGGGATGAGGTTTACTTGTGTTGAAATCTTATTTAGTTTATCTCTCTTCTCTTTTTTGAGAATGAATAGTATCTTTTAACAATTGTAGACATATCCTTCAAATAATGCTAAATAACTATTCTAACTTTATTGTACCAACATTGTGATAACAAGTACAACGACTAAAATTAAGAAATGGTTATATGGACAAATGTATGACAACTTGACTAGCCTTAACATCTGAACTATGTGACTCATGACCATTGCAAAAGTAAATAAGGAATAAATGGATACATAACTATATTTCAATAATAACTTGAAAGGGGACCAAAAGATAAACTAACCTGCAAAGCATTCTTTATTTGAATTGGGTCAGGTAGAAAACGAAATGCGATTCCTTCAACTTTCAACATATAAACCTAGTACACCCATTGCAATTACCAGTCAACATGAAAACATCTTATGGAGAACTCATTCAGTATTAAGTACTAATTATTTGCTTGATACAAATTAGACAATCCAACAATAAAACCATCGACTACAAGATATAAACTTAAAAATTGCATATCTCAAACTAATAGGGTCATCTACTATATATATATATTATTTTATTATTATTATTTTTTTTTTGATGTAGAGTAATCCAATTTTCAATATCTAGTTAGCAAGTTCAAGATTTGGATACTATGTAGATCAAACAATATGTAGCCATACATAAACTCATGGTTTCAATAAATAGCAATTTCCTAACTACTGAGAATTTTCTTGCGTACAGCATCATTATAGGTTGTAAAACTTACTGTAAGATACTTATGTGAATCCATACATAATAGGCTAAAAGATCTAGCAAAAACTAATATATATTAAATAAGTATGTTAAGTATAACGAATAGGCATATTTAATTAACTAATGCAAATTACTTCTTTTCCCACTCAACATACACTTGACCTTTAGGCTAAGAGATGACCTTTTTAATGATTGTGGAGGCAATAAGTTTCGTAAAAAGCCAACTTCACATTTTGAGCCTTATTCATTTTATTTAGTAATTCAATGAATGCCCTCATATTAATTACAATTAGAGCTCTCCAATTCTAGTCCTCCCAAATAAATTTTCTCTTTTTGTTCTTTCGTTGTTGCTTGTAACAATTGGCCATAGTCAAACCTTTTAAGTGTCCAAGTTTCATGACTAAAACAAGAGTTCTACCTATTCATTTGAATAATTAAAAAAAAGCGCTCTAACATGTCCTTTTTTATTTACTATAGTTTTAGGAGACTTTGTAGCCTTTCTTTTCTATATTTTTACATCAAAAAACCAAATGACAGAACAATCGCTTTGCTCGTCCTTAGGAGAATAGCTTAACTATGTAAAAAAGCAAGACTATTTTAGAAATGTAAGTATAAATATGCATCCATATATACTTCATATCCAAAGCTATTCATATGTATATGCATAGCTTTGGATATATAATGTACATATGTATATAAGTGTGGATGTGTGTGTATACACACACACACACACACACACACACACACACATATATATATATATATATACATGTAATGCCACATATTTCTTTATACATTTACGTAGAAGCCAACTAGTCAATTAAATAAAACAACTTAGTTGCAAGTTTGGACATTTAAATATATTCACAACTTTCTACTCCACGATAAATTAAAGATATCTTCACACCATTAATATCTTCACTTCTAATATGAGACATTTTGGAAGGCTTATTTTGCAAGAGTTACATTATAAGAAATAGAAGAACTAAGAACTTCTTCAGCCATTGTCACACATCTTGGTCTACTTCCTAGAGGTTCATTTATCTCTCAATGATTTTCTATGTAAGTTAGTAGCACACGTAGAAAAAGTAAAGTAACTCTTTCTAAGAAAATTGCAACCTTTGCTTCTTCTCAAGGTAATTTATCATGAGCTACCCTAGCTAATTGATTAGTTTAGGAAAGGAGTTTGAAAAGAAGCTAAAGGACATAATTAGCTCCATTCTCTAAAGTCATTCTCCCTTTTGCAGCTTCGAAAATAGAATTTTACTCTCTAATCCTACTTGTATAATTTAGTCTAAACTTAGAGATGGGTTTTAATATTCCACCCTCTACATGAAATACCTGAATCGCTGAAGATTATCTTGAGCATAACAACATCCACTGAACAAATTCTTAGATAATTTTAATATGTTAGGTAGCTACAAAGGTAAATCCATAGAAATAGCATTTACGTTGGTATTTATGCTCGAGTTAGAGTAATTTGTAAGGCAAGCCTTCTTAGCTACTTCTCTGGAGGTGACAAATAGTAAAGGAATGTGCACCCTAGATGCTGCTAACATATGGTTTTGACCACTGAACACGAAATGAGTATGCCCGCCAAGCATATCCCTGTAGCTAAAATGTGCTTGAAATTTGAACTCTACATCTAGCTAAGGACTTCAAGTCACCCGTACTTAGATGACTGGTTGTAAAAGAAGCTAAAAGCATACTGTTCATATGACAAATGCTATCCATCACAAATAAATCACATCAAGTGCAACAAAAATCCTTCACCTTTCACTAAAAGGGGGACGATTCTAGAAACCATATCATACACCCTAACATGATGGAATTGTGATGCACTCCTGTTCAATTGCAATGAATGCATATTTACTAATTAGTCCCACACTCGATGACCAAACCAAGAGTTTTGAGTACTTGCTAGTAAAAATCATCGTAATTACCCTAAAAAGATTTTTTATAAAACAATGACCAAAACTTATCAAGCCATTACCCAATTGTCGTAAACCATATTGTAACCATCATGATCACTACGAAAGTTCTACATAAAGAGTTTGCTCCCAACAATTTTGTTACTAGTCAAGTTAAACTTAAAAGAGTCAACCGCAAGAGCCAATTATACCAAATTGATTGTCCTAATTCTCCAACAATTAAGATCTCATTTATAAATGTATGACAACGGAAGATGCAAAACTGAATACATCATTCATATCCACTTACGAACTTAAGTACAAAAAAGAAAGAACCTGATCGAGCGTAATTGGGACAACTCTCGCGCCCCTCCCCAATAGTGGCTGCCTCAATTGAACCTGTATTCCAAGCATGTTTATGTAAATCTTTCTCACTTCTTGACTTTAAAATAAAAGGGGGAAAAAACAAAACAGTGATGCACACACATATGTACACTGAAAGAGATAAACTATCAATCTGTTTTAAGGGAATATGAGCAAAAACTCGACACTGTTACTGTGTATATAGAAAAAAAATTGTAAGGAGTCTCATTCTTGACCCATACAAATTTTTAAAAATTTTAACAGAATGCAAAACTCGAAATTAACCCCCACACAAACAGCATAGAAAAATTAGGAAATCAAACTAATTACAAACCTCCGTTAATTAATCAACAAATCATACGGACCACCAACCTGGGCAAGGAGTGCCTCGGCGTCTTCGTGCCGAAAGCAAAGCAAGCCCAGGGATTTCACTGTGTTGTTAGGATCAGAAACGAGAACGAACTCATTGTTGGAGTTGCTGACGGTGTACACCGGCGTTCCTTTCAGAGACTTCGCTACCTCCTCCGCTGCCAGAGCCAAATCGAAGCTTTTCTTGCTGTTTGATTCCAAATTCGACATGGATTGGGTAGCAAACGGCGGCAACTGATATCTCTTGTTGTTGTTGATTAAGGATAGAAGATTGAAGCTCCTATTGTTGTTGTTGTTGTTGTAAGAAGAGAGATTGAAACGGCGAGTGAACAAATTGAAGTGATTGGCGATCGAAGTGACGGCGGAGATGAAGGGATTCGGAAGCAGGGGAGATGAAGAAGAAGAGTTCGGCGCCATGGCGGCTGCTGATCGGCAGGTGCGCCTGAGCTCTTCGGATAATAACGTTTTAAGAGCAGAGAGGAGTACGAAAATGGGAATCTGTCAAGTTTCCATTTTGCTTATGCAAAATATCTCATTTATAGTTTGGGTTGCACTTGTACGATAGTTATCAAATATTATTAATCCAAAATACAAATCAGTTCGGATCAGGGCGTGTTTCGAATAATTTATATATTTTAAGGTGTATTTCAAATGCCAGTAATTTTACTTTCTTCCGTCAGATGTTGAATTTTGGAACAGTTCTATATGTTTCAATTACACAAAGAATTTAGAATTTCATTTCCACGTACGGAACTTCAGTTCTTATTTTTTTATTTACACACTTTTCTATACAACTATATTTTTCAATTTTTAATTCACTTTCAAAATCTATTGAAATACAAATACTGAACTCCACTTCCACTTTATTTTTTAAAAAACTCTACTTCTTATTTTTCACATTCACGAAACTCAGTTATGGGTATTTGAAACACGCCCTTAATTATACAAGAAATTTAGAACTCCACTTTCATATGCAGAATTTCAATTCCAACTTTCTTATTTACACACTTTTCAATACAAATATATTTTTTAATTTTCAACACATTTTTAAAATATATTGAAATACAAATATTGAACTCCACTTCCATTTTATTTTATAATAAACTCTACTTCCTATTTTTTACTTTCACGAACTCAGTTACGAGCATTTGAAACACACACTCAGTAATAAAATTATTAATACAGTCGGACAGTTTATAATTAGATTCACAGATCCGGATAAATGGGTCAACTGAAATTCTATAAAAAAATAAAAATAGATTTAAGTTATATTTAAGAGTTCTTTTCTAATTTTTTAGTAAAAAAATATTCAACAGTAAAATAGATATTTGGAAATATAATCTTTTCGCTAAAATAAGTAATTTATTTTGCTAAAAATATAAACAGCTTTTACTTTTCTTATTTTATGAGATAAAATAATTATTTTATTATTATTAAATTAACAAATTATATACAAATAAAGTTGTTCATTCATCCAGCTATCCACCCAGTTTACTCATTTCTAAAGCATTCACTCGTCTGCTCGTCTCCGCGGCATTCACTCCTCTGCTCGTCTCTACTTTGTTTCTTCACTAGCTTTGCTTCAACTTCAATGTCGATACACTGAAGACCAAATTTGAAAATTTTTAGTTATAGATTGATAATGGGGTGCTGGCAATCGAAAACGAGCAATGTTCAATCACCAGAATCGGAACCTGTTCCGGCAGAGAAACAACAAGATCCACGTAAGTTTATTCACACTTTTTTTCCTTATTCTTTTTAGAAATCTTTTATGAGTTTTTCGGTGAATCAGATGTCAATGGTGGTGGTGGTGGAGAAGTTTGTCAAGGAGTGCCGGTGTTTAGAGAGTATAGCTTAGCTGACCTCCGTGCTGCAACGCGTGGATTTAGTTCTGATTTGATTGTTTCTGAGAGCGGAGAGAAAGCTCCTAATGTTGTTTACCGAGGAAAGCTTTCGAGTGGTGGGTTGATTGCTGTCAAACGATTCTCTCGCCAGTCATGGCGTGATCCCCAACAGTTCGCTGTAAGTAGTTGTTAACGATACCGATCACTCTAATACTCTTTTTGTGGTTGATTTTTGTTTTAGTTGTTTTAGATAAATGTTTGGTGGCAATGCAGATGGAAGCGGCAGGAGTGCGAAAGGTGCGGCACAAAAGGCTAGTGAACTTGATTGGGGTACTGTGCTGAAGGTGATGAACGGCTGCTTGTGTCTGAGTACATGCCAAATGATACCTTGTCCAAACACCTGTTCCAGTGTAAGATACGTTCTGATCTTCTCATTCGATAAACGGCATTGTGTAGTTTCAACAACATGAGTTGGATTCTAGTATATCACTTCTAAGTATATTTTAACCTATTTTTTCTCAGCATTGTGTAGGTTGATGACTTTGAAAACTGGGAATTGGTATCATCATTAGTTTTTTGTAGCAATTTATAAGTCACCTTTTGGCTAGTTATAAGCAGCATTGTCCTACTTGCATGTCAGCATAACACAATATCCAAGCATTTCTTTCCTTTCTGATCTACAACTCAGCAATGTGCTCAAGGCTTCACCTGTTCTTTGATAGGAGATTATTGAATACAAATAATAGGTGGTTATCCTTGACAGAGCTTCTCAGTAAAATCTTCTTGTCGATTGTCTGTCTCATTTATTTCGACTTGTACTGTAGTTTTCTGCTTGTAAATGGTGATCCTGAATAGATTTAAGTTCATTAACTGTTTTGTCCTTCTTAAAATTCAATAATCTATGCTGAAAGGAACTAATGAATGTGTTTGATGGCTATGACCACTTAGTTGTTACAGTAGTTGCTTGCTGTAGATCTTCCTTAAGTTTCTTAAATAATCAATTGTAAATAATCAATTGTCTTATCTCTTTCCCTAATTGGCTCAAGCCAGTCGACTTGCTATATATACACTTTTCTACTTATTGTTATTTATTTCTTAGCAGATCTTCCTATTATTATGTTGCAAATTTGCAATTGACTTAGAAGACTAATATCCTTATATCGAACTGTAAATTCATCCAATTTTCTAACGCTGCATTAGGAAGAGTTTTGAGTTATTTTGTGCATTGCTGCAGGGGAGAAGCAGCCGTTGCCATGGGATATGTGTTTGCGAGTTGCATATCTCATTGCAGAAGCACTTGATCATCTAAATAATGAAAATCGAAAAATTTACCATGATCTTAATGCCTACAGAGTTCTCTTTGAAGAGGCATAAATTACTGTTTGTTCTCTTAACGTCCTTTAGCTTGATTCTTATTTAAGGTTTGTCACATATTTACGAACAGATATCCTAGCATGTGCCATTTGTATGATTAGGCAAGTCAAGCTACATAAAGTAGATGCTACCATTGTATGATTAGACAAGTATAGCTACATAAAGTAGCAGCTAATCTATGGTGGGAATACTTTCATCTTCCCTCAATGGACGTAATACAGTGAAGAGGAAGTAGATCATAAAGTTGTAAATTATTAATTATAACTTACCAGTAGGGAAGAAATCTTAATTGTAATTCCAACATTCTTAATCAGTGAGCTACCCAATAATTTTTTTTTAATTTCCATTTCTCTTCCATGTCAACATCTTTTTGTTTGTACAGGTTTGCCTTGTCCTAGCTTGTGTTTTCATGGTCAATTATGTTTTGTTTCCGGAAGTTTACATGCAATATGGTTTTTGATATATTAATATATTTTGCAGTTGCATGAAGAAGCATGGTTAAGGTTTGTTGTTTTGAGCCTCATAGCAGTTGGGATTTATGCGATCTATGGTCAACATAATGCTAATCCTGTGAATTCAACAAACAACATAGTCTATCACAGAGCCCCTTCAGAAGACTAAAGTGAGTTCGACAGCATGATCTTTAAGTCAGGACCATAAAGAGCCCCTCAGTTGGGTTACAGATGAATGTATCATGTGCCATGTTCTGATACGAAGTCTATTTTATAACTCTAGATCAAAAGGTTGTCATTGTCAGATAGAAAGCTCAAGCGCATTTGATCATCCTGGCATGGAATTGCATCGGACTTCTAGATTTTGTTTAAATCTCTATTAAATAGCATTCAACACATTGAAAATACACTATTGATATGATACTATGGTGAGTAGAGCTCCATGCAACTGGTAGCTTCCATATAATTGATAGAAGATACAGCGGCATTTGGAAATGTATAGTTGTATTGTAAATTATATTATTCATTTGTAAGCCCTATTAATAAGGTTCAATATTTAATATTTATACATATAATGTTGTATAACTATTTTCCATAAGCATGCTAATTTGTAGTTTGGTAGTCAAATTTCCTGCTTTGTGAAATTAGTATGTTTAGGCATTGTTCGGATTGTGGTTATTGATGGTAAATGGTGGTGATGGTGAAGCATTTCACCATGTTAACTATATTTGTATCTGTTTTATTAATGAACGGGAAGAAGAATTGCTTAATATTACTTATATTACCGTATTATTTATTTCTTCCAATTTATTAATTAATTAATATTTATTATTATATATAAATAATAATATATTTATATATGTAAAACTAATTTAAAATATTATTACAAAAATATTATTAATAGGTTTATAAATATTAATGTAAAAATATTAAACAAAAAGTATTATAAAAATATATTATTAAAAACAAATTTTAAAAAATTAGATAATACATGATAATAGATTTAGAAATTTAATAATATATCGTTTATTATATACTTAAGCAAATTTCAGTCATTATATATCTCATTCACTTATAAACACAAGCTTAGCCAAACATATATTTAATTTTTTTTACAAAAAAGCTTTAAGCAGTAAAATTTATCTCAAAAAAATTAAAAAAAAATAACTTTCTAATCAAAAGTTTAACAATCGTTTTTTTCAGCAAAAGCATATAAATAGCAGCTTTTGTCCAAAAGCTCTAAAATTTAAAACTTAGCTAAACATGTCCTTAACCCTAAAGCAGTCGAGCTCGACTCGAGCTTTTTCTTTCGCCAACTCGAGCAAGCTTAACCCTAACGAATGC
The DNA here is from genome assembly GCA_019914995.1 of Acanthochlamys bracteata. NCBI lineage: Eukaryota > Viridiplantae > Streptophyta > Magnoliopsida > Pandanales > Velloziaceae > Acanthochlamys > Acanthochlamys bracteata. The sequence continues at coordinate 3,135,246 of CM034142.1, read as the reverse complement.
ATTTTTCTCCTCTTTCCCATTTTTTCTTTCACCGATGCTCGGTCCTGTTCGTCTGAGTTCTCGATCGCCGCTTCATCGGAGCCTGATCGTCGCTGCTACGCCAATTCAGTCCTCTGACATCACACTGGTTCCTGTTTTCCTTTTTTTCTTTGGCCGATGCTCCATCCCCTTTTCGTTAAAACTCGATCGTCGTTTCGTCTGAGCTTGATCGTCGCTGCTACGCCGGCTCTAGTCCTCCGACGTCACACTGTTAGTCCTTAAATTTAATCGTAGCTTCGCAGCTCCGAAGCCCAAGCCCTAATTTACTTGAGCTCGATCTCCACGTCCGATCGTGCTCTGCTGCTTGGTTCTGCTCGCCGTACTGGTTGCTCTGCTCGTTTGGTTCGCCGGCCAACCAATGTCTAGAATTGGTTCGAATCCTTCCAATCTTTCGACGAAGTCTGCCCATCAATCCTCAACAATTCCATAAATTCAAAACTCTTCAAAACAAAAAAAAAATGATCCTGCTTGGAGTCATTGTAGACTTACTGAAACCGGTGACAGTAAAAGAAAAGGCAAGTTGATATGTAACTATTGTTCGTGAACCTTTGCTGGAGGTGGCATTAACAGATTCAAACAACACTTAGCTGGAGTCAAAGGAGATGTTGGAGCTTGGAGCTTGCAAGGCCGTTTCAGCTGGTGTTCGCTATCAAATGAAGCAACATATTGATGATTTTGTTTTCAGAAAGAGAAGATATCAAGAAATGTTAGATGAGCAGAATCTGTTTAGCCAACACCATAGAGAATCTAAGGAGTAAGCTTACAACAGATTCAGTGGAGATAATATGGTAAATCAAGGCACATCATTAGGATCAGAAATCGCAGAAGGTAATATAGGCAGAGGAAAGCATGCAGTTACAAAAAGAAAAGAAGTAATGCTTATGGATTCTTACTTTATGCCGAAAGTCAGTCCTAGTGCACAACCCACTTTAAAGAGTGTCTTGTAATATAATGAGGCCATATAAAGATGTGGGTTTGCTATATCTAATTGGATGATTGGTGCATGCTTACCTTTTAACACCGTTAACTCTATGTATTTTCAACCTATGGTAGATGCTATTGCTAGTATAGGTACAGGTTATAAAGCTCCTAGCTATTATAGTTTTCGAAATTCTTTATTAAATAAGAATGTGGAGGAGATAAGGTACCATATTGAGAGCTATCGTGATGCATTTAAGGTGACCTGATGCAGTATCATAGCCGATGGATGGATAGATCAAACACAGAAGAACCCTCATCAATTTTCTAGTTTATTAGCCAAAAGGTAATGTTTTTCTCAAATCTACTGACGCATCTGATGCTTCAAAACTGTTGAGATGTTATATAAGCTGTTTAGAGAAGTTGTCTTGTATGTGGGTGCTAACAATGTGGTCCATTTTATCACTGATAATGTTGCTAACTATGTTGCTGCTAGTAGACTATTAGAGCAACAGTTTAGAGGTATGTTTTGATCTCCTTGTTCTGCACACTGTTAACTTGATGTTTCATTATTTGGCAAGATAGATGAAGTTAGTAACTTGGTGGCTCATACATCTAGAATTACCAAATATATTTATAATCATTATTTTCTTTTGCGTTTGATGAGAAATTCACATGTGGAAAAGAGATAATTAGACCAGCACCGACTTGTTTTGCTACTAATTTTATTATCTTGTAAAATATATTAGCTCACAAGGATAGTTTAAGAGCTATGGTAACATCAAGAGAATGGACAACCTCATCTTATGCTAAGGAAAGTAAAGGAAAACAAATTGTAGATGATGTTTTAACACCTTCATTTTGGATTGTGTGTGTAAATATAGTAGAACTTATTGCTCCTCCAGTTCGAGTTATTCGCATTGTTGATAGTGATGATATGCCTTGCATGGGTTACTTTCTGAGACTATTCATGGTGTTGAAGCTGAAATCATGAGGAGATTCAAGAGAAATAATAAAAGAGTTACACCGTACCTTAACATTATCTATGATAGATGGAATCGTCAGTTAGGTAAAGCTTTATACTCAATTGGTTATTGATTTAATCCTTATTATCTGTATGATAGCTTCTATTATTTCGGGAGTTCTAGATGTTATAGAAAAGTATGTTTTTGGAGATTTAAGTTGATTAATAAACTAACTTATGAGATGAAGCTATGGGCGTGTTTACTTTGTGGGTGAAGTGGAGCTTTTTGGAGGTGAATTTAAAAACTAAAATCAAAAATTAAAATATTTAATAAAAAATAAAAATTTATATTAATTATATATTTAATAGTAAGTTTTAAAGTTGAATTTTTAAAAAAATTTTATTGGTAAAAAAATTATTTTAATTTTTGTATGTATTTTATGTTAAAAATGAGTTTAAGAAAAGTGGAGTTTTGGGTGTTAGTAAATACGCCCTATTTAGAAATGCAGAAAGAGACTTCGGACGTATTTCTGCTATAGCTAATTGTCGAACTATGGCTTCATGTAGTTGATTATTGTATTATTTTGTACAACTAATTTTTTTTGAAGTTTTACTGTCTAACACTTTTATATTTTTGTAGATGAATTGTGGATTTTATATGAAAATAGTGCTAAATATCTACAAAATTGATCATCTGTGTTTTAAGCCAAACATGTAGTTCTTTAGTTTGCGAGAGGAATTGAAGAATATTTGAGCTTATACATTTTAAGAAAAGGAGTAGATTGGAGCATCAACGGCTTAATGATCTTGTGCATGTTCATTAGTACTTGAGATTGAGATAAAAGTAAAACTTTTTCTATCTCTTTTATTAGTGATTTTTATTGTTCATACTTCTATATGTGCATTTTTTTACAAACAATTGGAAGTACGGTCCATTCAAGAGAAACTCATTAATGGTAGGTGTGTTTGTTTTTTGTTTTTAATTATAATATTAGATGGTCAATTGACTTAATTTAGGATTCTAACTTTTGAAATGAAATTATTTTTTAGCTACTGAACTTGAATTGAACCTTGACGATCTTGGTGGTGAGGTGAATGAAGAGGAAGGTGATGAGCATAGGTCTACCTGAGAGTTCAGCTCCTAACATGGTATGTGAATATGTTAAGTATTTTGCTTTTTCTAAAGATGATCCTATTCAGTCTCTATATGCATCTCTATAAGCATGATTTTAGAAATAACCCTATCTACATGACTTAAAAGATATCTCAGTGTTGTGGATTTTTTTCTTACTGGCCAGTATGATTTTTTCTTGCCTCCACTAATAAAGAGCCAAGGTTCCCGGTGGAGAATGTTGTCAATACTTCTGTAATAATTTTGTTTGCTATTCTATTTGCTAGAAGCCAATTTTGTATTCCGTTTGCTATTAGTTTTGTTTTCTAGGGAGCCAATGCAGAACTTTTGTTTGCTCATCTTACATAATTTTTGTTTTATTTTTATCTCAATCCATTTTAACTTTCTGTTTAGTATGATTACAGAATATCTATTTGTGTTTTCTAGGGGCCAATACAGCCAATACAAAATGACAAACTTAATACAGAACTTTGTAAGTTTGTCTTGGTTGTATGATATCTCCAAATAGAACTTTTGTTTCTGTTTCTGGTTTGGTTTGGTTAAAGGAAAGAGTTACTTTTGTTTCTGTTTTGGTTTGTTTCTGTTGGAAGTTGGAACTTAGAAGTTTTTCTTTTGCTTTTGCTTTTGTTTGCATAATCCTTACTGCCTGCTTGCATCAATTGATTGAGAAGCTTGCTTTAGATGGTTGTTACTTGTTTGGACTTTGAAGTTTGCTTTGTTCTTGAGATTGAGAAGTGAACCTATTCATTACTGTAGAAATTTAAAAATTAATTTAATTTAACTAACTGGTAATTATATGACATATAAGTACAAGAAATATTTACGATCAGTAGTATCGTATGAAATATGTCTATGCTCTTGGAATCTGCCTGCACCAACTGCTTGGTTTCTTGCCGGCCTACCTGAGTCTCTACTTGCTTTCTTCGCCTTCTTTCTTACTTGCTTGCCTTCCTGCCTGCTTGCTTTCTTGCTTGCCTCCCTGCCCGCCTACAAGCCTGCTTGTCTCCCTGCCTCCTGGCCTCCCTACTTGCCTTCATTGCCTGCTAGGAGTAGGAGTTTTGCATTGCATCAATTGTAGTAGTATTTTGTAGCTATAAGAATGATCTAACTACTTGCACTAACATGTAGATGAATGATCTCAGCCATATAGTGAAAAAAGAAAGAAAGAAGGAGTATCTGATCTGTAAGTGAGCAAGTGTTTGGAGAGGGATACTGGGCAGCAAGATGGCTAGTATATAATGTGTAATACTTGCCTCTTGCAGCTAGACTGGTATGTGTAAAATATTGCAAGTAAGAAGCTTGTTTGCATTAGATTTGTTTTCAAATTTAGTGTGATGTGATGCATTGTTACACATACCATTAGTGAAATATCAATGTAATGTGTTACACACATGTGTTGTATTACATTATTGAATTTCAACATGTTAAACTAATTTGTGTTATGTTTGTATTGGTTGTCAATGCTTTGTAATACGAATTTGAAATAAAGCCAAACTTTTGCTGTATTGGTAGCCAAAATTGTGTTGTAAGAATGTTCTTACGTTTGGCATTACATTTGTTGTATTACATTTTGTCAGTGAAATGATTTCATGCCATTGCTTAGTTGTGACCCGGCGGGTCAACCCACCACCCGTTGACTCGAACACAAATCCGGGTCGACTGTTAGGTTGGGTTTTAACTATTACTCATATATATGCGCTTCCTGGCGAGGGATTTCTAATCGATTTGCTTTCTGCTTTTAATCTACACTTCCTACAAAGCCTCTTTGGTTGACACGATTTATCGGAAGTTTTTTGCAGTCAAATTTCTTTATCACTTGGGTGGTGTGTACCAATGAAATGAATTCCTAAAAATTTAATTTTGAAAAATAAGTTTAGAAATTGATTTCAGTTTTTAAGTTTAACTATATTTAAAAGTGAATTTAAAAATATTTTTTTATTGGTTGTATTTGAAAGTAAGTCTTAAAAGTAATATTGAAAATGACTTTTCAGCATAATATAAAAATTTTAGGCGTATATATGTTCATAGCACCATCTCTCAGAGGTGCATTTGTAGAACCATCCGCATCTTACAGCATAGCTAAAGATTCACACAAGATTCTTTTTGTGATCATTGTGAGGCACTATTTAGAACTATCAAATGCTCTTCAAAAAGAAAAAGACTCTTTACTTCAAAAGATTGTAGATTTTGAAAAAGAACTTGTGAAATCGGACTAAATTGTATGTTCAGATGTCCATACAGTCAAAGCAAAACTAATTGGAACGTCAGTCTGATTCTAGTACAAACACACCAATAAAATCAGAATATTGTAAGAATATATACATTAGCCACTCCAACATTAACTTCAGGTAATGAATCTATAACAAAACCAACAGAAGAACCTAGACTATCACTAGAAGAAATGGAATAAAAATATCACATAAAAAAGATAAAAAGAGAAGTTGACAAATCAATAGCAAAGGCACTCAAAGCAGCAAAGAAGCACAGAAAGAAGTCTAGAAAGCCTATGTACATCTCCTTTTAGAAAATCTCTGGACAATAGTTTAGATTTCTATGCAAATACAGTTTAGACAGCAAAGATGAATCTACTTTTTCAAAAGCAACTGAAAGTTAGAAAACAGCTCAAAAGATAAGGTTGCTTTTGTCGCATCACAACCCATCTTATTAAGAATCTTTACTTTTGTAATTAAAATATTTTGAAGTTCGGAGCTTTGAAGTTCTATAAATAGAGACTTAAGTGTATATGTAAGATCATCTATCTCTTTGAAGTTCTAAGCTCTCAAAAAAACCAGTGATCATAAAATTGAAAGTCTCTCTATAATCTCTGGGCATATAGCTAAGATATTTTTTCTTCGTACATTTTTCTATTCTAAATAAATAGTTAAGCGATTCCAAAAGGGAAGTCCTGAAACTTTTATCATATTGCCTCTCTCCTAGTTTAATTTTATCTTGCACCATTTAGTTCTCTGGTTTCAACGGGTAGGATGAGATCAATATGTATCATATTATTTAGTTTTTTTCAAATTTCAGCGGGTAGGTTGAAATTAGAAATGCATCTCATTGTATATTGTATGCATCTTTGCATGTGTTCTTAAGATAACTTAATCCTACCATAGGGACGACTTATAATAACTTCTAAAGTATAAGTTTATGATCAATCATCCTCTAAGACTACAAGTTATTGTCTACAGTAATGTCCATGAGGGACGTGTAAGTTCGACTTTTATTGCATTAACATAATGGAAGTCTTTAATCTTATATTGAGATGTTTTTAAAATCTTACCTATTCTCAAGTTATTTTTAAGATACACACGTGAGCTTAAACTTTGTAAAACTAAGAATGATAATCCAGTTCTCTAGAGACCACCTAGGTTCTCCAACAATTTCAAAGCTCAAAACCTTAAAAAGGAAAAACAAAAACAAGAGAGAGAGAGAGAGAGTGGGAGAGCAAGTGATAAGAGAAGTAAGGATAATACGGATTAAGAATTAGTTCAATATAAATTTCTTTCTCTTTTAACCAAAATTTTTCAAAAGACCTGCAAAGTTTTTAACCACTCCCCCTCTTTTGGTATCTGAGCAAGCGTTCTTGTAAACCTTTAGAACTGCCGATATTTAGAAAGATAGTTAGTTATTATTTAAAACATTTAGTTTATAAGCTTAGTCAGAATGTACATGTAGAGACAAACCTAGAAATATTAGACGGACATCTTATCGAAGAAGGTATAACTATAAGATATTTAGGAATATCAATTGAATTGGAGGACAACCTCACAAATAATAGTTGAAGTCCTTTATGCCCATACCAATTAGGATTGAAGTTCACGAAAACCAACTACTTGATAATATAGCAGGATATAAGTTCATAAAAACCAACTGGTAACACTAACTCTAAGAAGAACTAAAGAACAAAAAGCTTTATTCTATCCATCCCTTTGCTTAACGGACTTACAATTATTTATAGAGAATTCCTTCCAAACTAAAAAAAAACTACTCGAGATACAACACTCTAAATAAGGAGGAAATTTAAAACTAACTAAAATTGTAAAGATCCCAATTAGAACCCATATGCCAAGTTGGCATGTGAATGCATCTTATGCATAGGTGCATCTAGATGTCTACTTGGCTGTTGGCCTGGTCAGGGCACGCAGCTGGGACATGCCCTACATGCCGGCCATGCTTGTCGGCTCTGACCTCGCCGGCTCCGGCGAGGTGCCTCTCCAGCAGAGGTGCCTGACTTAGCAGCGTTCGGTGCTTTTCCCTCTATTGCTGTAATATCTAGCAGCTCCTGAGGATTTGTTCCAGCCAATTCCTTGTAAGATGTGACATTCCCTTCCTCTCCGAGAACCTGCTCGTCCTCGAGACGTGGAAGAACTGACGTAGCAGGCAACAATGGAGAATTAGCCGGGATGGACTGAGCATCCTTCAGTTGGGACACGTGGATGATCGGATGAATGGGACAGTCAGCGGGATGATCCAAACGATATGCCACGGGGCCAACAGCCTTTAGAACAACAAAGGGTCCGTAATACCTATGACGTAATTTGGCATGTTTTCGAGAGGCTAATGACCCTTGCCGGTAAGGTTGCAGCTTCAAAAAGACCTTATCTCGGACTGAACTGAACGTCACGCCGATGGCGGTCCGCTAATTGTTTCATCCAATTTTGCGCGCGATGAAGGTGAATGTGCAAGTCCCGAAGGATGGCATCGCGCTCCCTAAACTCAGCGCCCACAAGGTCAGACCGCATAGGCCCGGATGCCAATGAAACCAGTGGGGGGTGGAGGCCTCCCGTAAAAGGCTTCAAATGGGGAGGTGTTCGTGGCGGAGTGGACGCTAGTATTGTAGGAATATTCAGCCCAATGTAGCCAACGCATCTAAGATCGTGGATGATCGCTTATAAAGCACCGTAGATAAGTTTCAAGGCCACTGTTGACAATTTCGGATTGCCCATCCGATTGAGGGTGATAAGCGGAGCTCATGTGCAGCGAGGTCCCTTGAAGATGATGAAGTTCCCTCCAAAAAGAGCTTAAGAAAATTAGGTCCCGGTCGGAGACGATGGACAATGGGCATCCGTGGAGCTGCACAATCTCCTTTGCAAAAACAGAGACAACGGAGGTGGCCGTATAAGGATGTTTTAACGAAAGAAAGTGAGCATATTTCGACAATCTGTCCACCACCACAAAAATAACATCCTTGCCATCGGATAGGGGAAGTCCATCAATAAAGTCCATAAAAAATATCCTCCCAAATTTGGTTAGGAATCGGTAATGGAGTCAACAGGCCAGCAGGGCGCAAGGAAGAACTTTTTGCCCGTGCACAAGTGTCGCAAGCAGCGAGAGAGCGTTGGACATCAGTAGACATGCATGGCCAAACAAACTGAGCTGAGATCCGCTTATAGGTCCGAAAATGGCCACCATGTTCTCCCAATGCCGAGTTATGTGCTTCAAATAATAACTGGTTGCGTAGGGAAGGAACATCGAGTACCCAAATGTGCTGTCGTTGTAGGATTAAACCATTGCTCTCCTTGATATTCGGCTCGGATGAATTTCTGGCAGCCTACAAAAGCTCGGAGTAACGCGTATCCTACAACTGAGCTTGATATAAATCATCCTAGAAGAAGGGCAATAGAGTGGACATAGCTACCAGGGAGGATGTCGGGCACCTGGACAGGGCGTCAGCATGATATTGTGTTTACCTGCTCGGTACACAATGCGATAATCAAAGCCCATCAACTTGACAAGCCACTTTAACTAGTCTGGAGAGCAAAACCGCTGTTCTAGCAAAAATTTGAGGCTCAAGTGATCAGTCTTTATGGTAGAGCGATTGCCAAGCAAATAGGGACGCCACCGTTGAACCGCAAGCACTAGCGCCATGAGTTCTTTCTCGTAGGTGGACTTGGCGGCAGCTGCTGGCGATAAATCTTTGCTGAAATAAGCAATTGGTTAGTTAGATTGAGAAAGAACCGCACCTACACCTTTGCCGGACGCATCCATTTCCACCGTGAAGGGCAGCGAGAAGTTTGGGGCAGCTAAGACTAGGGTAGACGTCACTGCTGTCTTCAACCGAGAGAAGGCAACAGCTGTCTCTAGAGTCCAGTTGAAAGAATCCTTCTTGAGGAGGGAGGTTAAGGGGGCAGCAATGAAGCCATAATCCTTACCGAAGCGTCGGTAATAGCCCGTCAACCCTAGGAAGCCCCTTAAGGAAGTCACCGAAGAGGACGTAGGTAAATCTATCATAGCCTCAATTTTGCAGGATCAGTAGCAATTCCCCTTGCCGACACAATGTGACCCAAATATTCTAATTGAGAACACCCGAACTAGCACTCGGCACGATTAGCAAATAACCGTGACTTGTGAAGGATCGAAAAGACCCGTTCAAGATGAAGTAAGTGGTCTTCTCATGTTTTCCTATAAATCAAAATATCATCAAATAAAACAAGAACAAACCTCTATAGGTATGGCCGGAATAAGTCATTCATTAAAAATTGAAACATAGCCGGGGCATTAGTCAATCCTAATGGAATTACCAAAAATTCATAATGTCCATCATGTGTACGAAAGGCCATTTTATTCACGTCCTCTTCCTTGACACGGATTTGGTGGTAACCAGATTTTAAGTCGAGTTTGGAGAAAAAACACACCCCATGAAGTTCATCTAGTAAATCATCGATGACGGGAATGAGAAATTTATCTTTGACAGTAATCTCATTCAATGAGCGGTAGTCCACGCAAAAGCGCCATGAACCGTCCTTCTTTTTTACCAAAAGAACCGGACAGGAGAAAGCGGAACAACTTGGACGGATAATGCCTTGAGTTAACATGTCTTGAACTGTTTGCTCAATTTCGTCCTTCTGGACATGTGGATATCGATATTGCCTATTGTTAGCCGGAGGTGCCCTCGGTAAGAGGGGAATGCTATGGTCATGGGACCGTTTAGGCGGCAGGCCAAAGATTGGACAGAAAATAGAAGCGTTTCTGTCCAGCATTAAGGCCAAATCATCCGGTAGTGGGGCGCTGCACGAGGTGCTGGTCGGAGAGGCAATGGCACGAAGCCGGATGGAACAAAGAGAGGAACTACGGTGTAGGCTGGTAAGCTGCGAAACACCGCCCTCCTTAATGCCACAAAGGATGAAATCTTTATTTTGCAAGGAGAAGCGCATGTCCGAACGATTCGAATTGCAAATGACATCACCTAAGCTGCGCAGCCATTGAATGCCCAACACGAGGTCCATGCCTCCTAATGGAAAAGGATAAGAATCAACTACAATAGAAGCACCTTGAATTGTCAAAGGAATGGCATTGAAAATTCGTTCGATGGAGTGAGGCCTGCCATCCGCTAACTCCACGTGTAGTGATTTAACCGGTAAGGAAGGGAGGATAAATACCTAGCCAAACGATCCGCAATAAAATTATCAGTAGAACCGGAATCAATAAAAATGAATACCTCTTGATTCTTGATCGTCCCGACAACCTGAATCGTTTGAGGGCCAACTAAACCATGCATTGCACTAAGTGACAATTTGGCATATTTGATGTTGATGTCACTACTGTCTGTCAGTGACTCAACATCATCATCACTACCACAATCATCACCAAAAATGGAATAATCTGCCCGCACAATGATGCCCTCTGCTGTATTTGTCATCACATTAGAGACAAAACCCTTTGGCTTTGCTATCACTAATCTCAGCTGCAGACAGAACAGACCGGCTACGGCTGTTGGAGGCAGCGGAAGTTGAATGCGATGTTGAAGCAGAAGGGAGGGCAGCGTTAGTAGTAGACGGTGAAGCTGGCGAGGTAGAGTGGGGAAAACGGCCAGCAGGAAAACGAGAGGACCGTTGGTGCTGCGATTTGTAAGAGTGCTTGAGTTCACACATGTAGGCAAGTCGATATGCTTGTTGTAAAGTCTGCGGTTCTCTGGACATAACCTCCAGCGAAATCCAACAAGAGAGTACTCCGCAAAAATGTCCGATAAGGTCCCTTTTTTGTGTGTGTGGAATCCGTATGCGAAGGTCTTCGAAAGATTTTTGATAGTCCGCCACCAAACTCGTTTGGGTGAGTTATTTTAGAGCATAGCTTGGGTTCCCAAATGCGTTGGGCCCAAACCGTAGAAGGAGTGTCTCGGTGAACTTGTCTCACGAGTGGTTTGGGTGATCACGTTCATAACTTTGGTACCACCAGTTGGCGTCGTCATGGAGATACATAGACGCAATAAAAACTTTTTCCCATGGTGGAGTGTGATAGTAACGAAAATACCAATTGGCGAGGTAGATCCACTCGTTAGGGCCAATGCAGTCGAGTGCTGGGAACTTATGTTTGTCTCTGGGTGGGTATTGTGGCTGTTCCATAGGAGAAAAGGATGTGGGCCTCGGTTGAGTTAGAGGACCGTAGTGTGGGAAGGGGTGTTGTTGAGGTGGGTGAAGTGGAGGCGTGCCAGATGCTAAAAAGGGTGTTGTGTGGGCATGAGGTTGCGTGCTTGTGTGGAGGGAACCAAACGTAGGGAAGGTGGGGTTGTGGTGAGGTGGTGCAACAGTAGGAGCATAACTGGTTAGTGGAACTGCAGAGGAATGATGGTGTTGGATAGGGGATATGTTATGTAGAGAAGCAGTGGTCGGCTGTCCAGGAGGTTGGCTAGAAGTAGATGTGTGTCCAATTGCCTCGGGGAGGATCAGTTGCTAGGATGGTTGCGTGGAAGTGGCGGAGAGCATGGGGTTCGATGGGGCATGATTAGGTTTGAACGTTAGGGTAGCAACCGAAGTCTCAAGATTGCGTAGGCCAAGTTGTATAGTGTCGAGCTCACGCTTATGTTCTTGAAAATCGGTGGCTAAGTGTGCGATTATATTTGTGATGTGAAGGAGATGGTCTTATAGGCTCGGTTGAGGGCTGGATTGTATGGAATAGGGGTGGGTGGGATTTGGAGGAAGTTTTCGGCATTAATGGTAGATGTCGATGTTGGTGATGCCGGAGAATTTGGCAAAATTACTGTAGCGACAGGGGTCTCCATTGAGACCGGTGGCTCTAGATACCAAATGTAACACTAACTCTAAGAAGAACTAAAGAACAAAAAGCTTTATTCCATCCCTCCCTTTGCTTAAGGGACTTATAATTATTTATAGAGAATTCCTTCCAAACTAAGTAAAAACTAATCGAGATACAACTCTCTAAATAAGGAAGAAAATTTAAAACTAACTAAAATTGTAAAGATCTCAATTAGAACATATATGCCAAGTTGGCATGTGAATGTATCTTATGCATAGATGTATCCGGATGTCTACTTGGCTGCTGGCCTAGTCAGGGCCTGCAGTCGGGATATGCTCTACATGCCGGCCGTGCTTGGCAGCTCTAGTCTCGCCGGCTCCGGCGAGGTGCCTCTCCAGCAGAGGTGCCCGACTTAGTGGTATTCGGTGCTTCTCTCTTTACTGCTGTAATATCTAGCAGCTCTTGAGGATTTGTTCCAGCGAATTTCTGGTAAGATGTGACAAACTACCTGATGACATAGCTGAATTATAGTTAAAAACATAATTTAATTTTTTAACGAAATTCTTTATCATACCTCTTGGAATATTTTAATAATATAGAAGCTAAACTTAGTGTTGAAAGTATTTATATAGAACCTCCTATAATAACAAAGAAATAATAAAAACTATAATTTTTAAAAATTTCTAATATATATATATATTAAGTGTACATTATATATATTGATTCTGAGTCGTCCGATCTTTTGATCTGACGGCTAAAAGCAAGCGCTGATAAGCGCTGGGTAAACACACGGAGCGGCATCGCTGTCATTTCTCTCTGTTTTAATCACACGTCTTATTTCTCACGCGTGCTTTCTTCTCCGTTTTGTCTTCTCTCTTTGCAGGAGCGATCCCCGCCGAGATCCGAGCAGCCCGCCCCTGCTCCTTTCGATCTCGTAGCAGCCACCGGTGCTCAATGTCTTACTTTTTTCTTTCTCCTTTTTCCTACCCCCAAGATGGTTCTCTCCGTTCCCGCGTGCGATCCGAACAACCCGACGATGCTCGTAAAATTCCTCCCGCTGCGCAGAAAATTTCTCTCTCTCTCACTCATTCTTTCTTTGTTTCTATTTTATCTAATTTCTATTTTGTTTTTTTGTGTGGATTTGGGTGAAATTTCACCGAGATGTTTTTTAAAAATCTTTGAAATTTTTTGTTTTTGTTTTTTCCGGATTGAAAGTTATGTTGTTGATGTGTTTTGTGTTCCGATTGGAGGTTTTGCCTTCAGATTGGAATTTTTTTGTGTTTCTATTTTGCATTTTGATTCGAATTGGAACTTCCATTTACATTTTTGTGTTCGGATTGGAAATTTTTGCTGTAAATATGTTGTTGGTATTTCGAATGTGAATTATCTGTGTCAATGGATATATACGGTATTTTCGAATGTGAACAGGATTGAATTATTTTCCAATGGTGTGTGAATGAATGAATGATTATGAGCTCTGATGAATGAATGGTGTTTTTGCAATCTCCTGCAAAGAGACTCAGGTACGTTGGGCTTTTGAATGAATGATTAGTTGATGAGGATGAGCTCTCTGGCATGATGTTCAGTTTGTGGATAAGTTGTGCATTTCAGCAATTTTATCGATACCTACGGATGTACATTGGTTTCATTTTTTTTATGTGCTTTAATGGGTTGGTGGTACTGCAGCTTGTTGATATTATGCAGCAAGATGAAATTATTTTTATTTGCTGATTTTGCAGGTTGTCATTACTGCAGAACTGTTACAAGAGCAAGAGAAATTTGAGAATGTAGTTGCACGTTGATGTTGTGTTCTATTTGCAGGCTGCTATTGTGTTATTGATCTTTAAAAGACAGGGTTGATGCAGGACTCTTCTTTATAGGCTGATGTGAACTTCACTGGAATGTGAATGTTTGTTTTAGATTGAAACTGGGGCATAGTTTGAATGTCCTGTCCATACTGGTCCATCTATAAGACAGACTAATGTTGTGTTTAGGGTTTGAATGTCCATCTGGTCCATAGTTTCAATGTCCATAATGTTTTAGGTTGAATGTGAATGTAAGACAGGGAACTTATAAGGTTTTGTTGTTGAAACTTAGGGGGCGTTTGGGATTGCTTATGAAATGGAGCTTTTGTGAAATAAAAGATATTTTTATCCTTTTTGAAAAACGAGCTTTATTTTTTTTACTTCTAAAAAAATAATAAAAATATGCAATAAAAAGATCTCATTACATAGAATTTTTTTACACTTTCTAAATTTTTAAATAAATTTTTTATATATTTATAAAATATGTATTGAAAAATATGAAATGGGGAAAAGTTGAAAAGGAGCTTTTGGTAAGCAATTCCAAACAGCCCCGATGAGACTAATATTGTGTTTCATATACTTACGGTTGTACTAAGATTCAGTGACATTTACAATATGAGTATCTTTTGTGAAAAATATGGATATTCGAATGTGAATATATATGCTTGACTACAATTGTGAATGAAATGTAAATGGATGTGAATGTCCATTGTTGATGTATGTGAATGTTGATAATTGTGGATGAAAGTGAATGTTAATGACTGTGAATAGAATGTGAATACCAATAGTAGTGGTTGGAAGATGAACGGCCAAATATATCTTGTATATGCACAGAATAAATACTTGAAAATGATTTCCAAAAACGAAGATATTTTTCATACATATTTCTTATAGTCTTCTTTTTATTTTTCTTTACTATTATTTTTTACTTTTCTTTCACTTGTCTTTTGGTATTTCTTATTGTGACAGTAAAAATTAATTTTTTCCTTTTTTTTATTTTAAATCATTTTTTCACTTTTTGTTTTTTCACTATCGTTTTACTTTTTAATAGAGATGATATTTTTTTCAATGTTTTTTTCTTTTGCTATTTATTACTGTTAATAGAGGACATCAATTTTTTCGCTTTTTTTTTAGTGTCTTCTTTTTACAATTTCATTTTTCTTTTTTGGCTGTTATTTTGCTATTTCTTGTTGTTTATTTTCTTCACATTTTTCAGTTTTTTTCCGCACTGTTTTTTATTTTTGACTGACATTTTGCTACTTTTTGCTATTAATAGAAAAGATTAATATTTTAACTATTTTTTCAATATTTTTCTCTATTTTTTCCAATGTTCTTTTATATATATATATTTTTACTGCCCTTTGCTACTTGCAAAGGCTATAGGGTATCTGACCCCCCAATGACATAAGGACGTTAGGCCTGTTGACTGGCTTAGGTGAGAGTTTCCTGTCCCAATTCAACTCCTTTTTTTGCTCCTGCTTGGTAGGCTTATGTGCGAGCTTGGTCCGATTTCGATATTTTTAAATTCATATGAAGATTGCAAATGTACAATGTAATAAGATTGAGTACAATTTCTAAGTGCTTATTTAAACTGCCAAAATAGTCATACAACTAGTTGATATTACATGCAATGAATAATAGCTACTCTAAATTAATAGCTTTCTCTCCATCATCACTGTCTTCATCTTCACTTATAGATAATCACCCTCATCTCCATCGTTGTCTTCATCATCATCTTTATCTCCCAATATAAATGAAAAACTTATGGCATATGTCAATTTCATAGTGAGCTCCAATAAGAAAATATATTACAAATCGAAACTTTAAAAATGGCAATTACTTTTTCTTCTTTTTGTTCTGATTTTCAGGACATTTTGTTTATCGCGCTTAACACCATATTTGTTACAGAAACCACATCTCCTACCTGTCTTCACTTTACTTTTTTCAATTCCTTTTTTCGAACCTCATTTATTCTATTACTGCTCTTGTAAACATTTCTTTTTTTTTCTTCTCTTTATCTGTGATATATTAGGATTCAATAGTAAAACTTGATAGGTATCAATTGAGACTTGTAAACTCTTATTGATAGTACATGAATCAACCAATAGAGTTGAACATCAGTCTTCCTTACTTTCTTCTGACGCTGTGTATTTTGCAAAGATTGCAACAATATTTGGTATCCCTCATTAGTTTCAGCAGTTTCTTAAACCTTGAAAACTATATGGAGTTGGGAAGTTCTCAGTAGCTCAGAATTCTTATCACACTTACTTATCCACCATCGTGCTAAACTCTATATTTGTTAGCCCTCTTGATCCATTTTTTATGAATGAAATAATATGGTATCTCTAACAATAACCTTCTTTTGTGGCTGGATTGAACTTCATATTCCACTGATGCTGATCACCTTCTACTCGAAATTTGTAAATGTAAGTGGTGTAGTCATCGCTACCTTTTCAATCATCAACAACACATACTCAGCTTGAGTTTTCTCATATTCTTTTCTAAACTTTTTGTACACATTTCTCGTATGTATTTTTGATGCACTTTTAAAAAAAAGGCATTACTATTAATAATACAAGACAAGTGTTCACTAGTATAATCCTCTTTTTTCTCCTTTTTAACTATCTTACACAAACACTTATCATTCTTTAATACAAACTTTCGAAGAGTTATTGTTGGCTGAAAAAACTTCTTGTAAGTAGCACTCATGCTTTCGGAACGTTCGATAGTGTTAATACCTACACAAAATGTATCAAAGTGATAAACTGATGCCCATTTTTCTCGAATCTCATACAAACCTTTGAGCCACTCGTTCTCTTTCAACTCATATTTAGTCATCAATTTCTCCAACATCGACTCAAAAGTATTAGGAATATAGTATTCCCGAATACACCTCTTGATATCTTTCTTAAAGTTTGAGCTTTTAAAATAAACATGCGAAAATTTTTCTACAAATTTCTTGAGAATGTACCACAAACAAAATTTATGTCGAGTATTTGGGAATATATTTTAACAGCTGCAAATATAGCTCTATCTTGATCTGTAATGATGAAAAATAGAGCATGCCCATTATTACAGATGCTAGGGGCAGCAAATACGCCATAGTGAAGATAAATCTGCAAGGCAAACAAGGCCACGCATTAAGGGTGCTGATGAAGAGTTAGAGTTACAATGCAGTAGGAGAGTCTGTAGTTTCAACTCAACTATGTTTTCTAGTTCAAATAGAGTTCCAATAGGTGTATCTAACTAAGTGTTTTAGTTCAAATGCAAGTCTGGTAGCATACTGATCTTAGATGATGAGTAGTATAAATACTTCTTATAGGTTCTGTTTTGAGGATGCGAAATAGAATTATTGTTCTTCAACTTTTGAGTACTCTCATCTGGAATCTTATTTTCATCTCTTCCTTGGATCTTGCTCTTCTTCTTCTGGTGCCGTGTATCTCCCTTCTTGCTTGAAGCACTTCTTTATTTTTTAAATTTGGTATCAGATTCAGGAGGATTTCATGGAGACCAGTACAGCAACAAATCCCGAATCGCCTAAGTCCCACATCATCTTTACTAGCAGCCGATGCGGGAAGTTTTTTGCTAACACTAAGCACTTCCCTTGCTGCGAGCCTATTACAAATTGACAATGGGCTTGAGACGAAGGAACAAATGCATCAACTAGTGATGGGACTGACTATATGTCTCAACCACATCTTTACCGAGCTTTCTGACGTGAAGAGCGATATGCTGGAATTCCATCGTTTTAAACGTGAGACAGGGCTTTCTTTCTTTACTAGTAAGGCTAATGGTAGACTTGCACCATCCACTCTTCCTCCCATATTAACGATGCCGGGCCCAGGATCGACATCCAACACATCCTTACCCCTAGAAACAGCCATCACCATATTGTCTATGCATAACACCACTTCATCCCTGATATGGATGGGAGAACTAACAAGGATGAATTGGGGAATCTCTCTGCAGACAGCAAGAAAAGGGGAAGACAAAGGCAGTTGGAAACAGGAGATGCCAAAACAGAAAGAAGAAATATGGTGACAAACCTCACCGGAAGACCTCGCTGGAGCCGGAGATCGGCGACGATATGTCAGACATGTCCAGGGTGCATACCAGGTGGTTCTGGAGGACAAGAGTCCTTGGAGGGGCATGCAGAAGGGGCTAGGAACAAATGCAACTGACAGCAGCAAGGGCACCTTGAAGGTGTCTTGTACTGTCATTTGAGTAGTTTGGTCCTTTAGGGACTGTTAAAAATTATGTTTAGATTTTAATAAACTTCCTTGTGGAAGTGTTTACTCGGTACAAGAGTTTCAAGTAGATTGAAACTCTGTAGTTATAAATAAAGAGTTATGCCCTAGCAATGGGGCATATGAGATTTGTTCTTCAATTTTTACCCTAATTCATCTATTTTCCCTACCTTATTCTCACTGTTCCCTTCTTGTTCGTCTCCTGTTCTTTAACTTGTTCTTCAGCTTACATCAATTGGTATCAGAGCCATGGAAGATATCAACGCAAACGCACCCGAATCACCCAATTCCATCGCATCCTCACAATCAGTAGATTCCGGAAATTTTTTGAGAGTTGCACAATCGTCGGAACCACAACTCCCTGGGAGCAGCGGGACGGAGCCGGAGTTAAGAGATCAATTCAATATGATGGCGGCAAAATTTACAAGTTGCATAGCGAGACTAACCGCGAATTTTGTAGAGATGCAACGGGTGGTAAACTCACTGAGTAAGTCTCAACAAACCACACCTAGGGCAGCTAATCACCCACCCACTACCTCCCTACCAACTACCTTGCACCAGCTACAAGGATCACGACTGCACTGCTCTGTTCAGCCAAACAACCTCAACCCCCCACCATCTACTTCGTACATTGCACCTAGACCTCCCACATATCCAGCCACCACGGAACACCCTTCCCTCACACATCGCCAATGCTCTGACTTGAACATTCAAACGTACTAACCATCACAACCCCCTCTACTACCAAGTCCAACGACCCCAATGTTGCCAGTTGATACCAGAGTACCTAAGCAGCAAATCAGTAACACCCAGCCACAACCTACTCTGTCCATCACCCCAACCACTGGACAACAAACACTCTCCTCTCCTCCCTATACAAACATGGCAACTTATCACCAATCCTTTCCAAGGGACAGACATAAATTTCCTATCTTTGATGGGACTAAAGTCAATGAGTGGATTTACTTGGCAGAAAAATACTTCAAGTACTATCGCACACCTTTAGAAGAACGTCTTTCTATTGCTCCAATGTATTTCCAGGATGAGGCCAATCGATGGTATCAAAACTATGAAATTGACAGGCCTCACCACTCATGGGAAGAACTCAAAGAAGCCCTCATTCAACGGTTCGGTAACACAGTATTCGGACATCCTAGTTTTGCTCTAAAACAGTTAATACAAATGGGATCCGTAGCTGATTACCAAGCAGCCTTTGAAGATTTACGTGCCCGATTGCCGTTAGCAGCAGAAGTGGACCTCATTGGTAACTTTTGTGGAGGGCTGTCTAAGTGCATTGCACTCGATGTCATGGCCAGCAATCCTTCTTGTCTTCAGGAAGCTTTTAAATTGGCAAGGATCTTTGAACAAAATTCTAGCCTGAGCCTAGCTTCTGTTCGACCTAGGCGTTTCCAGGCGACTCGCAAGGACAACACTACATCACTAACAGCAACATCTAACGTCCAGCTTACTGGAATGACTGCATCCACCAGCATGGTTAACCGTAGTTGAACAACGGGACTAAGTGTGGCTGAAATTAATGCTAGGAGGGCTAAGGGATTATGTTTCTATTGTGATGCTAAGTACGAAAGAGGCCATAAGTGCGGCTCGAAACTTTATTCCATTGTAGGTAATAAGGATGAAGAGGAGGAAGAAGAAGAAGGCTCAAAGGCAGAAGAGTTGGCCAGCACAGAGGAAGCAACGCTGTCCCTAAGCGCTATACATGGCCTTGTTGGTCCCCAACGTTCCCTGGATCATGCCATTCCATTAGTACCTGGCTCGGCTCCTACAAATGTTCGCCCTTACCGCTACCCTTACATTCAAAAGGCCAAAATCGAGAGGACTGTTCAGGAGATGCTGGAACAAGGTATTATCAAACTAAGCACCTGTACTTTTTCTTCACCCGTATTGTTAGTTAATGTTAGTTCTCCTGTAAGATTAACTCAAGAGGGGAGGGGTGAATTGAGTTAATAAATAAAAATTTTCGTGAAGTTTAGTTATCTTACGGGAAGCTAGTCTTTACAAATTTGGTTGCGTCAGTCAGAACACTGCGGACAAAGAGTGTTATAATATTTACTGACTTAGGTAAAGAGGATAGAACTCAGAGTATTTAACGTGGCTCGGCAAAACCCCTTTGCCTACATCCACGGACGCTCTATCACTAGAGCCAAAGCTTCACTAAACCTTTAATAAGCTACATATACACCAAGAGCAAAGTGCTTCACCAAGCACACTTACTCTTACCGGGTTTCTTCACCAAGACAACCCCTAACAGCCTACTGGACACACCCGTCCCTCTGGCTGATATGCTAGCTCTATTACAAGGTTTAAAAACTTTCACCAAGCTCCACCTGAGCTTCCTTACCCGGTGCCCGCAGCACCTCTGTCAGAAGGTTTACAAAAAGGTAACTAAAATATCAAGGCTAGGCATAGGATCAATCTCAATGTAAATAAATGAATTTAAGATTTTCTATTGAGATGATCAAACTTGTTGCTGTTGAAGATGAGTTTTTTTACTTGAAAAATTGAGTCAATGTAGTGCAAGTTTGTTTTTGAATATTTTGCTCGTTATCTCCTCTGTCTTACTCTGTTCTTCATCTTCTTCTCTTATAGAATTTTCTGTTCTTGCAGGTAGGTGATTCTTCCCGTTAGAAAAATATTATCATTGGTGTGAAGTGGTAGATTTTCAAGATAGAGATGAAGGTTGTGTTCAGCGGTCAATCAGCTGCCTCAAGATTTCTTATGGCTAAATTGGTGCAACTCTTTCATCAGCATTAAATGCACCGAAGAAAGCAATTCAAAAACTCCCGCTTGCAGTTTTGAATTGTTTTAGCTGAGTTGTATTTTTTAAAAATTCTCTAGCTGAGTTGGCTTCTCTCGATTTGCTGTTCTTTGTTAGGTTGACTGCTTCAAGTGAGGTGGACTCCAATAGCGTGACTCTGCAGTCTCTATTTCGTTGCTTCCTATTGTGTTCAATGGGTTTTCATTGCTATCTACCAATCTCTATACTTGAACTTGTTCTTCAATAATGTGGTGACTCGATATAGCTCAGTTCTGTGATAGTAACAAGCTAATAGATTTGTTGAATGATATCACCTTGTAATTAAATTCGTGATTTCTTCTGGAGGAAAATCGAAATCTGCATGTTGAAGCATTTCTGCATTATCAGCAAGACATGATTGTGATGATACTTTGCACTATGTTCTTTGTCTTCTCTTATTGTGATTTTTCATGATTCTTGATATGAATTTGTAGCTGATATGTTCCTCAATAAGTCTTCAAGATTTTGCTTCAAATGGATGACGAATTCTTTGTTGAATTACATCTGAAAAGTTGTTCATCAATGTCCGATTCTGCTCTCTGTTTACTGAATTTTCATCTATCATTCCACGATTTTTCCAAATTTATATTGATCATCATTTGATGTGTTATTCGGTCAATCTTATAGTGTGCATGTTGGCCTGTCTCTGATAAAAAGTTGAAGTTCAAATGGAATCAGCATCATGCTTGAAATTACTTCTAAAGAGTGAATGATTATCATGATTTTCTGATTCTTCTCTGTCCAGCGAGCAGCAGCGAAATAGCCGGCTATTAAGTCCTCTGTTTTCTGTTCATCTCTGTTGGCGATACTCTGTTTTTCTGCTCTTCTCTGTTCGCGATTTTCTGTTTGCGATTTTCTGTTTATCCATGTAGCAGCAATTAGACAGCTGGCTATTTGGTGGCTGAGGGATTCTCTGTTCTGTATGGTATAAAAGAAATCTTATACAATCAGTAGCTAAGAAGCTGGCTTGTTGTCTACTGAATGTGAGATAGACCTGTTTCATGACTTTCTGCAGAACTTGATTCCAATCATTAGTTCACCCTAATCCATAAACTATAATTCTTAATCATTGTTATCATCAAAATCAATCTTGGAGTTCCAACAGTTAAGAAGAAAGATGGCACTTGGAGATTTTGTGTGGACTATCGAGCCTTGAATGCCATTACTATCAAGGACAAATTCCTTATTCCAGTTATACATGAATTGCATGGGGCAACATTGTTCTTTAAATTGAACTTAAAATCAGGATACCATCAAATTAGAGTTAAGAGTGAGGACACACATAAAACAGCATTTAGAACACATGATGGTCACTTTGAGTTCTTGGTGATGTCTTTTGGCCTCACTATGCTCCTGCTACATTCCAAGCTATTATGAATGATGTATTTAAGCCTTATGTCAGGCGCTTTGTCCTTGTTTTCTTTGATAACATTCTCGTGTATAGCTCTTCATTGCAAGAGCATTTGGAACATCTTACCACTGTCTTGTTTGTCCTACAGTCTAACAAGCTCCAAGCAAATTTTTCTAAATGCCAATTTGCTTGTAAGAAATTGGAATACTTGGGTCATATAGTGTCAGGCAGAGGGCATTTCTGCAGACCCCTCCAAAGTGAAGGCGATGTTGAATTGGCCTATACCTACATCTCAGACCCAATTAAGGGGTTTCTTAGGATTAATGGCTATTATAGGAGGTTTGTTAAAAACTATGGCGTATTCTTTGCACCCTTTAACGGAACTTCTAAAAAGGATTCCTTTGCATGGTCTTGACGACCAATGAAGCCTTCAAAGAACTCAAAGATGCAATGACAACTACCCTTGTCTTTGGTTCCTCCGGACTTTTCTAAGCCATTTGTAGTAGAGCAGATGCATCATCGGGAATGGGTGAGTGCAGTTTTGTCACAGGAAGGGAAACCTATCTCTTTTTTCAGCAAATCATTATCTCCGTTCGCAAGAAGCAAATCAACTTATGAGAAGGAACTTTTAGCATTAGTACTAGCTGTCCAAAAGTGGCGTCCTTATTTATTGGGTAATCGTTTCATAATCCAAACCGACCACCTGAGTTTGAAGTATTTGTTAGAGCAACGTATTACATCCCTAGCTCAACAAAAATGGTTGGTGAAATTGATGGGATATGATTACCAAATCATGTACAGAGCCGGTAAAGAAAATATTGTGGCAGATGCCTTGTTTAGATGTCATGAAGCTACATGTGCAGCTATAACTACTACGCGAGCTTCTTTTTGGGATGATTTATAACAGTGCGGAGGAAAGATCCAGCAATCCAACATCCGCTTGATTCGCGACGACATCGGTGAGCGACAGAGTTGTCTATAGTAAATGGTTTTCTTTGTCATAAGGGCAGACCTTGGATTCCAGCAGACAATGCCATGAGGCATCAAATCTTGTTTGAAGCACACAATTCAGCTACTGGAGGGCACGGTGGGCAGTTTAGAACATACAAAAGGATTGTCCAACAATTTTATTGGCCGGGGCTTTCTAAGGATGTCCAACGCTATATAAAAGAATGCATCACATGTGCTAAAGCCAAATCCTTATCTCTGAAACCTGCTGGTCTTCTTCAACCATTACCTATTCCAGATCGAATATGGACAGATATCTCTATGGATTTCATAGAGGGATTGCCATTATCAGAAGGGCGAGATATTATTTTAGTGGTGGTGGATCGCCTCTCCATATTTGCTCATTTTATACCCTTAAAACATCCCTTCACAGCGGCTCAAGTTGCTCATGCCTTTGCTAAAGAGGTCGTTCGTCTACATGGTGCTCCTAACTCGATTGTTTCTGATAGGGATCCGATTTTTCTGAGCTCATTTTGGCAAGAGCTCCATAAGTTACAAGGCACGGCATTGCATTTCACTTCGGCATACCATCCTCAATCGGATGGGCAATCCGAAGTTGTCAATAGAGGCCTAGAGACGTACCTATGTTGCTTCGCAAGAGAGTAGCCTAAGCAGTGGATGCGTTGGCTTCATTGGGCGGAATTTTCTTACAATACAAATATTCACTCAGGGACTAACACCAGCCCCTTCGAAGCAATCATGGGCAACCACCTCCTTCTTTAATCTCTTGCTTCTGGCCCAGTCCGTTCAGATGAGTTAGGATACCAGTTGCGAGAACGTGATGCTATTTTGAAAGATTTGAAGTTTCATCTACAACGTGCTCAAGCTCGGATGAAACAAACAGCTGATGCTCATCGCCGTGAGTTGGAATTTTCAGTCGACGATAGAATCTTTCTTAAACTACAGCCCTATCGTCAACAGTCACTTACTGGGAGAACAAATTAGAAATTGTCTTATCGGTATTTTGGCCCCTTTTGTATCTCTGCCCGTATTGGCCCGGTTGCTTACCGTCTTGACCTTCCTCCAGGCTCACGCATTCACCCAGTTTTTCATGTTTTCCAGCTGAAAGATGCTCGCTTTGTACCTCCACCATTTTCAGAGGTTTTGCCGGATCAGTCCTTGCAGGTAGAAAGGGCGTTGCAGCCGCCAGGACTCGAGGACGAGTCCGTTCTTGGAAAGGAAGGGAATGATACGAACGGGAGAACTAACAAGGATGAATTGGGGAATCTCTCTACAGAAAGCAAGGAAAGGGGAAGACAAAGGCAGCTGGAAACAGGAGATGCTAAAACAGAAAGAAGAAATATGGTGACAAACCTCACCGGAAGACCTCCTCGGAGCCGGAGGCCGGCGACGAGATGTCAGACATGTCCAGGGTGCATGCCAGGCAGTTCTAGAGGACAAGAGTCCTTGGAGGGGCATGCAGAAGGGGCTAGGAACAAATGCAACTAATGGCAGCAAGGACACCATTGGAATGGTGTCCTTGGCGCCAGATTACTGTGCTGGGTCACCATTTGAATGGTGACCCGGGCGCAGCCAGGGCGCCTAGAAGGTGCCCTGTACTGTCATTTGAGTAGTTTGGTCCTTTAGAGACTGGTAAAAATTATGTTTAGATTTTAATAAACTTTCTTGTGGAAGTGTTTACTCGGTACAAGAGTTTCAAGTAGATTAAAACTCTATAGTTATAAATAAAGAGTTATGCCCTAGCAATGGGGCATATGAGATTTGTTCTTCAATTTTTACCCTAATTCATCTATTTTCCCTACCTTATTCTCACTATTCCCTTCTTGTTCGTCTCCTGTTCTTTAACTTGTTCTTCAGCTTGCGTCAATCCCCCACACCACTACCAGCAAGCAACACTGCTTCACCAACCTCCCCGACACATCCAAACGCCAACCCTTTATCCGCTAACCACGTACATGCATTTTGCAATTTCCTATCTAAAAATCACACCAACAACTTACCATCAACTTTTGTCCTTTGAACAACCACAATACCACATCCCCAATACTACTGAGTTGCAAAGTTTCATACCAAGCGATCTCCACAAGTTCGCTTTCTTTGATGGTAACAAGCCCAACGAATGGATTTACTTTGCAGAAAAATATTTTCGATATTACCGGACAGCAATGCAGGATCGCGTCTATATTGCCGCCATGTACTTTCAAGGTGATGCTAATTGTTGGTACCAAAATTTTGAGAAGGACAAACCACTACTCTCCTGGGAGGAACTGACTATGGTATTACTACGACAATTTGGGCAAACTGCACTGGGTAGCGTAAGCTTTGCATTGCGTCAACTTCGGTAAACAGGAAAAGTGAATGAATATCAAACAACATTCGATGATTTAGTAAATAGGTTAGGATGCACTGATGAGGAAGATCTGATAGGATGGTTCTCTAGTGGCTTATCAAAGTGACCTGCCATGGATGTCATAGCGCAACAACCTCAAGACTTGCAGACTGCTTATCTGATGGCTAGATTTTTTAGCAGACTTCCTCAGAACAGCCAAATTTTGGTACAGGTAAGTCTAGTTCAGTCACCTACAGCAGCTCCACCACGACTAGACCAGTGAACTACCAGCAACCTATTCAGTCATTGCCTAACCAGTAGAACAATTCTTGCTCCAGTCTAGACAGAGGATGAACATGACGTCTCAGCGATGAGAAAATCAATGATAGGCAAGCAAAATAATTGTGCTTTTATTGTGATGCCAAATATGAACGAGGCCATCGCTGCTCCAGCAAGCTATATGCAATTTTTTGCTGATGAAGATGATGAGGAATTGTGCGAAGACTCGGGGCCTGAAGATTCTACTTTATCCTTAAGTGCTATGCATGAAATGGTTGGCCCGCAAACAATTTGCATGGTGGGCAAGAGTAAACGACAAGAGGTATTCATCTTAATAGACTCCGGTAGCACTCATAATTTCATCATAGAACGACTAGCCAAATACCTTCGCTTACATCCAACCAGGATGCGTCCCTTCAAAGTGGAACTTGCTGATGGAAGACCTCAATCCATTGACATTATTTACAAGGGTATCCCACTAGAAGTGCAAGGTGCAGAGATTATCGTGGACGCTTATCCCTTCCCCTTAAGAGGGATGGATTTGGTATTGGGTATTCAATGGCTTGCTAGCCTTGGTGATGTGATGTGATGTGCAATTGGGGTCGTTCGGATATGAGATTTTCCTTCCAAGGCCGTGAGTTTGTCCTAAAGGGAATTAAAGATGGTGGGTGTCTCAACTAACGAGAATCTGTCCAGCACATGATATGCTCATTGCGTTTGCTTACTATTGATTCAAGGGAGGAAATTTCATAGGTGGGAGCAATTACCAAGTGATTTGCAACTATTAATCAACAAATATGCTGCTGTTTTCAAGCTAATCTTAGGGCTGCCACCTAAAAGACTACATGATCATGGCATTGCCTTACCTCCGGGTGCACAATCGGCTAATGTGAGGCTATATCGTTATCTATATATCTATAAGGCAGAGATAGAAAGAGCGGTGTTGAAAATGTTGTCACAGGGGATTATTCGACCAAATAGCTCCGCCTTCTCACCATGGTGTTGTTGGTAAAAAGAAAGATGGATTGTGGAGGTTTTGTGTCGACTATAGAGCACTAAATGATATCACTGTAAAGGATAAATACCCCTTTTCGGTGATAGACGAGCTACTTGATGAACTACATGGAGCGCGATTCTTCTCCAAGCTTGACCTCAAATTCGGGTATCATCGTTTTCAGGTTAAAGAGGAGGATGTGCACAAGACGGCCATCCGAAGTCATGATGGACACCATGAATTTTTCGTGATGCCATTCGGCTTAACAAACGCCCCTTCGACGTTTCAGTCCTTGATGAATGAGGTATTTCGTCCTTACTTTCGCAAGTTTGTGCTCATATTCTTTGATGATATTTTAGTATATAGTGACAACTGGCAGGACCATCTAGGACACCTAGCCACTGTTTTTCTATTTTGCAGAAGCATCGTCTTTACGCCAACTTGGGAAAAGTGCAAATTTGGATCTAGACAACTGGAATATTTGAGCTATATTGTCTCTGAGCACGGCATAGCAGCGGACCCTTCTAAGGTACAAGCAATGCTCGATTGGCCAACTCCTAAATCTGTGACAGCTCAAGGGGTTTTCTAGGACTAACTGGATACTACAAGAAGTTTGTAAGGAACTACGGGAGCATTGCCGCGCCTCTTACGGCTCTACTGAGGAAGAAGGCATCAGTTGGTCAGAGGAAGCAGATGATGCCATTTGCAAATTGAAACGTTCAATGGTTGCTGCTCCAGTTCTGGCCACACTTCACTTCATGAAGCTGTTTGTAGTGGAGACAGAGCCATCCGGCAGTGGTCTTGGGGCTGTCTTACTGCAGAACAACCAGCCAGTAGCCTTCTTCAGTAAGACCTTGTTGCCATCTGCAACCGCTAAGTCGACGTATGAAAAGGAACTCATGGCATTGGTCCTTACTGTGCACAAATGAAGATCCTACCTCTTAGGGCATAGGTTCACAATTAAAACCGATCATCTTAGCTTGAAATATTTGCTTGAACAAAGGCTTTCTTCAGGAGTTCAACATAAATGGCTCATCAAGTTATTAGGATATGACTTCCACATTGAATATCGCCTAAGAAAAACTAATGTCATCGCTGACTCACTGTCTAGAATTCCAGGAGCATCCTTGGCAGCATTATCCTTCCTACAGACACCCTTTTTGGACGAACTACGGCATGCTCAACTTGATGATCCGTCTCTGCATGAATACTTCAGCACTGCAGAGGAAGGCACTCGAGCAGAACTCTCCATCAGACATGGTTTTCTGCTGTACCAAGGGCTTCTATGGGTTCCCAATGACCCTTCCATTCGGTAGCAGTTCTTGTTCGAAGCTCATAATTCTGCGTACGAAGGTCATGGAGGGAGGTTTAGAACTTACAAACGTCTTTAACAACAATTTTATTAGGAGGGGATGTCCAAGGATCTGCAGCATTATATTGATGCATGTGTAACTTGTGCCAAGACTAAGACTGAATGCATCAAACTAGCTGGCATACTTCAACCACTAATCATTCCAGAAGCTATTTGGACAGACATCTCGATGGATTTCATCAAGGGGCTGCCGCTGTCCACAGGGAAGAACCCTATCATGGTGGTGGTAGATTGCCTTACTAAATATGCTCATTTCATCCCACTACATCACCCTTTTACAGCTCCAAGTATCGCTGCAATGTTCACGAGGGAGATAGTGCGACTACATGGATTTCCTAGCTCTATTGTTTCAGACGAGACTCAATTTTCTTAAATTCTTTTTGGCAGGAGCTTCATCGTTTATAGGGCACTTCCTTGCATATGAGCATGGCCTACCACCCCAAAACAGACGGTCAAACCGAGATTCTGAATAGAGGGCTTGAAACATACTTACGTTGTTTCATTGGTGAGCATCCACGCCTTTGGCATCATTGGCTTCATTGGGCGTAGCACTCTTACAACACCAATGTTCATTCGTTCACCAACGTGTCTCCCTTCGAAGTAGTCTATTGTAGGCCACCACAGCCTCTCGTTTCATTTGCTACAGGACCACTTCGTTCAGACAAAGTGGGCATGTTGCTACGTGATCGAGATACGATCCTCAAAGACTTACGTGATCATCTCTACAAGGCTCAGAATCGCATGAAGTAAATCTATGATCGCTCCTACCAGCACAAGCAATACCATATTGGCGATCGTCTATTCCTGAGGCTTCAACTCTACCAACAATCATTGATTGCCAAATGGCTTCACCATAAACTACGGTATTATTTCTTTGGCCCTTTTGAGATTTTAGAAAGAATCGGTCCTATGGCATATCTGCTCAAGCTTCCTCCAGCATCTCAAGTGCATCCGGTCTTTCATGTGTCTCAACTAAGGGATGACCACCATGCTCCACCTAATTTTAGTGGTGAACTATCGTAGCTACCGGATGAAGCCCTTGCTCTATCGCAGCCAAATGATCCTACTAGCGATGCTTCTCTTACTTGCAACCTAGAGGACAAGGCTTGTATTCCAGAAGCAGGGAATGTTACAGATGCCAAGGGCAGCAAATATATCATAGTGAAGACAAATCTGTGAGTTACAATGCAGTAGGAGAGTCGTAGTTTCAATACAACTATATTTTTTAGTTGAAGTGGAGTTCCAGTAAGTGTAGCTAACTAAGTGTTTTAGTTCAAGTGCAAATCTAGTAGCATACTGCTCTTAGATGATGAGTAGTATAAATACTTGTACGTTCGGATGCAAAATTGAATTATTATTCTTCAACTTTTGAGTTCCGTCATATGGAATCTTGTTTTCATCTCTTCCTTGGATCTTGCTCTTCATCTTTTGGTGCCCTATATCTCCCTTCTTACTTGAAGCACTTCTGTAATCTTTACACCCATCCATAGTTGCAAATCATGTCTCAAAAAGCCAATGAAAAGATTCTTTTGTCTCATCCAAAAATAGTGTACAACCAAACTGAATAGACTGTATATGATGATTAACTCCTGTGAATGGTGCAAATGGCATGTCATATACATTCTTACGATAGGTGGTGTCAAAGAAGATCACGTCATCGAAGTACCGATATTGAGTACATGATTGACCATCTAGTCTAAAAAACTTCATTGCCCTTGCTTCTTTGTCTATTTGTATTGCATAAAAAAAATTCAGATCCTCTATACTCTTCTTATAAAAGAAATTCAACATTGCTGTAGCATCACCACTGATAGATTTTTTATACTCTTTTGAACGACACGAATAATTCCAACAATCTCTATTGTCAAAATGAATATGCTCTAACAAGTATATGTGCAATCTTACCCACGGGTACGCCTTTGTCTCGAAATGAGTCAACCAAACTCTTATTGCAGTAGGCATATTTCTGCAAACAGGCGTGCACATCTTTTTTGCTAGAATAACAAGGTCATGATTATGATGACCTTCATAGTTCACCATTTTTCACAATCCACTACGTTATTTTTTCGCCCTCATTATTGCAGGACACCCATATTTTACCGTACTTCGGCTTCTCTTTATCTTTACTTCTTTCTTTGATCCGTCATCTGTTTTCTGAGGTCGATTGACTCTCTAATTTTCAAAATAGTTGCATGTCATTTCAGAATGCGCGGTTATTTTTTTCGTTATTCAAGTAATGAAGCTAAATCATTCTGCTTTTCTATAATCTATATAAAATTATTTAGCAGCTTCGAGGCTTCTAAATGTCATAACTAAACACGGTGACCTGACATTCTTATCTATTACGTTTGGAGTTGGAATAAAAGAAGAACCTATCTCAAAATTTGAAAAGTTACGAAAAATACAACAATTTAAAGCGCAATAATGAATGCAAAAATACTGTGAATTTGATGCTTTGAAAAAAATTATACCAGTGGATTCTTGAGCCATGACACGAAAGCAATGTTGTTAGGATCAAGATTTTATATAGGATCGTTTCGCTTGTGTAGGATCTTAAAATCAGGATTTTAAATAAGATCGTAAAATCTTACTTATTAATAATATTTTTATAAAATTATTTAATACTTTTAAAATTTTAGGTAGTACTTATTAAGATTATTGAAAATTAAAGACATAATTTTTTTTATATTTTATCTTAATGTAATAAATTAATAATATTCATATTTGTGGTTTAGATAAACTATATTATTAACAATTTTTTATATTCATTTAGCTTATTATCATAATATTTTTTCATATTATATCATTATTTTATAAATATATACTTATATAGTTATACCATATTTAGAAAATCCAATTCTTTATGTAATCAATTAACTGAATGTCAAGTAATCATATTTATCCTTCAAAATAAAGAGAAAAAATATAATCCAAAATACCACCATATAGAAAATATTTTGCTACAAACGAACGATTGATTATTTTTAGCTATTCCAACTTCGTTCAAAATCTTCAAGAGCTCTCTTGAGATTCATGAAAATTTTTGTAAGATAAAATCGTAATATCGCAAGTAAATTCGAAGTATTAAGGATTTTAGGATTAAAATCGGGATCTTACAGATTAGAAGTAAGATCGGAATCTTGTATCAAGTAGGATCGTTCTGTTGATGTAAAATCGTAAAATCGTAAGATTTTAAGATTTAAATTGGAATTTTAGCAACCATGCACGAGAGTGTGCGATGGTGTGATCAAAATCTCCTATGGCCACAGACAAGAAGAAGACAAAAACAAGTCGTAACCTCAACAAAGAACAAGACAAGAAAAAGTAGTTGTAACCGTAAGAAAGAAGAAGCCAACAAAAAGTAATTGCTGTGACTATCCCCATGCAGTGGACAAAGGTAGAGGAATGGAAGAAAAAAGTGGACAAAACACAGGAGTTCCCGCACATGGACAGAAGTAGAGCTGGATCTCTCGCTCTGTGCAACGTGCACAAAGAGTAATATTCAAAGTAAAATACCAAGTTACCCTCTGATTTTATCCTAACCATACTTGTTTCTACAGTGTGCAACAACTAGAGAAATTGCTGTATGTATAGTCTTGAAATTTTTGCAAGCTTGCAGGATCTTTTTTTTTTTTTTACTTCATGAAAGCAAAAGACAAGTTTAGAATACAAGTTTTCACAACAAGAACTTCAGAATTCAATGTTAGGAAAGATTTACATCACATAATCCTAAACTACTACACTTGAATTATTTTTTCACTCACGGAACATATGAGACATGTTGCCTTCATCTCCTGCAGAGGTTGTCCTGCCTTCATCTCCAATTGCTAGTGGTATATGCCCAAGCACGATTGGGCTCTTTCTGATGTCTCTTGCAGCATAATACCAGCAAGCTGTAGTACCTCAATCAATTAAAGCACATCAAGAGAATGAAAACAATGTACATCCGTAAGTATCGATAAAATTGCTGAAATGCACAACAACTTATGCACAAAATGAACATCATGCCAGAGAGCTCATCCTCATCAATTAATCAATCATTCAAAAGCCTAGCGTACTGAGTCTCTTTGCAGGAGATTGGAACAATACCATTCATTCATCAGAACTCATAATAATTCGTTGACACACCATTAGAAAATAACTCAATCCCGTTCACATTCAAAATACCATAGATATCCATTGACACACATCATTCACATTCAAAATACCACAAAAAATTTATAGCAAAAAATTCCAATCTAAACACAAAATTGGAAATGGAACTTCTAATCCGAATCAAAATGGAAAATAGAAACACAAAATATTTCAATCCGAACACAAAATTCCAATCTAAACACAAAAAATATCAACAATAGAACTTTCAATTCAAGAAAAATAGGAACACGAAAATTCAAAATTTTACAAAGAATATCTCAGTGAAATCTTACCAGAATACACAAAAAAAAAACATAAATTAGATAAAATAGAAACAGAGAAAGAATGAGTGAGAGAGACATAAAACTTCTAAGTAGCAGGAGGAATTTTATGAGCATCGGCGGGCTGCTCGGATCGCCCGCGGGAAAGAAGAGAGCCATCTTAGCGGTAGGAAAAAGGAGAAAAAAAGGAAGACATTAAGCATCAATAGCTACTATGAGATCAAAAGGAGCAGCGGCCCGCTACTCAAATCTGGGCGGGAAGCAACGTCGGGATCGCTCCTGCAATAAGAAGAACAAAAAACAGAGAAGAAAGCACACATGAGAAAGAAGACACGTAATTAAAACAGAGGGAAACGAAAAAGATTCCCTATTTGTGTGTTTACAAGTGGTTATCAGCGCTTTATTTTTGGCTGTCAGATTAAAAGATTTGACGATCCAGAAGCAATATGCACATTGTTCACTTATCAGCAATATATATATATATATATATATATATACACACGATGTGCGCACACAAGTTAATGTGCGTGCACATCAAATTTGAACATTTGATCAAGATCAGATGGTCCAAATTTAGCACGGTCCGGATTTCGGTCGACGAGCGTCAAATCGGTAAGAAAATTGTCTTCTTTCCTTCTCCTCCTTCTTTTCTTATTCCCCACATCAACTTCGTCAATTGCAGCCTTGAGCATCGTTAAAGACGATTTTTCGAATTTGTGCGCTCCCAAGCTCACCGGACTTTTTTTTCTAATTCGGTCAATACCAAGATTGCTAGTATTGTCCTTACTTCAATCTTTACCAAGATTTTGTTTCTTTATCATTTTCTGAATTTGATTTATGTTGGTGCAGTTCGGAACTAAAGCCGAGACAAGGGAAGATTCATTTGCAGTTGCAGTCTTCGAATTGAAGGTATCTTCATTTCAGTGATTCATTTCATTTTTACTTCTATTTTTTTTATATCTTCTTTTATGTTTGCAGGACAATTGCACATATAGAGAGGTCCTCCGTATTTTTGCTACTCTGAAGCTCACCGGATGCAACTGAGTGGCTCTAGAGCTAACTGCTAAAGATTTCTTGTTTCTTTTGTTTTTGTTTTTAGTTTTTCATGAATGCCGATTCTTCGGCAATGAATGAATTTTGTTGGTGTAGCGTGTCTATTGCTGTAATGCAGACTATGAAGGCAATGCAGAATACAAATTGTGTTTGCTGGTGTATGTACGAGTGTAGCTCAAGTGTTGTAAACTTGTGAATGTAATTCAAGATTGTAGCTTTTGTTGTGAATGTAATGTTAAATTTTTTTACAAACATATGTTATGAATGAAATGTGATTTAATTCTCTGGTTGGTTTCTAATGTGTGATGTGTAAATGTGAATGTGAAGTGAATAGAATGTATGACGGTGAAAGCAGACTGGAGTAATAGGGTGGCAATATAATGGAATAAATGAGAATGTTATCAATGTGAAAATCAAATCACTTCTTTTGAATTTAGATAAAGTATAAGGACAGCAGTGAGTTATGTACATGAATATGGAGTGAGTATAGATCAATGAGCTATCTTCTGAAGGATGAATGTTTGCCAATGCTAGATGCATACCTGACAGAGATAACTCATTGGTATTCTGGCAAGGAAATACATGACAGTGAGCTATGCTCATGGTAGTTTGGGACACATAGCTCACTAGCATCACCAGTGAGCTCCAAGCAGCTACCCAGTAAGCTCTGTAAGCTCACCGTTCAGCTGCCAGTGAGCTCATTATCTAGAGCTCACTGGTCTTAGCGAGTGAGCTCACTACACTCACTCCAACCAAAATAATTTTTAATTTTAATTTTTTGTTAGTCGATGTTGTACAATATTGTTTAAATAGATTAAGCATAACCAAATTATCATTTTTTATAATGCAAATTAACAAAAAAATTTTTTCTAACATTGAGCTATGCAAGCTCACTAGCAGCTAACCAGTGAGCTATGCTAGCTCCTTAAACAGTGAGCATACTGAACAGTGAGCTCACTGGTTTCTCGTTGGTTTCTCTGCCATCGTACACATGTTTGTATTTGAAAAAGAAAAAGAATTGAGCACAGAACAAGAAATGTTTCTCGTTGGTTTCTCATTACCCATTTAGGTGCTTCTATTTTGAGCGGCAGAGAGCTTATAATGCAGGAATTGAGAAGGCTCTCTGTTTTGTTGTTCTACTCTCTGTTCTTAGGTGTTCTGTTTATCTGCTTCAGCAACACACAAGAAATACAACGGATTGTTCTTTTTGTTTTTATTCTTTCTCTTGCATCTAAACTCCTAAACCATGTCTAACTAGTTCATCAGTATTGTTTTTAACCACTTTTTGACACTTCTCTTCCATTCAATGATGTTAGTATTTGAATTTTGTTGTATTTATTATTTTCTTTGAAAATTTGTAGGTTTCAAGGGCGGGCTCTTCTTCTCTACCAACCCCAAACATAGTAAAGGACAATCTTAAGTCACCGTGCTTAGGGATGACATTTGTAAGCCTCCTCAAAGATGCCAAGCAATTTTATATAAATTATAGAAAAGCCAAGGAGTTTAGCACAGTGACTCGATCTACGCGAAAGACCCATGCTCATTTAAACGAATTCACTATTTGTCAAATGACTTATGACTATTTTGGAAATCATATGGAACATCGACCTCAAAAAATAAACGACGAATCTAAAAAAACAATAGAAAATAAGAGAAGCACGAGCACGGCCAAATGCTGATGTCCTGCAATAATGAGGGTGATAAAGCAACCTAGTGGATTGTGGGAAGTGGTGAGTTATGAAGGCCAGTACAATCACAATCTAGTTAGCCCAGCATAAAAAATGTGTATGTCTATTTGCAGAACTATGCCCGCTGCAGCTAAGAGTTTGATTGATTCATTTCGGAATGAAGCTATACCTGTGGCTAAGGTTGCCGATATATTTGACTGACCTCAATATGGTTTTGATAGCAGAGATTGTTGGAACCATTTGTGTCGCTCGAAGAAGTACAAAAGCCTATTAGTGGTGTTGCCACTGCAGCGCTTAACTTTTTAAGAGAAAGAGTATAGAAGATCCAAACTTTTTTTATGCGATACAGATGGATGAAGACTCAAGAGCAATTAATTTTTTCTAGGTGGATGGGAGGTCACGTTCAGTATCAATATTTTGGTAACGTTGTATTTTTTGACACCACCTACCGCAAGAATGTCTATGAGATACCATTTGCTCCATTCATTGGAGTTAACCATCACAACATGTCAATTCATTTTGGATGCGTACCACTTTTGGATGAGACTGAAGAATCCTTTTAGTGGCTTTTTGAGGCATAGCTTGCAGCTATAGGGGGATGTGCTCCATCTTCAATCATCATAGATTAAGATAGATCTATTACTGCAGCCGTTGCTAACGTATTCACAAATACATGACATAGATTTTGTTAATAGCATATTATGAAAAAAAAAATTGAAAAGCTTTCACATATTTATTTCAAGAAGTTAAAATCCAAAAAAAAATCAAGTCGTGCGTTCGGAAACTTTTATAATCCTAACACATTTGAAACGAGATGGGAGGATTGATATGTACATATGAGTTGAAGAAAAATAAATGGCTCTTAGTAATATATAAGATTCGACAAAAGTGGGCAACTGTCTATCATTTGAATACTTTTTATACCAACATTAATACTATTGGATGTTCCGAAGGTATGAATGAAATTTGCAAGAATTTTATTCATCCCACAATAACTCTTCGAGAGTTTATGTTGAATGAAAATATTTGAGCAAAATTATTGAGAAAGAAAAAGAAGAGAGTTATGCATCTGAACACTTATGTCGCATTGTAGAAGGCAACTCCGATATCTTCAAAAGTGCAGCAAATTGTATACGAGAAATTTGTACAATAAGTTCAAACAGGAATATGAGAAAGCTCAATCTTAGTATATCTTGCATAATGATGAAAAGGTTAGTGATGGATACACGACTTATATTTATAAATATCGAGTCGAAGATGATCGATGGAAATGGAAGGTGAAGTTTAATCTAGCAACAAAAGATGGTATCTGTGAATGTAAACTTTTTGAGTTTATGGGGATTCCTTGTGGACATCTTATGAAGGTCTTTTAGAGTCGGGATATAGAAAATACCCGATCATTTTATTTTGCAGCGGTGGAGAAAAGGTGCTAACAAATATAGAGATAAGTATGATGGAGGTTCGATAAGTGGCCATGACAATGCTGAGCTATTGACAACTATCTAACACCAGATTGTTTTCAACCAAATAGTTTATGAAGCTGTTGAAACTAATGAAGGATACAAAATCTTGTTGCAAACATTGGAAGAAACATCGGTGCGGCTCAAGGAAGTAAGGAAGACTGTTGATCAGGATAAGATTCTAGTCATCCATTCATGTATGCACAATCAGAATTTACAAGACTCAGTTGATGCCTCTCAAGTGTTGCTTTTAAATCCCAACATATCACAAAGAAAGGGAACAAATAAAGAAGGAAAGGCTTGCAAGGTTAATAATAAAATAAAAGGAGGTTTGGAGAAAGCCACTACAAGAGCCAAAGCGAAGACATAGCGAAGATGTGCGTATTATAACAAATCGGGTGTCAAACATAATAAACGAAATTGTCCTGAATCTAAATAGAAAGAACAAGACAAATAAGTATAGTCGTCTGCTTAGTTTTAATTCCTAAAGAGTAAAATTTTTTATTAGGATTTTGACATTTATCATGACATTCGTACTTGTTAATTACTGGTAAAGATGATTCTGAAGATAAAGATACAAGTGAATATGAAGATACTGAAGATGAAATCTTAGCTATTTGACTAGAGTAGGATGAGGAATGTATTTTGGCATTTTTTGGAACTACAGTGAGCTCTGGAGCACACTGGAAGGAGCTCATCGAAATTACTTAAGTTGTATCATAAAGAAAAAACAAAATAATTTGTTATGTTCAATTTGTTCGAGTTATATTGCTGATTGTTGTTTAAAGAAAAATAAAATTTTTTTGACTGAATTTTAGTCGGAGACCGGTGAGCTCACTAGCTAGTGAGCTCACTGAACCAGTGTTCTCTCTGGCCAGTGAGGCAGCTAACTAGTGAGCACAGCAAAAAAAAGCAGATTTCTTTTGGACCCTTTGTCAACAAAAAAAAAAAGCAAGTTTGTGTGTGTAATTTGTTTAAGTTGCAGTATAAAACAGCTTTTAACTGAAAAAAAACTTTTTTGGAAGCTTTGCCAGCTCACTGGCCGGAGACCCGTGAGCTCACTGGTTAGTTGTGCTCACTACTCTCCTTTGTCAGGTATGCTCACTGGTCAGGAATGCATTCCCTTCACAATCATGTATATTCACTCCACATTCATGTACACAGCTCACTACCACCCATTCACATTCACAAACATTTGTAGCTTCCAGTCTTTTTTACACCTTCATACATTTTCACTTCATATTCGACATTGACATTCACATGGTTGGTCACTCATTCTAAACATTCACACAGCATACATTGGATCCCAACCTGAGCATTTCATTCATAAAGTAAGCTTGTACAAAAAATTTTACAAAACTATCACAGCAACAACACTAACCTTAGATTGTCATGCACAAGTAAATAACACCTAACATTCGTTTACAAAATTCTACAACTTTACTTCACAGTCTGCATTGCACCAACATATGCACTCACTCCTTCAAACACATTTGCAAACATATACATTTTTCGGCAGTGAATGAATGCAGGTAATATGGGCATAACTTGCTATACAACATAGGTAGTGCACTTGAGCAACACCTGGATGCAGTGAAGAAAACCCACAGTGAGCTCCAGGGCCATTAAGCTGCATTAGGTGAACTCCATAGCAGCAAAAATGCTGATGGCCTCTTTTATATGTGCGATTATCCTGCAATCAGAGAGAAGCAATCAGAGAGAATATCAAAAGAATTAGAAGTAAACACAAAATTAATCACTGGAATGAAAATACCTTCAATTCGAAGACTGCAACTGCAAATGAATCTTACCTTACCTTGGCTCTAGTTTCGGATTGCACCAACACAAAAAAAAAATTCAAAAAATCATAAAAGAAAAACAAATATTGGTAAAGATTGAAAATAAGGACAATACCAGCAATCTCGGTATTGACCAAATTCGAAAAAAAAAAAGTTCGGTGAGCTCGGGAGCGTAAATCATTTTCGATGGTGCTCGAACCTGCAATTGATGAAATTGATGTGGTGAATAGGAAGAGAAGGAGGAGGAGAAGAAAATAAGACAATTTTCTTACCGATTTGATGCTCGTCGGCCAGCACGGGAGACATTGAATCTGAAATTGACGAAAGGAGAAGAGAGTAGGCTCCATTGAGGTAAGTATTTGCCGGATCCCTCTAGTCGCTGGCTCAGAGAGGAATTACGAGCGTGCCCTTACATAGTATTTACGTAAGTTGATAACATTGTGCTGAATTCGAAGCATCCGATCTTGATCGGACGGTCCAGATTTAATGTGCGTGCGCACATCGCACTCATATATATGGCATAGTATATTGTTCTTCATTTATGCTACCGTTTACTGTATTTCTTGTTCAATTAAAACTAACTCATTATAACTTAATAAAGGTTTATGATTATAACTCTAAGAATAATATCATTTCATTTTGGACTAAATCCTCTTAAAAAAATCTGAACTAGATCATCTTCAGATTCTTCATCAACTGAAGCTTTTCCTTTATAATAATTTGTGAATCATATACTAACAGTTCTGTATTATATTCCTAAAGTAAACTTTATGTAATGACTAATATGTAAAATCATCTAAATTCCATTCTAATCCTACTAACTTATGTGGATCTATTGATATAGAAAAGTTTATTCATTTTATTCTCTTAGTACGCACTAATTTTCAATGTTGTCTGAACCGACCCAGATGGCGACCTAGTTTCTCATCTGGGACGGGTGACTGGTAGACTCGCCAGGTCAACCCCACCATCTAGGTTCTAGAAACACACAACACAATCCACTATATTTAAAGAAATATAATAATAACAGCAGCAATAAGAAAGCATCAACTTCATCAATAACAATAGCAGCAACTAGAGAAAGTTGGTTGCAGAAAATTTAAAAAGTTGCTTTCAGTTGGTTGCAAGTTACAAAATATTCACCAATACAAGTTACAGACTTTCTTATTTCTGTTCTATAATATTCGCCAATACAAATTACAAGCCAGCAAGAAGCAGTAAACATTGCTATTCTAACCTTTCTGTAGCTACTTCTAACCAGCAATCAATCAACTTTGTTGTTCCAGCTAGCAATAGAACAGTAACAAGCATAACAATCAGTCTTCCTTAAAAATTAACAAGCATGCCACACATGTAATCACTTGTGTTAAGATCACAACATTCATCACATGCAAGAATACGTATTCCTCATGCACTCATATTTCTTAAGAATTATTACAAAACAATCATACAAACTTGGGACACCATGGTGAAGTTTTAACTTTCCACATGGCAAAGATAATCTCAATTTCACTGCCACCAAAAAATACTTATAAACACAGGCATAAAAGAAGATGAGAATGCAACATCAACACTCCAATATAAGATTCTAGAGAAAATAAAGGCTTTTACCTATTCAGGATGATCCTTCTCAATTGACCTTACTTGTTTCCTCTTAACTGCAATTTTCTTAGCTTTATCTCAGTATTCATTGGACCAATCCAATCGTCAAATGCCAAACAAAATGAAGTCAATTTTGAGTTAAGACGTAGCTTAATCCCAAAGCAACAATTTGTAATGTCAAGAAACAAATTGGTTGTTTTGGTTTCAATTTTCTACAATTGTTTTGTAATGTCAACAATTCAGGTCTGCCAACTATGCTAATTTTACTAGTACATTCATTTCAATTTTAAATATAACAAAATTATTATTACTGCATCTACCTATAAATCCTATTGTTAAGACTACTACCTTTAGTTTCTTTATCATGGCCTTGTAACTTAATGTTATTTTAACATAATCTAAATCTTTATGTTAGTCATAAAATTTGTGCTACATTAAAAGTTCTAGCATCCTGTGACATATCTATTTCTATACTTATTATATCTGCTTCTATAGGACTACTCCATCTATAATCATATAAACAAATTAAAACTTTGTTCCTAAAATTATTTCTTGTTAATCCTTTAATTCCTATAACTATAAGTCCTAAATGAATAAATTGAAAATTATTTTGCCTAAGATGTCTATAAGTTTCTCTATTAACAAGGTCTAGAAAAATGTTTCTTATTCTCTTCGAGTTCTGTGAAATTGGGTATGATTTGCTAAAATTCCAATCTGACATAATTCCCTAAGATCAATCATAGATGAACTATGTTGTCTAAAAGTATTATAATTTTGTCTATAATTTCATCTAATTGAGTCCCACATCTATTTGATCTTCTTAATAATCTATCTATGAAAGTCCGATTTTTGTTCTTATTACTTCTTCTCTAGGTCTTTCTACTATTGTTCTTGAGGGTCCTTCAAAAGGTCTTATATTATTACTCATTTTTTAGACTTAATTGTCCAAAATTATATGCTATAGTTCTAATACTTCAGTATCTTTAGAAATATTTAATTTTTCTGTTTTACCAAGTCGTCCATAAATTTATTTAATTTTGACAGCTTATGTTTTATTAAAATCTCTAATTTTTCACTATTTGTATTAGTAGACAATGATAGTATTGTTTTGTCTAACAATTGTATGATCAGGTTTATTTGGTGCTTCTCAAGTATTTAAAACCTTTAGCTGGTTTTAAATACTTGGAACTTCGTGTAAGGCTTTATTATAACTATTGTTTATAAAGTATCCTAATTGGATCTTTTTAATTCGTAATTTTCTTTTGTATTCTACGACATGTTCCTTAACTTTTTCTAAAAGCTGCTTAATTTCTAATTCTATGTCCTTACGTTTACTATGATCTAAGGGTTCCGTAAGTTGTATATATCTTTCTTACTAAGAAAATCTTTTTATTTTTCTAAATTAAAGCTTGTTTGATCTTTGATGAAATCTAAATTTGTTTTGGTTTTTCTATTTTTAAATTATACTTTTTACATTTTCGTAAAACTGTCTCCCAGAGTTTATATTTTTTTTAAATTTGTATAACAAAGTTTTTAGAAAAATTTATAAATTGATCTACTAAACTATTTAATACAGGTTATGTATTACGAAGATAATGGGTCCATTTGGCATTGTTTTCCAGAAAAGTACTTTCTAACTTTTCAACTTCACACCTTTTAATATATTAGCTATAATATTCCTATGTGTGCATTAGAACTGCACGAGTGTCTTGGAGTCCAGTGGTGCAGATTAGTGTTCGTGGACTTGTATAAATTGCATGGATCTCAGGTGAGGGTTACCATACCTTTCTTTTTATAGTGATACCGTTAGGCCGTTTGGCACAGGTAACATCCACTTGGAACCTCGGCATACCTTGCCACTTTCTTCGTATTGATTGATTATTCCTCATGCTATATTATTTGTGTTGTGTGAAGTATGCTTGTAAATGATTCATAATGAACTAACCTAGAAAGCATGTCCCATTTAATGACTTAGTTTGTTAAAAAGTCAAGGGTATCAACTACTAGGCATTCTGTAGGAGTTCTTGCCTGTAATGTATAATTTTAGTTGTAGATCATGCTTATATAAAATCATGTTTATAATTATAATAGCATGTTAGCATTTCATAAACCTAGGTGGCATGACTATAAAATATGTTTGACGTGCACATCACTGCTTACATTTCAAACATGCATAAGTACAATTGTGATAGCATTTGAATACATTGGGCATAGCATGCTCATTGTGAGAAAACCTAATGTATTGCATCTACTTACTAGGGACTGCATTGGTATGGTACAATACAGAACGTGATAGATATTGTCATAACCTATTATAATATGTATGTTTGATGAGATATACGGTGGGTCTAGGATATACTGGGCATCTAGTTATGATATATAGATTGCCGGTGGATCCCAAGACATATTGGGCATCTTGCTGTGATGATATTGCTTACCAGTGGGTTTGAGACCATACTGGGCACCGTGCTTGCTTGTGGCTTTGATATATAAAGGTATTACGTATGTATGCTTATATGATATACCTGGTAACGTGATATGAGTTGGAGATGTGATCTCATTCGATCGCCTATCTTGTAAGACTGTTACACTTGATGCATTCGTATACGTCATTACATATACTTGTTTGCATGGGTGCACTATGTATATGTATATATATATTACAGCCTTGAGAGTGCTACATAACATTGTTTCTTATTACCGTATCTTTGCTAAGGACTGAGTTGGTATAGGACAATTTATGACTTAGTAGAATCTAATCTGATCTATCATTGCATCTGCTGCATACAAATAGCACTATAACACCTAGTTAATACATTAGCTATCTAAATTGGGCATTCTGCTATTTTACCTCATTGAGACTGGGCTCACCTTTTTTTCTCTTCTTTGGCCTACCCCAGATAGGTCAGAGGATATATGTATAACATTATATATATATACACATTGGTATTTTAGGTGCATATTATAGCACATTGGCCTATATATGATTTTTTTCTTTCTCTGTCATCTTAATAAAGAGGCCGGATGGAAATCGATTTGGTAACAGATTGAGCTGAAATTTTATCGACGTGATCACTTCTTAATTTTTTTCTCTTATTCTTCCTTCGTCCCGAGCTCACTGCGATCTCCTTCCCCCGAGCCGATTTCTCGTCGCAGCGCCTCATTCTTCCCTTACACAGGTTCAGTTCTTCCTCTTATTCTTCTCCTTTCTTTAGTCCCTCTCAATTTTTCATTTTTTGCTTCAAACCCTAGATTTTTGTTCGTCGTGCCAGAGCGCTCGTTCGCCGGTCAACGATCGTAATTAGGGTTAGCGAACTTTTAATTCTTCTTCTGCTCTTTCTTATATGCAGTCTAGCACCTTCTATTTCTAATTTCCTCGCCATTAGTCCTAAATCGTTCGCCAGCCGAAGATCAATTTAAGGGCTA
Source organism: Acanthochlamys bracteata (assembly GCA_019914995.1). Classification (NCBI taxonomy): domain Eukaryota; kingdom Viridiplantae; phylum Streptophyta; class Magnoliopsida; order Pandanales; family Velloziaceae; genus Acanthochlamys; species Acanthochlamys bracteata. Next base: position 3,091,610 of record CM034142.1, on the reverse strand, counting down.
ATCAACCGTTAATTTCTAATCTCCTTATTCTTCTATGCCTTCTGAAACGTTCAATTTCAAAATTATCGCCGTTGGCCAGAGCGCTCGAACGCCGGCCGGCGAGTGAATTTCAGGTAAAATATTTTTATTGAAGAATTACTCCTTTAACGTTCTATGCTTTCTAAAATTTTTTAACAAGTTGAACAATTTCTTTTTTTCTTTCAAGCTTGTTGCTGGAGAGCTTACCAGAGAGCTCGTGTGATGATCAGTGAGTAGGTATGTGAATCAAGTTTAGAATTAAATCATCATCTTTTTAGATTTTATGATTTTATAATATAAACAAAAATAAAATGAACGCTTTATAAGTATTTGCAATACGGTAGAATTCTAACTACCATTTCATTTGTTGGACATATAACAGTCTTTCTCTAGTGCCAATGAGATTTTGAACTTTGTGATAACTATTTTTATATAATACGTTCACAATTATGTTAGTAGTACATATTTGTATATAATTTGTATATATTTGTATATACAGTGTACATATTTGTATGCACTTGTTAGTTATTTATTTTCAGTTCTCCTTATGAACTAATGTAAAGTTTAGTTGTTTTCACTTTTTACCAATGTATATTTATTTGTTATTTATTTGTGTACAATCAGTACTAATATCAATTGACTGTAAATTTTTGGTGTTGCCCATTCGTACACAATTCTTTAATTATATTCTTTAATTATAACATATTTACTTACACTTAATATCGATATTTGTATGCACGATAATCTTGTCTTTAGTTGGTAACTCTTTTTGTTTGCTCGAACTCTACTTGTGTTTGATTGCTAAAAATTTGTGTGCGTCCGGTAAAAAATTATGTCTAACAGTGTTTATTTCATTATATTTCGGATTCACTTAGTATTTTCTTAAATTTAATATGTACATTCTCGTATGCAATTCGACATTATCAATTTGGTAGGTATCAATTTATATGTTATGTTATTGTTGTGAAGATGATGTGACGAGAGACAAAATTTATGACAAAATTAAAAAATCACTACAAATAAGACCAAAATAAGAAATAGTTTTAGTATTTGTTATTTGTAAACTTTTCCAAATTGCAATCTCGCTTTAAACTCATTCTAAATTACGTTTAATTAGTATCATTTTAATTAGTTTATATCTATTTTAATTTTAGTTATGTTTACCTACTACTATTATAGTTTACCAACGTCTTACTTTTGTTTAACACATTAATATGTGCAAATCTATATATAATTACCAGATCTATATTGAAACCTTACTAATTTTTTATTTCATAATTTTTAATCAATTAAACATTTAAACTAAGGTTGATCGAAAGTTTAAAGTTAATAAGTATGATTGAATTCTAAGCATCCTTCCGTTCATTAGAATAATTACAACATTTCTCTAGCGATAATAGATTGTAATTTTATTATACGCACTTGTAAATAAATGGTTGAAAATAGAATTTATTGGTACGTGCTTATATGTAATTAGTACGTAGTTGCCTATACGTGATACCTACTTATATTTAGTTAACACTTATTTATATTTTAATTGTGCTTAGTTGGTGGCAATGAATCTTTATTTGTTATTTAGATGTGTACAATCCATAATAATACGAATTGCCTTTTAATTTTATTATTTCTCTCTTTAAAGTTCGTTCGCCATTAACTTATTTATATTTTATATTATTTTTTGTATGCCCGATACTTTTTTATGTTTGTTTTGTACCTATTTGTATTTGTTCGATACAGATATGTTTTTAGTTGTTACGTATTTGTCTGTGCCCCTAACCTACTTATATTTATTTTTATTTATTTGATAAAAATTTAAATTTAGTTGGCATATCTTTGTACTTATTTTATACCTTTTTATATACAATTCAAAATGATTTTTAAATATTTATATTTGTCTGGAACATACACTCTACTAATTTTACGCTTTTTGTGTTTAGATGGGATCGATTTTCTTGCTACATGATTATTGTGAAGACGATGTCGAGAGAGATAAAAGATTATTAGAAAATTAGAAAATCACTGTAAAAAAAGGAAAAGAGTAGATGCTCTTTATATATCTTATTCCATAAACGTTTCATGTAGAAATCAAACTTTTATGGTTCTAACCTACGTTCAATTAATATGTTGGAATTACAAGGATAATTTTGATGATAACAAAGAATTAAGAACTATGATTTATACAAGACTAATAATCTGAAAACAAGCTCTGCAGGATTAGACAAACAAATATCATTTCATTTACAGCAAATAAAAACAGTCATCATACAGCTAACTGCTATACTACTGCTAACAGCATTCGGGACAGGGGATGCCACAGCCACATCATAGTCAGCTGCTCGACTACTGAAGCGGGACAGAGGACAGCATACGGGACAGAGGATGCCACAGCCACATTACAGTCAACTGTTTGACTACTGAAGCATAAGAAGACTTCTCTGTTCGAAACAGACCCTTGTGTTCAACGGCAACGAAATTTCCCTTACTTCAAAAATCACCTACACTCACAACGGACTGAAGCACTTCAAACAGAAGATATACAAGAGCTTTTCACAGAAAAGGAAAGCTCAATAATGAAGAGAAGAAAGCACATTACACAAGTCAAAGTCTTTGTTCAAGTCCTGCATTGCATTTATTATGGACAAGCCATATCAACTCATCAGCTCACCGAGTCTTAGACAGAAGTTTAGCTAAATTAAGCTTTCAACCGTTGGCAGCAAATTCAAACTTCTACAACGCATTTAATGCAACGAAGACCTTGCACAAAGACAGCCAAAAGAAGCTTGGAAGCGGTTGATTAACCACTGGACAAAACCGACTCCTCTCTAACGTGAAGAACCACCTATGAAAGAGAGCGCCAACAGTAACGTTCCTCAACAGTTCCTGCACAGGGAAGAAACTCTATAAGAAGGGAGTCACAGCAACCAAGAAAAGAGAGAGAGAACATAAGAAAACAGAAATAGAGAGAACCCAAACAAAAACAGAGATATATAGGAACTCTACCACTCTACACACAAATATCTTGCTACTGGTCACGAACTCGACTACTGCATACAAACAAATCTTGCTGCCAATCATACTGAAGAAATCTCTCTCAGCAACCTCTCCGATCATCTCATCTGAATCACATCATGAACACTTAACACTCATGAGATAGATCCTGTGCTCAATCTTGGTTTATTTTTTTGTAACCTCTTACTGACATTGTAAAGGTGGTGCTGCAGGCACCGGTAAAGGAAGCTCAGGTAAAGCTTGGTGTAAGCTCTTAAACCTTGTAATAGAGCTAGCAAATCAGCCAGGGGAACAGGCGTGTCCAGTAGGCTGTTAGGGGTTGTCTTGGCGAAGAAACCCGGTAGAGTAAGTGTGCTTGGGGAAGCACTTTGCTATAGGTGTATTTATAGCTTATTAAAGGTTTAATGAAGCTTTGGCTCTAGAGATAGAGCGACCGTGGATGTAGGCAAAAGGGTTTTGTCGAACCACGTTAAATACCCTGAGCACTACTCTTGTCACTTATGTCAGTAAACACTCTAACTCTCTCTGTCTGCAGGTTACAACATTGACACAGCCGGCTGTAAGCTTGCTGCCAGTAGGATAACTAAACTTGACGAAAATTTTTATTGACTAACTCAATTCACCCCTCCCTGTTGAGTTAATCTTACAGGAAAAGTTAACAATTAGTATTAGAGCAGGCCTCTTAAAGTCAAAGGTCTAATAACCTTGAGGTAAAAGATCCTTATGACTAACCTTGTTCCTATAGCTTTTGAAGATAGATCCTCCAACAGACCACCACTCTTTGATGGAACAAACTATGACTACTGAAAAACCAAAATGATAATCTTCATTCGGGCACAAGACTTCACACTATGGAAGATCATACGGGACGGACCAATCGTTCCAACCAAAACTGGCCCAGATGGAATACGTATCCCCAAGGCTGAACGTGAATACAATGATGAAGATAACAAGCTCATATCAATGAATGACAGAGCCATGAACCTTCTGTATTGTGCGTTGGATTCTAATGAGTTCAATCGAATCAGTGCTTGCAACACTGCCAAAGAAATATGGATTAGTTGGAGGTAACGCATGAAGGAACCACTCAAGTCAAGGAAACCAAAGTGAACCTGCTAATGCATGAGTATAAAAACTTCAGGATAAACCGAGGTGAGTCCATTACTCAGATGTTTATTAGATTTACTAACATCACAAATTCTCTGAAGAATCTAGGAAAAGTTTTCAAACCCGAAGAACTGAAGTAGAAAATATTGAGAGCTGTGCTGCCAACCTTTGGATCAAAGATAGATGCCATAGAAGAAAATCCAACCTTTCCTCAAATGTCACTGGATGAATTAATTGGCAAGCTAATGGCCAAGGAACTATCACTGAAGAAAACTGACGAACGTCCTAAAGGGATTGCATTAAAGATCAACGATCAGCAGGTAAGTGATTCTTCCTCAGACGAAGACGTTGCACTCTTAACCCGTAAATTTAAAAGTTTTCTCAGAAGAAACAAGTTTAGAAGAAGGAGGGGTACTGGAAGAAACAATAGAGGAGAAGAAAGACAAGACACGAACTGCTTCAACTGCAACAAACCAGGACACTTCAAGAACGAATGTCCACTGCTCAAGAGATCGAAATACAAAGACACAAGAAAAAAACGAGCTATGGCATCCTGGAGTGATGAAGATGAAAGTTCATCAGAAGACAGTCAGACTAAGACAAAAAAAAATGGAGAAAGCAACTTATGTCTGATGGCAGATCATGAAGATGACAATGAGGTAAATTCTACTGACTATGATGACTCTAATGAACAAGTACAAGATATTTTTGATGAACCGTATGCGAAATACCTACATACCAAAACTGACTGCAAAACTATGAAAGTATGCATGCATAAATTTAAGGATGAAAACGAATGTCTGAAAAAAGAAAATACTTGTTTTAAAAAATGCCTTAGAAGACAAAACTGATGCTATAAAAGACACTGTATGCAGATTATGACCATATAAACTCTAAACTATGTGCACTGCATATTGAAAATAAACGTTTGATTCAAATGAACGAAAAGTTTCATGTCAAACTAAATGAATATAAGACTGGAGAATTGACAAGATGTACAGAAAGCTCAAGCATAGACATGATAAAGAAAATTGCTGAACTTGAGGAGTTTAATGAGGCACTGAGTCGAGAGGTGGATAGACTCTCATATCCCACCATTCCAGATCTCAAAGCATTCATTACTGATTATACAGATATGCACGTAAAAGAAACTAAGCTGATGGAAGAAAATCAAAGACTGCTTCAAGAAAACAAAACTCTGCAGAGTAAGAACCTCGATCTAGAAGCATCACTGGCAAGATTTGTAAATGGAAAGGTTAGACTAGATGTAATACTGGGAGCTCAACGCAGCCCATACAGAAAGGAAGGAATAGGATTCATTCCAGCATCTATAGCAACTGGTAAACAAGTCTCAAGGTATGATCAGCCCTCCATAAGCCACTCAGGTATGGTAACAGCAAGGATGCAAAACAAAAATTTAATTTCTAAAGCATATACAACAAATAGGTCTTACTCCACAATACCTTTTGTTAAATGTTTTCATTGTGGCAGAAAAGGGCATAATGTTAATTCTTGCTGGTATAAAAAGAACACCAATAAAATAAAAATAATATGGGTTCCAAAAGGAATATATAACAGCACTAACTCTTTAGGACCCAAAGAAATTTGGGTACCTAAGCACTAAAGACTTCTTTTGCAGGGAGGAGAGGAGCTAATCCGACTGAAATATAGCAAATGGTACTTGGACAGCGGTTGCTCAAGACATATGATAGGAAAGGAAAAATGTTTCAGCAGTCTACAAAAACAATTCGGGGAAAATGTAATCCTTGGAGACAACAGTAAGTGCAAAGTAATAGGCGTAGGAAAAATAGGTAATCCCTCTTCCCTATGCATAGAAAATATTCTTCATGTTAAAAGACTAAAACATAACCTAATAAGCATAAGCCAATTATGTGATAACGGATTTAAAGTCAATTTTGATAATCATTACTGCTCAATTATTAATCTCTCATCGGAGAAGAAATACAAAACGGAAGGTAATGTTTATGTACTCTATATTGATGATATTCCTAACAACAAAATGTGTTTAGTAGCAAGTCAGCAGGAAAGCAGCTGGCTCTGGCATAGACGTTTGGGACACTGCAACATCAAGATACTATCAAAATTGTCCAAATTAAAACTAGTAAAGGGACTGCATGAAGCCAACTATAGCTTGGATGAATTATGTGATGCATGTGCCAAAGGAAAACAAGTGAAGTCATCATTCAAGCACAAGCAAGTGATAACAACCAAGCAACCATTACAACTACTACACATGGATTTGTTTGGACCATCAAGAACAGCAAGCTTGGGAGGTAAGTATTACTGTTTAGTAATAGTAGATGATTATTCTCGTTTCTGTTGGGTTTACTTCTTACCATACAAAAATGATGCCCTGAAAATATTTATATGCTTTTTCAAAAAGATTCAAAAAGAACTAAACCTAAATATCTGTGCTATTAGAAGTGATCATGACAAGGAGTTTCAAAATTTTTATTTTAATGAATTTTGTGAATCGAATGAGCTGACACACAACTTCTCTACTCCAAGAACTCCCCAACAAAATAGTGTAGTGGAAAGGAAAAATAGACTGCTAGTAGAAATGGCTCGAACCATGCTCATAGAACAGAACCTACCAAAATATTTTTAGGCTGAAGCTGTTAATACTGCATGTCATATCATTAACCGTGCATTCATTCGCCCCATTCTTAAAAAGACTCCATATGAGCTTCTAAAGGGAAGAACCCCAAATATCGGTTACTTAAGAACCTTTGGATCCAAATGTTTTATCCTCAACAATGGGAAAGATAATCTTGGAAAGTTTGATGCAAAAAGTGACGAAGGTATTTTTCTCGGTTACTCCTCAACATCAAAAGCATATACAATCTTTAATAAACGAACCATGATTGTTGAAGAATCTATGCATGTATTATTTAATGAGTCTAACAATGGGACGAGAAGAAATTCAGAACTAGATGCAGGATCAGAAGAAGAAGAAGAGTTGTTCCCATCGACAGAAACATAACAAATTACAGAGACCCAAACAGCTGACGAACAACCAGCTGAAATAAAAGAGGAATGACAGACTCCTGGAATTCTACCTGATCAGACAGAAACTCACGAACAGATCAGCAGACCCTTCAAGTACAGATCCAGTCATCCACAAAAAAACATACTAGGTGAGGTAAATGAAGGTACAAGAACTAGATCCCATTTTAAAAATAACTTCATGGAGCACTCTACATTTGTATCAAATCTAGAACCAAAGTGCATAGATGATGCATTAACAGATAGTTCATGGATCACTGCCATGCAAGAAGAATTAAATCAGTTTGAAAGAAATAATGTATGACACCATATTAGAAAACCTCCAAACAAATCCATCATAGGAACTAAATGGGTGTTTAGAAATAAATTAGATAAAAATGGCATCATAACTAGAAACAAAGCTAGACTAGTAGCTAAAGGATATAATCAGAAAGAAGGAATAGATTTTGATGAAACTTATGCTCCTATTGCACGTCTTGAAGCCATTAGAATACTACTTGCTTTTGCATGTCACAAAGATTTCAAACTTTTTCAAATGGATGTTAAGAGTGCATTTCTGAATGGTTTTCTGAAAGAAGAAGTCTATGTTGAACAACCTCCCAGGATTGAAAACACAAACTTTCCAAATCATGTTTACAAATTGAACAAAGCTCTTTATGGTTTGAAACAAGCTCCCAGAGCTTGGTATGAAAGGTTAAGTACATTTCTGATTGAAAAAGGCTTCAGTCGAGGTAAGATTGACCTAACCTTATTTACCTTGCACGAGGATAATGACATGTTGATTGTGCAAGTCTATGTAGATGATATAATATTTGGTGCTACTAATGAAAGACTGTGCAGAAAATTTTCTGGCTTGATAAAAGAGGAGTTTGAAATAAGCCTGATGGGTGAACTAAATTATTTCCTTGGTCTACAAATTAAACAACTGAAAAATGGCATCTTCATAAGTCAAAGCAAGTAAATTAAAGAGTTGATCAAAAAGTTCAGCATGGAAGGAAGCAAGGAGATAAGCACTCCAATGTCTACCTCCTGCAAACTGAACCGAGATGAGACAGGTAAAGCGATTGATCAGAAATTATATAGAGGTATGATTGGATCACTCCTTTATCTTACTGCCAGTAGGCCGGATATTCAATTCAGTGTATGCCTATGTGCTAGATTTCAGAAATCTCAGGCAAGACGCTCCAGAACTGTCCACGACCACGACGAGAGATTCACCTGCAAAGAGGAATTCGAAAGATACAATCGGCAGCTAGCAATCCCAATTCTGACGCCAGCAAGCATAAACTTCGACGACTTCAACTACTTCGGGCTTGAGGTGGATAAACATTTTGAGGCACAAAGTTGGACAGCATTCAACGAGTGGCCGGGAGAATTTTCAGAGGACTGTGTCAGAATGTTCTACGCCAATCTTCATCCGACCGGGAACTCTTTGTTCAGACTATGGTGAACGGAATTGAAATCAGCTTAGAGGCACGATCAATGTCACTAATGCTCGACATACCCTACCGGGAGGAGATGCCGCCTGCCAATGACTCCAAACTGAATTACCTCAAGCACGCACTGGAAACAGAGGTTGTGACAAAGCTCCAATATGAGTCGGCCGCCCACTTACCTCTGTTGCCGAGAGCTCATTGCCATGTCATCTCCAAAGTAATAGTTCCTCGGTCAGGAAGCCTCAACATTATCACCAACTACAACGCATTCTTGCTACGGAGGCTGATGAAGAAATTGCCCATAAACCTCTATAAGGTGATGTTGCACCATATGACTAGAGTCTGCAAGTCCGGCAGTAAGCACTTCCCATACCCTCATGTTATATGTAGGATATGCTGACTTGAGGCTGTGCCTATGGGAACCCTGCAAGTGAAGAAGATGATCAAGATGGATGCAAAGTTCTTAAGAGGAATCACTGAGGCAGAGGAAAGGCTAACGTCCAAGCACCCTCCAGCTGACAATGACTCCACAAGTACCACATTAGCTCCACTAACTGAGTGCCTAGCAAACATTCTCAATGCCATCCTGGAGCAGACTAAGGAAATTCAGAAGCTGACCACAACCTTTGAAGAACTTAAGGACGCTATTTGTCGACCAGAGCTCCCTAAGGCAAAGTCAGCCAGAGAAGAATTCGAGACTGGACAGAAGGACACTCAGGAAAACGCACAAGTGCATGGACAGAAGGATACAGAGGAAAATGCATAGGAAGATGGGCAGGAGGATGGACAAATGAATGCAGATTACCATGATATGGGGAGCAAGGACCATTCTGCAACTCCGGATAAGGCAACCGAGCAACTAGTGCACATGGAATCACCTACAGAGTGCCCAACTGAAGGAGCTACTGAAGAACCTGATGCAGGAACTGAGCCATTATCAATCACCATCTATGAAGCCCCTCTACAGGAAGAACCAATGTCCCAAGAACCTCCAGCTGAAACCCAACCTGAAGCTCAAATGTCTTATGAACCCCTTATCACTGAACCCCCTATCTCTGACCCATCATCAACTCCCTCAACCGTTCCTAACCTTCCCCCTAAGCGCAAGAGCCAAAAACGCAAAAGCTCACAAACCAGTCTCCAGCTCCCAAGCCTTTGTTGATGAGGATGTAGAAATACTTCCTCCGTCCTCTGCAGCTAAACCAAAACATCAACGTCTTAGACCTCCTGGCTGTAGAACATCATCTAGGCGTAGAAATAACTAGTTGAAAACTTAGCTTAGGCTTAGTTTCATTACTGTTTTAGTTTGGTTAAATGATTGTTTTCTGTAACTGGATGTTTGCTTGTTTATTTACTTGTCACTAGCTGTGCTTAAATGAATGGTTGAACTTTTCATTATGACTGTCTGGTTATGTCTTCTGCCTAACCTGTCAAATTTTAGCTATGTTATATTTTATATAAGCTTTTTGAGATGACAAAAAGAGGAGAAAGAAGAATTATTATTAAGGGGGAGCCATGAGCAATGAACAGGTAAGTAAAATAGATGCACCAATTGAGGGGGAGTCATGAAAAGGTATGACAAATTTCCAAATCAAATTGATGGTTTACAAAAACATAAATCAATAATTCTTAATTTGTTTGTCATCATCAAAAAGAGGGAGATTGTTGGAATTACAAGGATAATTTTGATGATAACAAAAAGTTAAGAACTATGATTTATACAAGACTAATAATCTGAAAACAAGCTCTGCAGGATTAGACAAACAAAAATCATTTCATTTACAGCAGATAAAAACAGCCATCATACAGCCAACTGCTATACTACTGCTACCAGCATTCGGGACAGCGGATGCACAGCCACATCACAGTCAGCTACTCGACTACTGGAGCGGGACAGAGGATGCCACAGCCACATTACAGTCAACTGTTTGACTACTGAAGCATAAGAAGACTTCTTTGTTTCAAAACAGACCCTTGTGTTCAACGGCAACGAAATTTCCCTTGCTTCAAAAATCACCTGCACTCACAACGGACTGAAGCACTTCAAATAAAAGATCTACAAGAGCTTTTCACAGAAAAGGAAAGCTTAATAATCAAGAGAAGAAAGCACATTACACAAGTCAAAGTCTTTGTTCAAGTTCTGCATTGCATTTATTATGGACAAGCCATATCAACTCATCAGCTTACCGAGTCTCAGACAGAAGTTTAGCTAAATTAAGCTTTCAACCGTTGGCAGCAAATTCAAACTTCTACAACGCATTTAATGCAACGAAGACCTTGCACAAAGACAGCCGAAAGAAGCTTGGAAGCGGTTGATTAACCACTGGACAAAACCGACTCCTCTCTGACGTGAAGAACCACCTATGAAAGAGAGCGCCAACAGCAACGTTCCTCAACAATTTCTGCACAGGAAAGAAACTCTATAAGAAGGGAGTCACAGCAACGAAGAAAAGAGAGAGAGAACATAAGAAAACAGAAGTAGAGAGAACCCAAGCAAAAACAGAGATATATAGGAACTCTACCACTCTACACAAAAATATCTTGCTGCTGGTCACGAACTCGACTACTGCACACAAACAAATCTTGCTGCCAATCATACTGAAGAAATCTCTCTCAGCAACCTCTCCGATCATCTCATCTGAATCACATCATGAACACTTAACACTCATGAGATAAATCCTGTGCTCAATCTTGGTTTATTTTTTTGTAACCTCTTACTAACATTGTAAAGGTGGTGCTGCAGGCACCGGTAAAGGAAGCTCAGGTAAAGCTTGGTGTAAGCTCTTAGACCTTGTAATAGAGCTAGCAAATCAACCAGGGGGACAGGCGTGTCCAGTAGACTGTTAAGGGTTGTCTTGGCGAAGAAACCCGGTAGAGTAAGTGTGCTTGGTGAAGCACTTTGGTTTCGGTGTATTTGTAGCTTGTTAAAGGTTTAGTGAAGCTTTGGCTCTGGTGATAGAGCGACCGTGGATGTAGGCAAAAGGGTTTTGTCAACCACGTTAAATACCCTGAGCACTACTCATGTCACTTATATCAGTAAACACTCTAACTTTCTCTGTCTGCAGAGTTACAAAGATTGACACGGTACGGTGTAAGCTTCACGCCGATGAAGATAACTAAACTTAACGAAAATTTTTATTGACTAACTCAATTCACCCCTCCCTCTTGAGTTAATCTTACAGGAAACTTAACATAATAGAATTTTTGTAAATTTGTACCTACTTGTTAATATTTATAATCTTTTGATATTTAATTGGTGCATTAGTATATTTTGTTTATGTTTAGATAAAACTAATGTAGTTTTATTGTTACGAATTTGTTCTTCTGTTACACTTTCAAATGTGTAATTCCTTACATCGCCGTCAAGTTAAGAATTAAATCATCATCTTTTTAAATTGGATGATTTTACAATATTAACAAAAATAAAATCAACGCTTTATAAGTATTTGCAGTACGGTAGAATTCAAACTGTCATTTCATTTGTTGGACACATGACAGTTTTTCTCTAGTGCCAATGAGATTTTGAGGTTTGTGATAACTATTTTATATAATACGTTCACAATTATGTTAGTAGTACGTATTTATATATAATTTGTATACATTTGTATATACATTGTACATATTTGTATGCACTTGGTAGCTATTTATTTTCAGTTCTCCTTGCTTGATACTAATGTACATTAATTAGCACTAGCGACTGAAATTTTCTCACTGAAAACTTGTAGTAGGTAAATTTGTCAAATATCGACTGACTAAGAAACTGTCGGTATTTTCATACGTTTACCGTCTATTTACTAAGTTAGTCATTAAAATAAACAAATTACCAACTAACTAACTAGTCAGTCGGTATAGGATATGTATATTACCGATGGTATATTAGATCAGTCGGTAGTGGATACATTTTACTGACATGGAACTAGTTTAGTCGGTAATGAGGTTGTATTTATTTTCTATATGTTTACCTACTATTTACTAAGTTAGTCGGTAAAGTAAACAAATTACCAACTGACTAACCAATCAGTCACTATAGGTTATGTATATTACCGACAGTATACTAGATCAGTCGATAGTGGATATCTTTTATCGACGGAAAACTAGTTCAATCGGGTAATGAGATTGTATGTTTCCGACTGTATACTTTTTTAGTCGATGGAGTTACCGACTGGGAGCTATTTCAGTTGGTAATATGGATGTATATTACCGACTGAATTGTAGTTCAGTGGGCATATTGATATATATTACCGACTGTTATGTTGGTTCAGTCGGTAATGTGTCTAAATTAACCCGACTCGAACCAGCTAACCATCATTTTCTCCCAACTCTAAAAACCTAGGTTTTCGCCGGAGGTCTTCTCCTTACGGTGATTGCTAGTCTGCAGGTGAGATTCAGCTCCATCTCGCCAGAATTGCTGCCGTTCCACGCTACCCGTTCTAATTCGGTCTCCATCTCGCCCGATTGAGCTCCATCTCGCTAGATTTTATTGGAGCCGCTGTCTTGTCGAAAATTGCACAACTGCCGCTGTCATCTCGCCGGAAATAGGTAAGCATCTAGGTGTTCATCTTCAGCAGCTGTCTCCTACTAGTTTGATAGATATCACAAAGAAATGGACTTCAAGGATTCTTCTACTTAGTAATTGATATAGGCGATGCATAATGATATGATGTTACTCCAAACTAGCATGTACAATGCTATATATCATTTAGCTTTATGAAATGCGGAAGATATTTGGATTTTACCTTCTCATGTAGTAGAGCTTTCTCTTTTAATAAGTCCTTCTCCTGTGTTCAAATAAAATGATGACAATATCATCGAGATAATTTAGAACTATCAAACTAAGAAACAAATGGTAGCTTAATTACCTTCTCTTTTAGCTCTGTGATTTGCTTTATTAGCTTATCATACTGGAGTAACAAACGAAATTTGAGATTATTCTCAGAAAAAAAAATGAAGCTTCATCTATTCGTCAAATCAGAATAAAAGAATGCTCGCAGAACTTTTACCGTAGTTCTCCTTATGCTGGTTAGACTTGTTTCAAGCTGTTGCTCTATACTTAGTAAATCTTCCAGTGAACATTGTTCCAAATCTTCACCTAGAAACCTCTCTTTTTAAAAGAGATTTCTTTTGTTTTATTTGTAACATATAGGACTGCTAACAGAAACATAGGTCCGCTGGAAGGTTGATTAAAGAAAAAGAGTAATATTATGAGTTGTTTGAAAATCTTTCTTTGCCAATTTAAAAACCTGAGTTCTGTACTATGTAAACGTAACAAAGCAGAAAAGAACTCGTCACTGGTGGTGTATGGTAAAAGAAATAATGCATTCCATCAAATTCGGCACTGATCTACTATGAAACTTTTTATGCAGCCAGACCCAAGGGGAGGTAATTTGCTTAGAAATTGTTGTATCAATTCATCAGCATAGCATAGCATCATCCATGCTTAAAACTTATAGGAAGATTTAAATGATGTGCCTGTAAGGAAACATATTGTATTAAACATCGAAACAGTTGCATGTGATTCCATCTAGGAAGCAAACCAACAACTGTGGTTGCCTTTATAGCTAGTGTCATGTCAAATGTGTCCTTCTCACTGCTTATAGAAGATAGATTTCTGTTCATTCTACAAAATATGAACTCAAGCTGACATATTGAAGGGAATAAGAAATTAAAAGCAATTATAGGAGACAATGTACTCATAGAAAAAAGGATAATGTACTTTAGTGGCTTTGTTGAAACATATAAAACATTGCTTATCCCTTATATGTTATAAGCAAGAGAGATAAATATAATTTTTATTTTTTAAACAAAAAATAAATTTAATTTAAAAAATCTTAAACTAATTTTTTATTTTCAAAAACTTTTTTATTTTAAACACTATTATTAAATGTTCTTATAGTCCACAAGACACCTAATAAAGTCACTGTTATTAAATTTAACTTTGATGAAGTTTTAATTTTTATGTAAATAATACTCTTTATTGAAATTTTTTACTGAAATGTTATTTGATCTTTTCTCAATTTTACATGGTTCATGATGTCAAATTTTTAATGTGATCTATGATGGCATAGATAAAAGTGACTCTGATGAAATAATATTCTACAAGAAAAAAGAAAACATATATATATGTATATATTAAGTATTAATTATTAGAGTAACTAATATATTTCAAATGAATGTAATAATGTACGTATATTCTGCTTCGGCTAATGTATCTTATTATGAAATAGGATGGATAAGAATTGGATATATAATCTCGATAAGTTGTCGGAGGAGTATACAAATTTAGTCCGCTCCTTTATGCAATTTGCTAAAGATCATTTGCAGAATGTTAGCGAGATGTATTGTCCATGTCGACGTTGTTTGAATAGATATTCAAACGTGCCTGATGTGGTATACATGTATTTACTTGTGAATGGTTTTATTGCGTCTTACGCGAGATGGAACTTACATGGAGAAGTCACTCATCAAGGTAATCAGAGTCTTGGTGTTCGTAGAGATGAGACTCCAATAAGACCTGTTGAAGACGAAGAATATGATGAAATGTTTGAAATTTTGGAGGATATACGTAAGGGTGGTGTTTGGATTTAGAGATCCCTCAAGTAGCTGTGGAGGGCAACACATGTCAGCCCCTTGTTGGTGAAGGGTCTTCAGTTGCGACAGATGATATTAATAGATATGATAAATTACATGAAGATGTCGAGAAGCCATTATACGAGGGAATTAAGATTTCAAAATTATCATTCCTCATAAAACTGCTGCATATTAAGGTGCTTAATCGTTGGAGCAACAAAGGTTTTAATATGCTGCTTGATCTTTTGAATGATGCATTTCCGAAAGGGCATTTACTTCCTTCGTCTTACTATCAATGTAGAAAGATTTTGAAGGATTTAGGTTTGGGATGGTAACCTATTGCTGTATGCGAGAATGATTTTGTTCTTTTAGAAAGGAGTTGGTAAACGAAGAGAAGTGCCCAGAATGCAATTCATCAAGGTGGAAGGTTAATGATGGCAATGGTAAGAAGGTTTCCAAGAAAGTGCTTCGTCATTTTCCATTAGTATCTAGACTGCGACGATTTTACATGTTAAGAAAGACGGCCTTGGATATGAGATGGCATAAGGAGAAACTTGTTGATAACTCTGAGATTTTGAGACATCCTGTAGATGCTGAGGCTTGGAAGGATTTTGATGTGAAGTATCCATGGTTTGCTAGTGATGCTCGGAACTTACGACTTGGCTTGGCGACTGATGGATTCAATCCTTTTGGAGATATGAGCAATGCATATAGCTGCTGGCCTGTTATTTTAATACCGTATGATTTACCTCTATGGATGTGCACGAAGAGCCATACTTTATTATGACACTTTTAATTCCAGGAAAGAAATTACCTAGTACAGATATTGATGCATATCTTCAGTCACTAATTGAAGAGTTGAAGGAGCTGCGGGAGAACAGAGTTTCAACATATGATGCCGTCTCTAATACATATTTCAATTGCATGCAGCTATTCTATGGACCGTAAATGATTTTCCTGCATAGGGAGTTTTATCCGAGTGGAGCACAAAAGGCTACTTGGCATGTCCCATATGCAACAAATATACATATTCTGTCAAACTTAGAGAGAAAATTGGTTATCTTGGCCACCGTCGCTATTTGCCGAGCAACCATCCATATAGAAGGAGTAAAAAATTCAATGAAAAGCAAGAAGCAGCAGCACCACCTCCTACATTGTCAATTGATGAATAGTTAGAACAGATGGACATTGTTAAAGACGTGAAGTTTGGAAAGCCTACATGTGGTAAGAAGAGGAAGCGCACATTCGAGGAGCTTAATTGGACCAAAAAAATTATTTGTTTTGAACTACCATATTGGAAGGATCTTACAATTCGTCACTATCTTGATGTCATGTATATCGAGAAAAATATTTGTAATAACATTTTGGGAACTTTGATGAATATAGATAAGAAGATGAAGGATACTCTGAAAGCTCGTTGGGACTTAGAAGATCTAGGCATGCGACGTGAGCTGCATACAAAGAAATTGGATACCAATAAGTGGGAGAAACCGATTGCGGCGTACACATTATCATCTCAGGAAAAAACAAAATTTTGTGAATTTCTTAAATCTGTAAGATTTCCTGATGGATATGCTACAAATATTTCGAGATGTGTAAATATGGTGGATGGTAGAATCTTGGGGTTGAAGAGTCATGATAATCATGTGATGTTGCAGCGTTCACTGCCTATTGGTTTTGCTTGGGTATCTCAAAAAAGAAGTGCTAGAAGTAAACAGTGAACTTGAAAAATTTTTCAGAAAATTATGTGCAAAGACTCTAAAATTGGATGAATTGAGAGAGTTACAGCATAACATTGTGGTTATTCTTTGCAAGCTTGAGAGGATATTTTCTCCGGTATTTTTTGATATCATGATACATTTAGTTGTACACTTGTCGGATGAAGATATCAAGGGAGGTCCTATTCATTATAGATGGATGTATCCTATAAAGAGGTGAATTTTATTATGGGAATCTCAAATTTCTCATTTAATTTTCTATTGGAATCATATAAAATTTTTTATTTCATCTATATTTGTAGAACTCTTGCTACGCTTAAGACGTCTGTTCGTAATTGAGCATGTCCAGAAGGCTCTATAAAATAATCTTACACAGTAAATAAGTGTCTTATTTTTTGCTCCCTTAGGTAAGGCAAACCAAATTCTCCTCACAGAAGAGGAATACAATTTAGCAGATTGGTTTGACTTAAATAATTGCGATGAAGTCGTTCCATATCTCAAGTAAGTATTTACAATTTAGAAATGTTCTCTATTTTTTTGGCCTCTGTCATTAATACCTTATAAGATTGTAAGTGACTTACCAAAAAATATTTACAGTAAGCATGAGGAACTTTTCAAAGTTGAGAGTCCACTTAACTTAGAAACAAGGCAAAGAGATAGATTTCCTACGTGGTTTAAAAATCGAGTATTAAATACTATATCAATATATACATATATACTGAATTTGAGATTTTAATTATGGTCAATATTTTTTTAAAATACTTATTTTTTATATATTTTTATTATAGTGAGACATCCTAATGTCAGTACGCAAGAGAACAAAGATGATCTATATTCACTAGCCCTTGGTCCAAATAAACGTGCCATTAGGTATTCTGGATGCATTGTCAATCGGGTGAAACTTCTCACATACAAACGTGAACGTCGTTTGTTGAATCAAAATAGTGGAATTTGTGTGTAAGGAAATCATAAAGATCAAATTTTAAATTTCTATAGTGTTCTGAATGATGTCTTGATTTTGACATATCCTACGGGCCATCAAGTCTTTCTATTCAAATGTGAATGGTTTGACTTAGATCACAGAAAACCCATCAGGATTAATGATGACTTTACTAGCATCAACATTACAAAGAAATGGTATTAAAATGATCCATTCGTGTTTTCTATGAATGTGACTCAAGTGTTTTATGTTCCCGATACGAAGCAAGGTAATGATTGGGTTATTGTACAAAATCAGAACATCGATATTTATTTCATCCCTCGTTGTTTGGAGAGGGTGGAGATGACGAAGTAACAAATATTGGTGATGATGTGATAATCGCAGAGAATAATAAGTGGAAAGTTCAAGCGTAAGAGTCAGAGATGATAATATGGAAATAGATCATCTAAATAAAATAGTTGAACTTGATCATGAAGTGCTTGATGTTTTGGACGAGCAAGAAGGCATTTATACTGGTGATGGTCAAAATGAAAATAAAAGCTTAGACGAGTATAGCCGTAGTGATGATGATTACAATTGAATTAATCTCATGTGAGTTTTAGCTCAATCTTGTATGATTATTTTAATCTATTTCACTTTTAATTCTAAATTTTATTTTTTAAACTTTGTATACAAGTGTTTCTTATTAATTTATCTTTATGGCACCGGAAACCTATAGTAGAAGACGACTATCACTACAAGCAAGCCAAAATATCGCTAATTTGGAGGCTCAAGATCCTAGTAGCTCTAGCAGTAGTAAGCTTTTTTTAAATTAAGTTATTATATACTAATTTGTGAACCTAATAGTTGTCCTCTAATTAAGTAGAGTCTGTTGATACACAAACACAACGTCCACGTGCGGGTAACAAATATAGTGACTATATTTTGAGAAATAAGAAGAAAGTCAAGGTCAAAATTCCCGATGGCATATGGAGATCAGTCGATGAGCATGCTGTTTGGTTCGCAAGAGAGATGGCATTTTGATTCGTACTAATGCTCTAGTAAAGAATATTAAAGATTGGAATAAAATTGACAAATCTATTAAGAACGAGATTTATTCCATGATGGCTGTAAGTATGTTATTATTGGTTTAATATACATCATTAAAGGTTAAAATTTGTTAACAAGTTTTTTTATTATCAGAGGACAAGTTTGAACTAGATTTGTCCCATCCTGTAACCTTGGCATGTTTACAGAAAATAGGATCCGAGAGATATAAGGATTGGCGTTATGAGTGTCATGACTACTATAAGAGTGTCGGTGGTGGAGACAGAGCTCGAGCAAATACTTATAAGGACTTCACTTCTACAGCAGCTCGGCGTGAAGAATAGATCTAGCTATGCGACACGTTTAATTTGCTAGAATGGATCATAAGATTTTTTTGATCAATTTTTCCTTTGAATATTTTTTTTATCTATGGCTGAAAAATATCCTTATCATTAGTTATATGCAGAAAAAATGAAAAAAGCAAAAGTTGCTCGTGCAAAAAATAACAGTAAGCATACAGCAAGCTCACGCACTTTCGCATCTATACAACGGGAGAAGGTATTCTTTTATAGTTTTGGTTTTAATATAACAAAGACGATAGGATTCTAATTAATAGCAAATTGATTCTCTTAACAAATTTGCAGAATGCCAATTGTATTGACTTGTATAAGGAGACACATATTTCAAATGCAAAAGAAAAGAAAGGCAACTGGGTATTGGAGGAATCACAATCAAATTATGTAAGTTGTGACCTTTCTATTCAATTTTTAAGCGAATAACCATAAGGTTTAAGGTTTATAATTTGTTAAGATATTTTGTTTTGAATGAAATACAGAATCAAATGGTAGAAAT
This sequence comes from Acanthochlamys bracteata, assembly GCA_019914995.1. Taxonomy (NCBI): domain Eukaryota; kingdom Viridiplantae; phylum Streptophyta; class Magnoliopsida; order Pandanales; family Velloziaceae; genus Acanthochlamys; species Acanthochlamys bracteata. The sequence goes on along the minus strand of CM034142.1, from coordinate 3,071,910 downwards.
GCAAATCAAGTCCTAAGAGAATGGGAACAACGTCGATAACGAAGACATATGTCTATCGGTGCTTGGGAAGGCACGTGGGTATATTCGTGGATGTGGACGTGGACCTAAGCCGCCTAGCACCCGTTTTGCTGGTTCATCAACTCAATCATATGAGAATTCGATTTTGAAATATCAGATCGTAACCCTACAGGAAAAAAAATGAAAGACAACAAGCTGAACTTGAGAAACAACAATCTGAGCTTGAGAAACAACAGTCTGAGCTTGAGAAGCAACAAAATGAATTGCAAGAGACTAGAGAACATCTTCGTGAAAATGAAGAAAATGTATCATTTCTAATGGAGATGTTCGGAAAGCTACAAAACGCTACTAGACCACCTATATAGTAAGTTCATTAATTTTTCTTACTTTATTTCAGCTATATTAGTGTTCCCCTTTTTCAAGTTTATTATGATAGGAGGACATAAACATCTTACTTTCTGCAGCTGTTTTGCAATATTTGATGTACTAAACCATCAACCTCGTGAGGTTTTCTGCTTAGATTTCTAGAAGCATGAACATTCATAGGTCATATGTTTTTTATAACTTCCGTGTTTGGTTTTAAACTCTTTGGTGGACATGTGTTGGCTCATATTAATTAATTGATTTGCTAGCTAATAAAGCATGATGTAGGAGAAGGGTAGATTAACTACAAAATGTATTATTTCTTTAACTAATTAACTATTATAGGGTTTGTCATGGCATGTATGGTTAGTGAGTGAGAAATTTAAGACTTCAATTAGAGTTCGAAGTTAGGGAAACAGAAGCTTGCAGTGTCTGGGATAAGGATGGCAACATTTGTTTAATCTTTCAAATATAAACCCTTATTAGGTGTACTTCATTTCTTCTATGAGCATGTGTGTTTTTCTCAAAAGATTAACTCTCTATATATTCTCTTAAGCATGTGATAAGGAATCCACACCCTTATTACTATTCCATGTGCATGTGATAAGGAATCACATCATATTGCAGAAAAGTTGTTTCAATCATGAACAATCCAATATACATCTTGCTGGTTTCTAATTAATTTCTAGATCTTGAATACACAAAGTCTCCCATTTCTTTTGAATGAATCATATTGATGACATGGCAAGCTTTATTCTTGTCTAAAGAAAGAAGCAAAACTCTCATCTGACTGATGTACGAAAAACTTCAAAAGGATTCCACTAATTGCCTACATATATCAATCAGTAGCGGCTAGATGCATTGCATTTCCATAAAAGCTTTGCATGTCTTGTTCTTCTTCATCAACCTCACCAAACTTTCTTAGTTTGCTGTTTAATGCTGTACTACAAACCCAACAAATTTGAAGGTTTTCATCCACTCACTATACAATCACTAGCTAACTAATAACTTGCGAGAAGGAATTTTGCACATGTATGATTTAAGGCATAAGGCAGCAAAAGTTTGGCAACAGAAATTTTATTGATTGATATATCACATATATAGTAGAAGATAAAATGAATGAAACAATCAAACTCATCATGCATACTTAAAGTAGAAATATCTTGGACTACTTTGCCTTCTCCTAGTTATAGCTAAGCTGCTGCCCTTGCGTACGTGCCATTCACCCAGAGAGACATGACCAAAGCAAGAGGTGTCCTACTTTCTCAATGCATGTGTGTTTCTCCTCTCTCTCAAGCAAGACTAATTTCGCATGTATAGTCATATGTTTTTTATAACTTCCGTGTTTGGTTTTAAAGGATCAAAATTTAGTGGATTGGTTGGTGCTTTACTAGATTTCAGCAAGAGTGGCTATCCACATCAATGCTGATGCTAGTGTAGTAGATTCAGAAAACATATTGTTTCCACTTTTTTTTCCTTTTAGAAGAAAAAAGAAAATGAAAAAGAGATTGTTGATATCTTTCATTCGCATATTGCATTCACTTTATTTGCATATTGTCACATGATTACATCGACGGAGGCTGTATCAACAGACATGATACCCCGTTGTTGTTCCCTACAGAATTTTTTTTTGCTTTTCATATTTTTTTTCAGCCTGTGTTGTAGCAAATTCTTGCAATCTCATTTGTTAATGAGGCTCCATACCCTATCTATGAGTGTTTTTTATGTTGCTTCTAATGATCATGCATTATGTGTTATTCTAATTTTTAGTAGCCTTTAACTTTATTCTGTTGAAGATAGATATTTTTTGAGCTTCTAGGATTGCGTTTCCAGCATTCTAATAAAGTTTTTTTAATTTTATAATTTTTAATTATTTTTTTGTCGTAGGATGGAATATACTATTAATTATTTTAGATTTTTTATGCAGATTCCTATCCATGTTGCTATCAAGATTCCACTTGAACTCAAAAGCTCCTCATAGATAATAGGCTTCTCGATGTGTATGTAATCTCCTCTACATTTTTTTATAGAATTTGTTATATGACACATGCTACTTCTACTATTACTAGAGACTGCGTGTTAGGATTTTGTTCTTTTCTAGAGAAGGATTGCTCCATATGGCATAATAAAAAAAGTTTTTGCTTTACTGGTTGCAGGAGTGCTTTTCATATACCAGGAATGCTTCGTTGTAAGTAAATTATTGTTTTTCTTCATCATCGTATTTGAATGTATGAGATGATCATATATGTATGGATGCATTTCAAAACTGAACTGTAATTGGTTTATTATGCATTTTCAATGAACATAAATTACTTACTTTTCTTGAAATTATTTGTGTTGAATGTTGTGGTATTTAGATTATTTGTGTTCAATTGAATGATGTGAACAAAAATATTGTTGATATATAAATTATTAAAAACAGCAGCGATTTTTACTATACACTACTGATTGGTAATGATTGTTGGTCGGTAATTAATTTGCCGACTTGTATTTGCCGACCTTTTACCAACAGACGTATTTCCAGTCGGTAACTGTATGTGCCGACTGAAATGTTGATTTTGCCGATTGATTTATTCAGTAGTTGATTCCATTGTTCAGTCGTTGATTCCATTTATTCAGTCGAAAAATTTCATGTATATTTCAGTTGTCTTCACTTTTACGAATGTATATTTATTTGTTATTGTTTTGTGTACAATCAGTACTAATATCAATTGACTGGAAAGTTTTGGTGTTGACTATTCGTACACAATTCTTCAATTATATTATTTAATTAGAAAATATTTACTTACACTTAATATGTATATTTGTATGCATGATAATCTTGTCTTTAGTTGATAACTCTTTTTGTTTGCTTGGAATCTACTTGTGTTTGGTTGCTAACAATTTGTGCGCCCACGGTAAAAATTTATATTTAGTAGTGTTTATTGATGTAGATAAATCCAACTAAGAAAAACTCAGTGATTCTATCCTAGTCTATTCCGTAAATGCATGATTGTTGTCTATCGTACAGCAGATAACGAGTTTGTTGCATAAAGATTGTTGTTACCTATAATCCAATTTTTAACTAACAAAAGTTGTGTTTGTGAAAGCTAATCAAAAGTGTACGAAAGCTAAGAATGAAAAGTAACACACGGATCGACAAAACAGGTGTGCAAACAATTGGAGTTTTAAAGTCCACCACTAATGCTTCTAATTAATCTTTAAATAAATATGATAATAGATTATGATGATTGTGAAGACTTTATACCTAACATCTTGGTCTAATTCATAGATACGATTTCTAATTATGACTTTAACTTTGGTCTAGTGTAAAATCACCTATCGCTAGTGATATTCTAATTTCTTGTTTAGAAATTACTAACGATGCATTATGTTCTGCGAAATTATAATCATATAGTTACATTCACTTTGGTCTTATAAATATTAACTACAGTTATTAATCCTCTAATTCGTAGGTTATGCTCCGATTGGTCCTCGCAAACACAATTAATATAATAATTTAGATATCAAACTCAATGCTAATCATGCATGCAAATTTAACATCTTAACATTCTTTCAAACAAGAATTAACAACTCACATAAAATCAACAATTCATACATCACATAATACTCAAGAAATAAATTAAATTTATTAGGGTTTCATCGTAACTCCAGTTTAGAGAATTTAACCACTCATATTAATACACACAATAATGTTGTATGAAAAATAAAACATGAGGAAAAGAAAAAAAATCAAATCTGAAGAATTTTTCGTTTCTAATCTGATCTTTCTTCTGTCTCCCTTTTGGCTCTCTCTAGGTTTTCCGTTGGCTTCTTCACTGGATCTCAGTCCCCCTTTTTATAGTTAAACTTCCTCCCACAAAATTAGGAAATAATCTTCAGAATCGTTGGATTAGATTTGATGCTAAATCTTTGGATTAGATTTGATTAGTCAAAGACATCAATCAGGGTCGTCGTTTGGTATTTCCTCCTATGATTAGCTCTTTTCTTTCCTTAATGAAATGATAAGATCATTATGTTAGGAAATACATGGGATTTAAATGTTCCTGCTTCTTATTGATATATAACACCTCCTTGCATCCCTTCAACAATTTGTTTTTTTATTCACCTTATACTTCACAAAATTAAAATAAAATAAAGTAATTCATATTATGAATAGAATTTTAATAAAATCTAATATTTACTATAAAATAAGATATAATAAATATGTATTATTTCACATCATTATTTATCTCATAATATTTCGGACTCACTTAGTATTTTCTTAAATTTAATATGTACATTCTCGTATGCAAGTCGACATTATCACTATATATCAATATTTGCTTGGAATCTATATCTATATAATTTTACTCAACTTATATTTGGTTGGTATCAATTTATCTGTTATGTTATTGTTGCGAAGATGATGTGAGGAGAGACAAAATTTATGACAAAATTAAAACATCACTACAAATAAGACCAAAAATAAAGAGTTTCAGTATATATTATTTGGTAAACATTTCCTAATTGCAATCTTGCTTTAAACTAATTCTGAATTACGTTTAATTAGCACCATTTTTACTAAGTTTATATCTACTTTAATTTTAGTTATGTTTACCTACTACTATTATAGTTTACCAACGTCTTCTTTTTGTTTTACACATTAATATATGTAAATCTATATATAATTACCATATCTATATTAAAATCCTACTATTTTATTATTTTATATTTTTAAATCAATTAAAAATTAGAACTAAGGTTGATCGAAATTTTAAGCTTAAAAAGTACGATTGAATTTTAAGCATCCTTCCGTTCATTAGAACAATTACAACATTTCTCTAGCAATAATAGATTTTAATTTATCATATGCACTTGTAAATAAATTGTTGGAAATAAAATTTATTGGTACGTACTTATATATAATTAGTACGCAGTTGGCTATACATGATATCTACTTGTATTTAGTTAATACTTATTTATATTTTAGTTGTGCTTAGTTGTTAGCAATGAATCATTATGTGTTATTTAGTTGTGTACAATCCATAATAATACCAATTGCTTTTGAATATTATTGTTTCTCCCTTTATAGTTCGTTCGCCATTAATTTATTTATTTATATTTAATATTATCTTTTTATATGCCCGATACCTTTTCATATTCGTTTTTTACCTATTTGTATTTGTTCGATACAGATATGTTTTAGTTTGTTACGCATTTGTCCGCGTCGTAACCTAGTTATATTTATCTTTATTTATTTGATAATAATTTAAATTTGGTTGGCATATCTTTGTACTTATCTTATGCCTTTTTATATACAATTCAAAATGACTTTTATATATTTATATTTGTCTAGAACATACACTCTATTAATTTCAAGCTTTTTGTGTTTAGATGGGATCGATTTTTTCTTGCTACATGATTATTGTGAAGGTGATGTCGAGAGAGATAAAAGATTATTCGAAAATTAGAAAATCACTGCAAAAAAAGAAAAGAGTAAACGCTCTTTATATATCTTATTCGATAAACGTTTCCTGTTGAAATCAAACTTTAATCGTTCCAAACTACGTTCAGTTAATAGCATTTTTGTAAATTTGTACCTACTTATTAATACTTATTATCTTTTAATATTTACTTGGTGCATTCTTATATTTTGTTTAGGTTTTGATAAAACTAATGTAGTTTTATTGTTACGGATATGTGTTTCTCTTACACTTTCAAATGTGTAATTCCTTACATCGCCGTCAAGTTTAGAATTAAATCATCATCTTTTTAGATTTTATGATTTTACAATATTAACAAAAATAAAATCAACGCTTTATAAGTATTTGCAATACGGTAGAATTCAAACTGTCATTTCGTTTGGCGGACACATGACAGCATTTCTCTAGTACTAATGAGATTTTGAACTTTGTGATAACTGTATCTATATAATACGTTCACAATTATATTAGTAGTACATATTTATATATAATTTGTGTACATTTGTATATACATTGTACATATTTGTATGCACTTGATAGCTATTTATTTTCAGTTCTCCTGACTTGATACTAATGTATATTTTAGTTGTCTTCACTTTTTACGAATGTATATTTATTTGTTATTGCTTTCTGTACAATCAGTACTAATATCAATTGACTGTAAAGTTTTGGTGTTGCCCATTCGTACACAATTCTTCAATTATATTATTTAATTATAAAATATTTACTTACACTTAATATCTATATTTGTATGCACGATAATCTTATTTTTAGTTGGTAACTCTTTTTGTTTGCTCGGAATCTACTTGTGTTTGGTTGCTAACAATTTGTGTGCCCACGGTAAAAATTTATATTTAGTAGTGTTTATTTATGTAGATAAATCTAACTAAGATAAATCTCGTGATTCTATCCTAGTCTATTCCGTAAATGCACGGTTTTCGTCTATCGTACAGCAGATAACGAGTTTGTTGCATAAAGATTGTTGTTACCTATAATCCAAGTTTTTAACTAACAAAAGTTGTGTTTGTGAAAGCTAATCAAAAGTGTACGAGAGCTAAGAACGAAATGTAACACACGGATTGACAAAACAGGTGTGCAAACAACTGGAGTTTTAAAGTCCACCACTAATGCCTCTAATTAATCTTTAAATAAATATGATAATAGATTATGATGATTGTGAAGACTTTATACCTAACATCTTGGTCCAATTCATAGATACGATTTCTAATTATGACTTTAATTTTGGTCCAGTGTAAAATCACCTATCGCTTGTGAAATTCAAACTCTTTGTTTAGAAATTACTAACGATGCATTAGGTTCTGCGAAATCATAAATAATGTAGTTACATTCACTTTAGTCCTATAAATATTAACTACAGTTATTAATCCTATAATTCGTAAGTTATTTTCCGATTGGTCCTCGCAAACAAAATTAATATAATAATTTAGATATAAAACTCAATGCTAACCATGCATACAAATTTAACATGTAAACATTCTTTCAAACAAGATTAACAACTCACATAAAATTAACAATCCATAGATCACATAACATTCAAAAAATAAATTATATTTATTAGGGTTTCATCCTAACTCCAGTTTAGAGATTTTAGCCACTCATATTGATACACACAATAATGTTGTATGAAAAATAAAACATGAGGAAAACAAAAGAAAGCAAATCTGAAAAATTTTTCATCTCTAATTTGATATTCCTTCTGTCTCCCGTTCGGCTCTCTTTAGGTTTCCAGTCGGCTCTCCGTTGGCTTCTTCACTGGATCTCAATCCCCCCTTTTTATAGTAAACTTCCTCCCAAAAAATTAGGAAAAAATCTTCAGAATCTTTGGATTAGATTTGATGCTAAACTTTGGATTAGATTTGATTAGTCAAAGACATCAATGAGGGCCGCCGCTTGATATTTTCTCCCATGATTAGCTCTTTTTTTTCTTTAATAAGATGATATGATCATTATATTAGGAAATACATAGTATTTAAATGAGTCGGCTTCTTATTGATATATAACACTTTCTTGTATTCATTCTGCAATTTAGTTTTTTATTCACCTATGATTCATAAAAATAAAATAAAATAAATAACTCATATTATCAATTGTATTTTAATAAAAATATAATATTTACTATAACAATAAGATAGAATAAATATGTATCATTATACATCATCAAATACCCCCAAACTTAATTTTTTGCTAGTCCTCGAGCAAAATGATAAGAAAATTATATATATCATTCTTCCACAACTTATTCTCATAATTTTCAATTTCTTCGTGTAGCTTGATCAACCAAAATCTTTAAAAAATAATGTAAGCATAATAAATAAATTAACACCGCTTACAAACTCCCTTAATTGCACTAAATAGTAATCAAATCAACTCAACCTCGCATTTAGAAATATATGCAACATACTAAAAGGAAGTTTAGAATTCAATGTCCATAAGTATGTTTAGAAATCATCTCCCACTGCACATGTAACTTTTAGAGATTCACCATGTTATTTTAAATATTGTAATTAATGAAGTCAAACTTAGAGAGTCGTCAAAATACAAAGTAACCAATAACACATTTAACTTCAAGAAGAACAAGGTAAACTCAAGCATTGGCCCAATTTTGCGGCTCTTTTATTTATGTAATTGCTCTTTCTTCACCATTATACTTTACAATGTATACTCGAGCTTTTTTTTTTCAAATGCTCTTTCTTTCTTTACCCTTGTGCTTTCCAAAGACTCTTTATAACTCTATATCTCAACTATCCCTACGAATGGAAAACAAACAAGACAACACAAAAAATACTAAGATCAAATTTAAGCCTCGCATTATATGGTGATAGATGTCATCACTTGCTATAGACTATGAAATCAAAATCCTCTATAAAATATATTCAACTGCATTGTCTAGAATGACAAGATTTTATCAACTCAATTATATACAGTACTATATCAAGAAGAAAGTAGGCTTAGTTAATAAGAATATTATACGAACAAACTCAATAAGGAATTCTAGTTTCAAAAGCCATACTAGAAAAACAGTTCAAATTCATTATTGGAAAATGGATGATAGACTATCAATCTATGTTTATGCATAATTTTCTATCTCCCCCCCAAGCTTAAATTCGACATTACCCTCAATGGTGAAAGATAAAAATAAACAATATATAAAGCAAAGTGATATAAAAATTGAGGTGTAGGAAAACTACCCTGATTTTTACATGGCTTGAATCTTTGATTACCTTCTCTATCAGCTGCATCACAGTAACAAATCTTTGCATCATAGTGATTCTTCTTTCTTCCCGAATCCTTCAAAAATAATAAATATATCAAATCAAAATGAAAACAAAATTCAAATACTACTAGAGAGAAAGGGCTTGGGTTGCCTCCCAATAACCGCTAAATTTATTGTCTTCAGCCAGGCGAAGAGTTTGTCAGATAGGATTGCGTAGTTGAAGAGTTGGTTCAGTTTACATTATGACGGTGGCCTCCAAGTATGGCTTCAAGTGATGCCCATTGACCTTAAATTGTATTTCAGATTTGAGATCATTGATTTCTATAGCTCCATGTGGAAAGATTTCAACTATCTCATAAGGTTCATGCCATTTTGATTTCAGCTTTCTTGGAAAGAGTTTCAACTGTGAGTTAAACAATAAGACTTTCATACCTGGAGTAAACTCCTTTCGCTGAATTGATTTGTCATGGTAGAATTTTGTGCGTTCATTGTAAATCTTTGCATTCTCATAAACCTCGTTACGAATTTCTTCTAACTCATTGAGTTGCAACTTTCTTTCATTTCCTGCATCCTTCATGTCAAAATTTTGCTGTTTTGTAGCCCAATATGCATTATGTTCACGTTCCATAGGTAAATGACATGCTTTTTCAAATATCCCTATAGGTGTTTTATATGCTGTCTTGGAAGCCCATAAAGCATCATTAAGTTTTATTACCCAATCTTTTCTTGTGGTGTTCATAGTTTTCTCCAAAATATTCTTAATTTCTTTATTGCTAATTTCTACTTGTCCTGAGGTTTGAGGGTGATATGGAGTCGCTACCTTATGAGTTATGCCATATTTTCTTAAGAAAGCATCAAAAGGTTTATTACAAAAATATTTACCACCATCACTAATGATTGCTATAGGGGTTCCAAATATAGTGAAAATCATATTTTTCAGAAATTTAGGACAATCTTATGATCATTAGTTTTTGTAGCTTGAGCCTCTACCGATTTAGATGCATAATTAACAGCAACAAGAATATAAGAATAGCCGAAGGAGGAAGGAAATGGACCCATGAAGTCTACACCCCAAACATTAAAGAGTTCTACACTCAAAATATTAGTCAAAGACATCATGTTCCTCCTACTGATATTTCTTATTCTTTGGCATCTGTCACACTTAGAGGAAAAGTAAAATGCATCTTTAACTAAAGTGGGCCAAAAGAAACCTGATTGAAAGACTTTATGGGCTGTTTTTTTAGCACCAAAGTGACCTCCACAAGCTAAATCTTTGTATTAGATTTGATTAGTCAAAGGCATCAATGAGGGCCGCCGCTTGATATTTTCTCCCATTATTAGCTCTTTTCTTTCCTTAATAAGATGATAAGATCATTATGTTAGGAAATACAAGGGATTTAAATGGGGCGGCTTTTTGTTGATATATAACACTTCCTTGCATCCCTTCAGCAATTTGTTTCTTTATTCACCTTTGCTTCACAAAAATAAAATAAAACAAACTAATTCATATTATGAATAGAATTTTAATAAAAATCTTATATTTACTATAAAAATAAGATATAATAAATATGTATCTTTACCATCATCATTTATCTCATAATATTCGGATTCACTTAGTATTTTCTTAAATTTAATATGTACATTCTCATATGCAATTCAACATTATCGCTATATATCAATATTTGCTTGGAATCTATATCTATATAATTTTGCTCAACTTGTATTTGGTTGGTATCAATTTATCTATTATGTTATTATTGTGAAGATGATGTAACGAGAGACAAAATTTATCACAAAATTAAAAAATCACAACAAATAAGACCAACAAAAGAAATAGTTTCAGTATATGTTATTCGGTAAACATTTCCTAATTGTAATCTCACCTTAAACTCATTCTAAATTACGTTTAATTAGTACCATTTTCAATTAGTTTATATCTACTTTAATTTTAGTTATGTTTACCTACTACTATTATAGTTTACCAACGTCTTTTTTTTGTTTTACACATTAATATATACAAATCTATATATAATTACCATATCTATATTGAAATCCTGCTATTTTATTATTTTATAATTCTAAATTAATTAAAATTTTGAACTAAGGTTGATCGAAATTTTAAACTTAAAAAGTACGATTGAATTCTAAGCATCCTTCCGTTCGTTAGAAAAATTACAACATTCTCTAGCGATAATAGATTTTAATTTTATCAAACGCACTTGTAAATAAATAGTTGGAAATAAAATTTATTGATACGTATTTATATATAATTAGTACGCAGTGGCCTGTACATGATACCTACTTGTATTTAGTTAATACTTAGTTTTATTTTAATTAGTATGAAGTGGCATGTACAATGAATCTTTATGTGTTATTTATTTGTGTACAATCCAAAATAATACCAATTGCTTTTGAATTTTATTGTTTCTCCCTCTATAGTTCGTTCGCCATTAACTTATTTATTTATATTTAATATTATTTTTTGTATGCCTGATACCTTTTTATTTTCGTTTTCTACCTATTTGTATTTGTTCGATAGAGATATGTTTTCGGTTGTTACGCATTTGTCTGCGCCCATAACCTACTTATATTTATTTGATAATAATTTAAATTTAGTTGGCATATCTTTGTACTTATCTTATACCTTTTTATATACAATTCAAATTGCCATTTATATATTTATATTTATCTAGAACATACACTCTATTAATTTCACGCTTTTTGTTTTTAGATGGGATCGATTTTCTTGCTACATGATTATTGTGAAGACGATGTCGAGAGAGATAAAAGATTATTAGAAAATTTAAAAATCACTGTAAAAAAAGGAAAAGAGTAGACGCTATTTATATATCTTATTCCATAAACGTTTCGTGTTGAAATCAAACTTTAATCATTTCAAACTACTTTCAATTAATAGCATTTATAAAATTTGTACCTACTTGTTAATACTTATTATCTTTTGATATTTAATTGGTGCATTCTTATATTTTGTTTATGTTTATATAAAACTAATGTAGTTTTATTTGTTACGGATTTATGTTTCTCGTACACTTTCAAATGTGTAATTTCTTATATCGCCGTCAAGTTTAGAATTAAATCATCATTTTTTTAGCTTTTATGATTTCATAATATTAACAAAAGTAAAATCAATGCTTTACAAGTATTTCCAATACGATAGAATTCTAACTGTCATTTCGTTTGTTGGACACATGACATCTTTTCTCTAGTGCTAATGAGATTTTGCCTTTTGTGATAACTATTTCTATATAATACGTTCACAATTATGTTAGTAGTACATATTTATATATAACTTGTATATATTTGTATATACATTGTACATATTTGTATGCACTTGGTAGCTATTTATTTTCAGTTCTCCTTACTTGATACTAATGTATATTTCAGTTGTCTTCATTTTTTTACCAATGTATATTTATTTGTTATTGCTTTGTGTACAATCAGTACTAATATCAATTGACCGTAAAGTTTTGGTGTTGCCCATTCGTACAAAATTCTTTAACTATATTATATAATTACAATATATTTACTTACACTTAATATCTATATTTGTATGCGCGATAATCTTATGTCTTTAGTTGGTAACTCTTTTGTTTGCTCGTGATCTACTTATGTTTAGTTGCTAACAATTTGTGTGCTCCCGTTAATAATTATATTAGCAGTGTTTATTTTATAATATTTTGAATTCGCTTAGTATTTTCTTAAATTTAATTTGTACATTCTCGTATGCAATTCGATATTATCGCTATATATCAATATTTGCTTGGAATCCATGTATATAATTTTACTCAACTTGTATTTGGTTGGTACCAATTTATCTGTTATGTTATTATTGTGAAGATGATATGACAAGAGACAAAATTTATGACAAAATTAAAAAATCACTACAAATAAGACCAAAATAAGAAATAGTTTCAGTATATGTAATGGTAAACTTTCCTAATTCCAATCTCGTTATGAACTCATTCCAAGTTACGTTTAATTAGTATCGTTTTTAATTAGTTTATATCTACTTTAATTTTAGTTATGTTTACCTACTACTATTATAGTTTACCATCGTCTTTTTTTTGTTTTACACATTAATATGTTTAAATTTATATATAATTACCAGATCTATATTGATATTCTACTATTTTATTATTTTATAATTTTACATCCATTAAAAATTAAAACTAAGGTTGATTGAAATTTTAAGCTTAAAAAGTATGATTGAATTCTTAGCATCTTCCGTTCGTTAGAATAATTACAACATTTCTCTAGCGATAATAGATTTAATTTTATGATACGCACTTGTAAATAAATGGTTGGAAATAAAATTTGTTGGTACGTGCTTATATATAATTAGTACGCAGTTGCCTATACATAATACCTACTTGTATTTAGTTAATACTTATTTATATTTTAATTGTGCTTAGTAGGTAGCAATGAATCTTTATGTGTTATTTATTTGTGTATAATCCATAATAATACCAATTGCCTTTGAATTTGATTATTTCTCCCTTTAAATTTCGTTCGCCATTAACTTATTTATTTATAGTTAATTTTTTTTGTATGCCCGATACCTTTTTATGTTCATTTCGTACCTATTTGTATTTGTTCGATGCAGATATATTTTTGGTTGTTACGCATTTGTCTGCGCCCGTAACCTACTTATATTTATCTTTATTTATTTGATAATAATTAAATTTAGTTAGCATATTTTTGTACTTATCTTATACCTTTTTATATACAATTCAAAATGCGTTTTATGTATTTATATTTATCTCGAACATACACTCTATTAATTTCACGCTTTTTGTGTTTACATGGGATCGATTTTCTTGCTACGTGATTATTATGAAGATGATGTCGAGAGAGATAACAGATTATTAGAAAATTAGAAAATCACTTCAAAAAAAGGAAAAGAGTAGACGCTCTTTATATTTCTTGTTGGATAAACGTTTCCTGTTGAAATCAAACTTTAATCTTTCCAAACTACGTTCAATTAATAGCATTTTTGTAAATTTGTACCTACTTGTTAATACTTATTATCTTTTGATATTTAATTGCTGCATTCTTATATTTTGTTTATGTTTAGATAAAACTAATGTGTTTATTTGTTACGGATTTGTGTTTCTCTTACATTTTCAAATGTGTAATTCCTTACATCGCCGTCAAGTTTAGAATTAAATCATCACTTCTTTAGATTTTATAATTTTATAATTTTAACAAAAATAAAATCAACGCTTTACAAGTATTTGCAATACGGTAGAATTCTAACTGTCATTTCATTTGTTGAACACATGACAGCCTTTCTCTAGTGACAATGAGATTTTGAACTTTGTGATAACTGTGTCTATATAATACGTTCACAATTATGTTAGTAGTACATATTTATATATAATTTGTATACATTTCTATATACGTTGTATATATTTGTATGCACTTGGTAGCTATTTATTTTCAATTCTCCTTGCTTGATACTAATGTATATATCAGTTGTCTTCACTTTTTACCAATGTATATTTATTTGTTATTGCTTTGTGTACAATCAATACTAATATCAATTCACTGTAAAGTTTTGGTATTGCCCATTCGTACACAATTCTTTAATTATATTCTTTAATTGTAACATATTTACTTACACTTAATATCTATATTTGTATGTGTTAGATATTCCTGCAAGATTAACTCAAGAGGGGAGGGGTGAATTAAGTTAGTCTATAAAAATTTTCGTTAAGTTTGTTATCCCTCTTTGGCAATGAGCTAACAGTTGACATTGTGTCAATCTTTGTAACTCAGATGAGAGAGAGTTAGAGTATTTACTGACATAAGTGACAAAGAGTAGTGCTCAGGGTATTTAACGTGGTTCGGCAAAATCCTTTTGCTTACATCCACGGTTGCTTTATCACCAGAGCCAAAGCTTCACTAGACCTTTAATAAGCTACAAATACACCTTGAGCAAAGTGCTTCGCCAAGCACACTTACTCTACCGGATTTCTTCGCCAAGACAACCCCTAACAGCCTACTGGACACGCATGTCCCCCTGGCTGATTTGCTAGCACTATTACAAGGTCTAAGAGCTTACACCAAGCTCTACCTGAGCTTTCTTTACCGGTGCTGCAAAGACCACCTTTTCTTGTCGAAGAGGTTACAAGAAAATAAACCAAGATTGAGCACAGGATCTATCTCATGAATATTAAGTGTTTATGATGTGATTCAGATGAGATGATCGGAGAGGTCGCTGAGAGAGATTTCTTCAGTATGATTTGCAGCAATATTTGTTTGTGTGGAGTAGTGGAGTTCGTGACCAGCAATAGGATATTTTTGAGTAGAGTGGTAGAGTTCTTATATATCTCTATTTTTGTTTGGCTTCTCTCTACTTCTGTTTTCTTTATGTTCTCTCCCTGTTTTTCTCTCTTTCTCCACCACGTTTCTTCGTTGCTGTGACTCCCTTCTTATAGAGTTTCTTTCCTGTGCAAGAGCCATTGAGGAACGTTGCTGTTGGCGCTCGGTTCTTCACGTCAGAGAGAAAGTGGTGTTGTCTAATGGTCTTTCAGCTGTGTTTGTGCAAAGTCTTCGTTGCATTGAATGCGTTGTAGAAGTTTGAATTTGCTGCCAACGGTTGAAAGCTTAATTTAGCTAAGTTTCTGTCTGAGACTCGGTGAGATGATGAGTTGATATGGCATGTCCATAATAAATGCGATCTTGAGTTGATCGCTTTACTTGATCAAGGACTTTGACTGCTTTCTTTCCTTGATTATTGAGCTTTCCTTTTGTGTGAGATTGAAAATGATTTTAGCTCTTGTGAATCTTCTGTTTGAAATGCTTCAGTCCGTTGTGAATGCAGGTGATTTTTGAAGCAAGGGAAATTTCGTTGCCGTTGAGCGTAAGGGTCCATTTGAAACAGAGAAGTCTTCTTATGCTTGATAGTCGAGCAATTTGATGAATTGTGGTGCGTGGCATCCTCCATTCCGTATCTTTGTTCTCTGTCCGCTTGACGATCGAGCGGTGGCCGTGATGTGGCTATGGCATCCTCATGTCGTGTCTTTGTCCCCTACATCCAGTATGTAGTAGCACAATAGATTGGTCAGTATGATGGCATTTGTTCTTTCTCTTTGTAAATTAAATGATCTTTGTTTATCTAATCCTGCAGACTTGTTTTCAGATTATTAGTTTTATATAAATCATAGTTCTTAATTCTTTGTTATCATCAAAATTATCCTTATAATTCCAACAGTATGCACGATAATTTTCTGTCTTTAGTTGGTAACTCTTTCTATTTGCTCGGAATTTGCTTGTGTTTGGTTGCTAACGATTTGTGTGCGCCACAGTAAGAATTTATATTTAGCAATGTTTGTTTCAAAATATTTCAGATTCACTTAATATATTTCTTAAATTTAATATGTACATTCTCATATGCAATTCGACATTATAGCTATATATAATATTTGTTTGGAATCTATATGTATATAGTTTTACCCAACTTGTATTTGGTTGGTATCAATTTATCTGTTATATTATTGTTGTGAAGATGATGTGACGAGAGACAAAATTTATGACAAAATTAAAAAATCACTACAAATAAGACCAAAATAAGAAATAGTTTCAGTATATGTTATTTGGTAAACTTTTTCTAATTGCAATCTCGCTTTAAACTCATTCTAAATTACGTTTAATTAGTATCATTTTTAATTAGTTTATATCGTCTTAATTTTAGTTATAGTTACCTACTACTATTGTAGTTTACCAACGTCTTCTTTTCGTTTTACACATTAATATGTGTAAATCTATATATAATTAACAAATCTATATTGAAATCCTACTATTTTTTTATTTTATAATTTTAAATCAATTAAATATTAAAAATAAGGTTGATTGAAATTTTAAGCTTAAAAAGTATGATTGAAATTTAAACATCCTTCCCTTCGCTAGAATAATTACAATATTTCACACTCGATAATAGATTTTAATTTTATCATACGCACTTGTAAATAAATGGTTGGAGATAAAATCTATTGATACGTACTTATATATAATTAGATCGCAACTGTGTATACATTATACCTACTTGTATTTAGTTAATACTTATTTATATTTTAATTGTGCTTAGTTGGTAGCAATGAATCTTTAGCTGTTATTTATTTGTGTACAATCTATAACAATACCAATTGCTTTTGAATTTTATTGTTTCTCCTTTCAGAGTTCGTTCATCTTTGCATTTTTAATTATATTTAATATTATTTTTTATATACCAGATATCTCTTTTTATTCGGTTTGTACCTCTTTGTATTTGTTCGATGTAGATATATATTTGATTTTGACGACTTTTTGTACGTCCACGACCTACTTATATTTATCTTATTTTTTGATAACAATTTGAATTTAGTTGGCATATCTTTGTACTTATTTTGTATTTTTTTATATACAATTCAAAATGTCTTTTATATATTTATATTTATCTGGAATATACACTCTATTAATTTTATGCTATTTGTGTTTAAATGGGATCGACTTTTTTGCTACATAATTATTGTGAAGATGATGTGGCGAGAGATAAAAAATTATAAAAAAAATAGAAAATCACTGCAAAAAAAGGAAAATAAGAGATGCTCTTTATATATCTTACTCGATAAACATCTCCTGTTCAAATCAAACTTTAATCGTTCCAAACTACGTTCAATTAGTAGCAGTTTTGTAAATGTGTATATACTTGTTTATACTTATTATCTTTTGATATTTAATTGGTGCATTCTTACGTTTTGTTTATGTTTAGATAAAACTAATTTAGTTTTATTTGTTACGGATTTGTGTTTCTCTTACGCCTTCAAATGTAATTCCTTACATCGCCGTCAAGCTTATAATTAAATCAAAAATTTTTTAGATTTTATGATTTTACAACATTAACAAAAATAAAATCAACGATTTAAAAGTATTTGCAATACTGTAGAATTCTAACTGTCATTTCGTTTGTTGGACACATGACAGTCTTTCTCTAGTGCTAATGAGATTTTGATCTTTGTGATAAGTATTTATATATACATTGTACATATTTGTATACACTTGATAACTATTTATATTCAGTTCTCTTTACTTGATACTGATGTATATTTCAGTTGTCTTTACTTTTTACAAATGTATATTTATTCATTATTGCTTTATGTATAATCAGTACTAATATCAATTGACTGTAAAGTTTTGGTATTGAACATTCGTACACAATTCTTTAATTGTAATCTTTAATTAGTGAATATTTACTTATACTTTATACCTATATTTGTATGCACGATAATCTTGTCTTTAGTTGGTAGTTATTCTTATTTACTTCGTTTGTACTTGTATTTGGTTCCTAACAATTTGTGTGTGCCCTGTAACAATTTATATTTAACAGTGTTTATTTCATAATTAAGTATTTTCTTATACTTAATATGTACATTCTTATATGCAATTCAACATTATTGCTATATATCAACATATGCTTGAAATGTAAATGTATATAATTTTGCTCAACTTGTATTTGATTGTTATCAGTTTATCTATTATGTTATTATTGTGAAGATGATGTGACGAGAGACGAATTTTATGTCAAAAATTAAAAAATCATTACAAATAATACGAAAATAAGAAATAGTTTCAGTATATATTATATGATAAACTTTTCGTAATTCCAATCTCGCTTTAAACTCATTCTAATACTTACTATCGCTTTTAATTTTAGTTGTGTTTACCTACTACTATTACAATTTATTAATGTCTTCTTTTTGTTTTATATATTAATTACCAGATCTATATTTAAATCCAATTATTGTTTTATTTGATACTTTTACATCAATTAAAAAATTAAAACTAAGGTTGAGCGAAATTTTAAGCTTCAAAAGTATTATTGAATTCTAAGCATCCTTCCGTTCGTTAGAATAATTATAACATTTCTCTAGCAATAATTGATTTTAATTTTATCATAAGCACTTGTAAACAAATAGTTGGAAATAAAATTTATTAGTACGTACTTATATATAATTAGTACGTAGTTGCGTATACATGATACTACTTGTATTTAGTTAATACCTATTTATATTTAGTTGTGCACCTACTGGTATTTAGTTTATACCTATTTAAAGTTTAGTTGTGCTTAGTTGGTATATATGTATCTTTATGTGTTACTTATCTATGTACAATCGACAATAATACCAATTGGCTTTGATTTTATTGTTTCTCCCTTTACAGTTCGTTCGTCATTAACTTATTTAATTATATTTAATATTATTTTTTGTATGCCCGATACCTGTTTATGTTCGATTTCTAACTATTTGTATTTGGTCGATGCAGATATGAATTTATTTTTTACGCATTTGTGTGGGCCCGCAATCTACTTATATTTATTTTTATTTGATAACAATTTAAATTTAGTTGGCATAACTTTGTACTTTTCTTGTATCTTTGTATATACACTTCAAAATGCCTTTTATATAGTTATATTTATTTGGAACATACGCTATATTAATTTCACACTATTTGTCTTTAGGTGGGAACAATGTTCTTGCTACATGATTATTGTGAAGATAATGTGGCCAGAGATAAAAAGTTATGAACAATTAGAAAATCACTGCAAAAAAAACGGAAAAGAAGAAACGCTCTTTGTATATCTTATTCGATAAACGTTTACTGTTGAAATCAAATTTTAATCGTTCCAAACTACGTTCAATTAGTAGCATTTATATAAAATTTGTGCCTACTTATTTGTACTTATTATCTTTTGGTGTTTAATTTGTACATTTCTTATGTTTTGGTTATATTTACCTAAAACCAATGTAGTTTTATTTGTTACGAATTTGTATCTCTTACATCTTTACATGTGTAATTTCTTACATCGCTGTCAAGTTTGAACTAAATCATAATTTTTAAAATTTTATAATTTTACAACATTCAGAAAAATAAAATCAACGCTGGTGACATTATAAGTATTCGCAATACGATAGAATTCTAACTGTCATTTCGTTTATTGGACAAATGATAACCTTTCTCTAGTGCTAATGAGATTTTGAACTTTGTAATAAATATTTTTATATAATACGTTCACAATTATATTAGTAGTACATATTTAAATATTATTTGTATTTATTTGTGATATTTGTATCCAGTTGGTACCTATTTATATTCGGTTCTTTTTTACTTTTTACATATGTATATTTATTTGTTATTGCTTTGCGTACAATTAGTACGAATATCAATTGACTGCAAAATTTTGGTGTTGCCCATTCGTACACAATTCTTTAATTGTAATATTTAATTAGTACATATTTATTTATATTTAATACCTATTTTTATTTATTCGGTATCTACTTGTATTTGGTTGATAGCAATTTCTGTGCGCTTGTTAATTATTTATATTTAACAGTGTTTATTTTAAAAAAATTTCAGATGCACTTAATATTTTCTTATATTTAGCATGTACATTCTCTTATGCAATTCTACATTATCGCTATATATCAATATCTGCTTGGAATTATATGCATATAATTTTACTCAACTTGTATTTCGTTGGTATCAATTTACCTGTTATGTTATTATTGTGAAGATGATGTGACGAGAGACGAAACTTATGAAAATTAAAAAATCATTGCAATTAAGAGGAAAATAAGCAATTCAGTATATGTTATTTGGTAAACTTTTCCTAATTCCAATCTCATTTTAAACTAATTCTAAATTACATTTAATTAGTATCGTTTTTATTTAGTTGGTATCTACTTTAATTTTAGTAAAGTTAATCGAGTACTATTGTAATTTACCAACGTCATCTTTTTATTTTACACACTAATATGTGTAAATCTATACATCATTAAATTTAAATCTTACTATTTTTTTATTTCATAATTTTATAATAATAAAAAATTAAAACTAAGGTTCAACAGTATGATCGAAATCTAAGCATCCTTCCGTTCTTTAGAATAATTACATGATACCTATTTGTATTTCGTTAATACCTATTATATTTTAGTTGTGCTTAGTTGCTAGCGATGTATCTTTATTTGTTATTGATTTGTGTATAATTTATAATAATATCAATTGGCTTTGAATTTTGTTGTTTCTCCCTTTACAGTTCGTTCGTTATGTACTTATTTATTTATATTTAATATTAGTTTATGTATGCTCGATATCTCTTTATATTCGATTTGACCTATTTGTATTTGCTCGATGTCGATATGTATTTAGTTGTTACGCATTTGTATGCACCTGCAACCTAGTTATATTTATTTTCGCTTATTTGATACCAATTTAAATTTAGTTGGCATACCATTATATTTATTTTATATCTTTTTATATACAATTCAAAATACCTTTTATATATTTGTATTTATCTGGAACATACACTATTAATTTCACACTATTTGTATTTGGATGGGATCGATTTTCTTACTATATGATTATTGTGAAAATGATGTGGCGAGAGATAAAAAGTTATGAAAAAATTAGAAAATCACTACACAAAAAGGAAAAGAAGAACATACATTAACCAACAACCTTAAAAGGTATCCTAGGTTCTAGCAAGTAAGTCAACATTTTAAAACCTTATATATCAATCTAGTTGTTCTAAGGTACTAAGAGTAAGCAGCTACAGAAAGATGCACTAAATAAAAACGGACAAGTTAATTACAACAATCTAGAAACTAACCTGCCACATATTACTTTAACAAATTCCAACCTCACACCACTTGCAATCGAGAAGTTAACTCATCTAAGAGCATCTTTGTAGAAAAGCTTACCAATCAACAGTTAAGAAAAAAAGGAATTTTATGATAATAAAAATTTATAGATGCATGACTGCAACAAGAAAGATCATCCTCACCAGAAATGATAGCAAATTAAGAAGCATAATAAAGACAATGCACGCACTTGAAGTCATAACTGACCATTCCACTAGATCTGCCTTGAGAGATCATGCTCCTTATCTGATGCAACTACAAGCTCTTATACTTCAATCATTTTTCAACATCTTATACTGGCATGATCAATGTAGCCAAATGACTATGAACTACTACCTATATTTCTTACCACATAATCTACAGGCAGTATCACTTCAGTTCTAGAAGGAAAGCACTTTATCAACCCTAATCCTCCCTTTCCTGAAAGGAAGAAGCCGAGATACTATTGAATATTGCACAATAAAGCAGGTAAAAAAGTGCACTATGTTAAACACCAAAAAGAGGCTAAATTATAACAAGCTAAAAAATGAACATATTACTCCAGTAACCTCCACTATCAACAATGGTAATAGTTCCAAGAGCAAATGCCTAAAGTGAAATCAGATACCTTGATATTTTCAATTTCTTTGCAGCACTAGTCCTAGGTATATTAGCATCACCTACCATAACAAAATAAAACTTCAACACAAAAGCATTTAAGGATGCTTACATACAAATAGTATCATCATTACCAGAACCATTTCCGCTAAAGATAATGTTCTCTAATACTATTGATCTTAACCATATCACTCCTAATCGAGGTTCCTATTCAAATACCCTACCAAATTCCAAATGCCAAAAGCATAAATCTCTTAAAAGAGTCTTCTACGACTACATAAACAACAAAATTTGTCACAACGGATCTATTCCACAATATATCATTATATATAGATTGCTAACATGTAACTATAGAGCAAACTTTAAACAAAAACCAACGGCTATTTTAGACATCATGTTAGAAATTTTAATGAAAACCAAGTGATTCATGTACAAGCATGAAGTGATTTATAGACAATAGGCAAGCATTTGAAGCATACTTGGTAAGTTATTACTGATCTTCCATTAAATTAATACAACATCTAAATGGCACCGAACAATATGCATCCAAGAGTTCCTGAAGAAAATCCTGAAAATTCCATTTCAATTTGCACCAAGTGTTTTAAATATTTGAAACCATTATATGAATTAGGTCTATATTATATAACTGGATGATAAGGAAAGATACTCTATAGAATGGAATCCTACTCACACATCCAAATAGTTGGACTACCATCATGTAAACTCCAATCTGTAATTGACAAGAAAGTTTATTGTAAATAAATGATAAAATCAATTGAAAGTAAACTAATTGAATGTAAAGTCAACTTACAATAACTGCAGTGATGTATCTCCATCGTACTAGATATGCAATTCTAGCATTTGGAGCACCCTCACAAATAATTCTCATTATATTACAGCAAATTTAACTATAAATTTTTGTATCTATTTAAACTTTCTTTAGCAGTTACCTGAATTTCTTTTGCCTCAAGAAATTATTAGCTTTCTTACAAACATGTGAAAAAGTGAAAATGAATGAGTACCATTTCGTCAATATGTATTACGCATGAGAACAAGAAATTATTAGAACCTAAGCTACCACCTATAATAGAATTTGTATAAATTTATATAGTCACGCACAATTTCTTTTTACATAATAAGCTAGTATAGAACAATTTAATGCAAACTCAACTCTTGCCATAAAATCAGCAGCTTTCATAACACAATCCTTTGTTACAAAAGTAGATCAAAAGTTGATCTCTACGATCACCACAAAAAGGAATTTTTTGTTCCCAATGTGAGGAATGTATTCTACACATGACCTACAATGTGAGGCATAAGAGTTGATCTCTAAGAGCGGGATCATCGCATTCACTTCTCTAAAAATATTCAATTGTGAGTAATATATATGCAAACTCACTCAACTGTTCGAATTTAGAGCACAATACCATGTAATTTTAAGTTGATAGCGCTATTTTCAGTTATACATCCTACATTACCTTTAAGACTTCACAAAAGGACTCAAATCATATCCTGGAGGCATTTACTTAAAGCAAGCTACATTTTTTAAACCATAGGCACAAAAAGAAAGTTGTGACATAGGATTACATTGTTTAGCATCTTCATAAGTTCAAACTGAGAAAAAACACCATTACAACTGAGAAATGCTTCTCCGCACTTCTTTTGTTTAAACATTATATCAAAAGCTTTTGACCGTGCAAGACACATGAAACCAAAGTGCGTGCATCAATGAGAATACGAGATGCAAGTTTTGAGAGCAAGGTTTGAGGAAGAGAGCTAGCTCATAAGCCTATAAATTGCACCTCATACTAGAATATGAACTAGCAAAATTCATACTCCACAATGTTACAGTTAACTCACACTTCTAGTTACCTTAGAAAAAAATAAAACTAAAAAGAGAAAAGCATTACAAAACTAAGCATGCAATATTGGCAAAGCAATACCAATTATTCATTAAAAGCAAACTTTCAGTAAGTGTAATATACCTTAGGCTAATCAAATGGGAAGATTTTGCAGTGCGATGGAAATCTTAGATAAGAAATTCCTCCTAAAAGAGAATAAAGATGAAGTAATCACATCAAAGGGTACTTGTTTAAAGTTCAAAATATGAAAATGCTCTCAAATGGACAAACCTCACATTGGAAACCTTTATGCTTCATTTTGAAATTAATTTGAAAGAATCTCTTGCAGTTGTTCAGACTACATGTATATGAGAAACAAATCCTGGATAGTAGTCCTCATGTAGCGAGAAAAACATAATTAGTAATATAAAACAATGATTAAATGCTTGTCCATTAAACAATCAAATATAAACAATCTCATATTGAGAAACTCTGGAAATGATTTCTAAAATGTACTTACAATTTGTCATAAGTTGCAACTTAGAACTTTATACAACTACGAAGACAAGATTATACTTCCTTAGTACTGAGTCAAAGAATGCTTTGGAAACCTATTCGAAGTTTTCATAAATTGCAACTTAGAACTTTATACAACTACAAAGACAAGGTTATACTTCCTCTGTACCGAGTCAGAGAATGCTTTGCAAATTCCAAGTTGTGAACATTTACAAGGTTGAGCAAACTGGATTAACAAGATTACTGATAACAAATCTAGAAATTATAGAACCATCAATATAAAATCCTAATGATCACTACAAGAGCACCCAAGTTTCTTACACACACAGATGCTGAATGAAAAGCACAACAACAATAACTCCAATATAGTGGAAACATGAAAGAAATTTTCAGTTTAACACTTAGTGTACGGTTACAGCTTACTATGAGGTGGCATGTCTCACTCACTTCTTTAATAATGCTTTTTCATTCTTAGATAGTTAAAATTATATGAGAATATCAACACATATCCAAATTCATGACACGACATGGCAATCCAAATTTTGGCACTAGAATCACTTAAAATAAATGATGTTGGAATAACAGACTGAAATCTTTAATGGTTAACTAGATATTATATTTGTCTTTTCTGCAATATTATCACCGCAAGCGCAGAACTGTAATTCATAGTATTTGTAGCTTCTTAGTATAAACACAGTCACAACTAGCTATATATTATTGCAAAGTTAGAGAGTAAAACTTATTTTTTCTCTTAGCTTCATTCCTTCTTTCTTCTTTCTTCCATCGATTTCTTAGTGTAGAGTTGCCGTTTATTCATCATTCACTGAATTTATACTGCTTTAATGATATCCAGCTATCCAAGGGTAGTTTAAATTAGGAAAAGTTGAATAACAACCCAACTGAAGCTTGACAACTAAACAAGTGCTCCTCAAGAAAGTTATGTGAGAAAAACAGCAACTAATAGGTTAGGAAAAACATCTTTAGCTTGTTAGAGAGTAAGAACATACCTGACCAAGAAAATAGAAACTTAAAGGTCCACAAGAAAGAAAGATATCCAAGCCTCTTCTTTTCAAAATCTATACACGCTACGCATCATCTATTCTTATAGCTAACGCATGTCGATGTTAGAACAAGAATGTGTGCTCAATATCGAAGGAGTGATAATTGTGTAATTAGATCATCATAAAGAAGTTAATGATACTCTCCTAATTGAGTGACATATAAAACTAGGCGATTTTAACAAATTTACTGCCCTAACTTTACGTTAACAAGTCCAACATGAGGAAAAGCTATCCTAAAAGTTAAGAATACATTAAAGCAAGAATCAAATATGCGTATACAACTTCCACATTCTACCTGATTCAAGCAAGAACTATGGCTTCAAAATTCTGTTACTACATTATTTCATGATACATACACACCAATAACATAATAATGTAAAGTAAGAGCTAACACATTACATATGTCTCCGAAAAATATTATGAATAGATCACAAATATTCAAACAAGCATTCAAATATTACTTATAGATAATAAAGACATATTGTAACGCCCCAAGCTTTATATGCTGCACGGTACCCTACACAAATGTCTCTGGCCCGAATCAATCCACTCATTATTTTCTTCCACTTTCTAGAATTCTCCATAGTTCTCCTTACTTTTCTTATTTCTCTTTTATTTTTCCTATCTCTCTTCTCCCTCCCGTGGGCTGCGTTTGCCCAACCTTCCCCCCTTCCGCACGTTGACCTCCTCGCCGCCGGCCATCCTGTCGTCATCTTTCGGCGGACTTCTCACCCTCTCCTGTGGCTACCAGCGGATCATCGTCGCTCAGGTGGAGCTTCTTCGCTTGAACGCGACATCTCGGCCTTCGCCGGAGCTTCTCGCCGGCGATTCGGCCACTGCTAAGCTGCTAAAATCTCTTCTATTGTCATAGAAGGCTTTTCTCTCACTAAATTTCAAAGATTATCGGCTCCGACGTACGATCCCGCGAGCAACGAGCCGGCGGAGTTAGTTTACTGTTTTCCATTGCCGGCGTTCGTGTCTGGACTAAACATGCACTCAATCGAGATAGGTTAGTTCTGCTGCTTCTTTTGTTGTCTAAAATTTCCTTGGCCGGAACCCTAGATCGCCGGACTCCGGCGAGCCGGTGGGCCCACGGCCGAGGTAAATGTGATTTATGTTTTGTGCTTCTCAAACTTGTCTTTAAGCTTCTGCCTAATCCATCTTACCCTGGGTGTTGTTCAGATCATTAATCGGCAAATTCGTCGTCGTATTATAAAGTCGATTTGGACGCGATTTCTCTTCTTGGTTCATTACCGGTAAGCTTCCCTAAAGTTCTACGACTAGTGTTAGTTTAGTTTTATGGTTATTTGTGATGATTGCGTGGTTATGATCAATCTTGACTTTGAATGCGTCTTAGCATTAGGTTAGTGTACTATTTCTAAAATAATGATGCACCAAAGCGAATGCGGTAGCAATATTACTAGATTTCATTGCAAGTTGTATATGTTAGAGTCGCTTAAACATAGTTTAATGAGAGTAATAGTATTATTAAAGTTAGCTATAGTGCATGCTTATGTAAGGTAACCGTACTCGTACATGTAACAGGATCGAGTGAGCTAGGTGAATAGTTCGGTTTGGAGTTAGTTGTGGATCCGCGAAGAAGCACGGACAACAGGTGATGGTTACCGTGCCACCTTTCTTCTTAGACTATCGATATCTTCGGCATAAGTAACATTTTCTTTGACCCTCCGGCATACCTTGCCAACTTCTTGCATATTGATTAAACCCTCATGGTGCATAAAAATGTATGTGATGCTTGCTTCTTGAAGGATGATAAATATTTGTGATAACTTGAATGGTAATGTTGATGACTACAATGCATAGGATCATGTATAAGGTGAGCTTTATTAGAATTGAAAGAGAAATTTATGTGTGGTTTATGAATGATTGGATAATAGTTATTATGTTTTATCTAAAGAGCTAAATGAATTATGATGACGATTTTATAAGCTATATATATACATATGATTTGAGAACGATTTGATATAGTTGCTATAATATTTTAGTGATGTGCTAATGATTTATGTTTAGTGACTTTTTTTATAAATTTTAACTAAATTGTATTCATTGGAGTATTTGTGGATTTTTGTAATGCATGGATGTTCGCGCTGCATTGAGGCTGCCGACAGTCAGGGGCTGAGTCCAGGATCTCGTCTCTCTTCGTCTCTCTCTTTCGCCTGTAGAATAGGTGGGCCACATGCGTGGGGGCGATAGTACCACAGCACCCGAGTTAGATTATGAATTTGCGGATGAGCTGGAAACGCGATCTCGCTCGGTCGTTAGTATCTATCCTGACTCCCTGACTGGTGTGATTGTTATGGATTGTTGTTTGGTATTGAATATCTATTGTTTTAAGTATTTGATTGACTTATTTAATTGGATTCCAATATGACTTTCAGTATTTATTATTTATTAAAATATTTATAATATGTTGATCTAAGTATTTAGTTATTGATATTATTATTTTGTATTTCACTAAGTATTTATAATTTAGTATTATTTTTATTTCTATGAAATTTTAATGTACATGTTCCATGAGATGTTTCATAAAACATTTATATAATACACCTAAAGCATATTAATTCGCTTTTATTGTATGATTATTGTTTGATGCATATGCATTGCATGCAACCGAACCTTCTCTACTAAGGACTGAGTCGGTATGAGACGACTTAAGACATGGTAGAAGTGATCCATGATCTACCCTTTTACATTCTTGTACATCTAGAAAGATAGGAACTAAATATTAGGTAATATATTAGGCACCTTAAACGATGTATCTGCTATTTCACCTCACTGAGACTGGGCTCATTTCTTTCTTCTTTTTTTTTTGCCTCTATTTCACCTTAAACGATGCAGGTCATGCCAGCCCTCATAAAACACTAGCTCCTGCAACAACAACAATGTCAGCTATTGAGAAATCATCATTTTATTATATGAAGTTGAATGCTCTTAAAAGCATATTGATAGAGGTAAAATACCGGCTCAAACCTATAAGTGACACCTCATATTAGATTTTGTACGAGATGCACAGCTATCAAACTAGCAATTTATGCTTGGAACCAGTAGTTGTTAACACATACTTCTGAATACTAAAGTGAAATGCCAACCAAGAAACTAAAAGGAGTAAACTAAGCATGCTACACAAGCAAGTAACGCTATCTTTTTGTTGGATATATCTAAGTACTTGTATATCCAGTCAAACAGAAGTTTAATAAGGATAATTAACTGAATCATACACATTAAAGATTACACTTTAAGTGGACAAACCTCATATTAGATATCTCGATGCTCTGTTTTCAATGATCTGGAAGGTGTATCACATCTGTTGACTACAGGTAAGGGAGCAACGAAATCTTGGATAATAGACCTCGCAACATTCAAGAGAACACCATTCGGTGATATACGGATATCTGATGAAACTTTATACTTCCACAAGAGACAAGTAGACATGAACGAAAGCACTTGTAACTAGTTATAAGAAACTTTAATAGAAACTTGTTACCAATCTATGAAGACAAATTGTACTTCCTAGATGCCATGTCTTAGAAAGATTCAAAAAGAATACTCTCACAAGTGGTGGATTTCCAGTTTGGACGAAATGAATCTGAAAAGACAGTGTAATTCCATGAAACTATCAACTTTTG
This sequence comes from Acanthochlamys bracteata, assembly GCA_019914995.1. Taxonomy (NCBI): domain Eukaryota; kingdom Viridiplantae; phylum Streptophyta; class Magnoliopsida; order Pandanales; family Velloziaceae; genus Acanthochlamys; species Acanthochlamys bracteata. Next base: position 3,042,469 of record CM034142.1, on the reverse strand, counting down.
CCAATATATCTTTGTAACTACAAATCCTAAGCAATGCAAGCCAATAAAAATAGATATGCGCATTTGCAAGCGCTGAATACATCCTCAAGTGAACTTCCAATATATCTGTCAATTTATCCAATGCAACTGCATGATTTTATACTATATCATATTCCACATAGCTACCTCTGAAACTACTACCTAAAGATCAGCATAAGCTACATCTGAAACTACTACCAGTTACTATTATATAATCTGCAATTCCATTGGCTCTATCAAGTATGTATTCTTGATAACTAGTAATGCATAACGAACTAAGCAGCAACCAGAGAGAACTCAATCGACCAACAAGCAGGTTAAACTACAACAAACTAGAAAGACTTGCCACATATTACTCGACGATCTCCAACATCAACAATATGAGTTATCCAACAGTAAAATGTCATAGTCCAATACCAGAGATACCAATATCTTCCATATCTTTACAGCACTAATATCAGTGTATTAGCATCACCTAGTAGAATAGCATCATCAAGTCTAAAATTGTGAAAAGGCTCCCCAAAAAACAAGGCATCACAAATGTCTATAGTAGAGAGAAACAACAGAACCAACAAAATGTAAATGTATGACTGCAACCAAACCAAATAGACAAAGATAAACAAACCACAGTACTCTACCTGAACAAACTGCTCATTCTACGTTGTTAGATATTCCTGCAAGATTAACTCAAGAGGGGAGGGGTGAATTGAGTTAGTCTATAAAAAATTTTTATCAAATTTGTTATCCTATTGGCAGCGAGCTAACAGCCGGCTGTGTCAATGGTTTAACCTGCAGACAGAGAGAGTTAGAGTGTTTACTGACATAAGTGACAAGAGTAGTGCTCAAGGTATTTAACGTGGTTCGGCAAAACCCTTTTGCCTACATCCACGGTCGCTCTATCACCAGAGCCAAAGCTTCACTAGACCTTTAATAAGCTACAAATACACCTTGAGCAAAGTGCTTCGCCAAGCACACTTACTCTACCGGGTTTCTTCGCCAAGACAACCCCTAACAGCCTACTGGACATGTTTGTCCCCCTGGCTGATTTTCTAGCACTATTACAAGGTCTAAGAGCTTACACCAAGCTCTACCTGAGCTTCCTTTACCGGTGCCTGCAGCACCACCTTTACACTGTCAGTAAGAGGTTACAAGAAAATAAACCAAGATTGAGCACAAGATCTATCTCATGAATGTTAAGTGTTTATGATGTGATTCAGATGAGATGATCGGAGAGGTTGCTGAGAGAGATTTCATCAGTATGATTTGCAGCAATATTTGTTTGTGTGGAGTAGTGGAGTTCGTGACCAGCAATAAGATATTTTTGAGTAGAGTGGTAGAGTTCTTGTATATCTCTGTTTTTGTTTGGGTTCTTTCTACTTCTGTTTTCTTTATGTTCTCTCCCTAGCTTTCTCTCTTTCTCCACCATGTTTCTTCGTTGCTGTGACTCCCTTCTTATAGAGTTTCTTTCTTATACAGGAGCCGTTGAGAGCGTTCTTTGTTTATTTCGGTTCTTCACGTCAGAGAGGAAGTGGTATTGTCCAGTGGTCCTTCGGATGTGTTTGTGCAAAGTCTTCGTTGCATTGAATCGTTGTAGAAGTTTGAATTTCTTTTGCCAACGGTTGAAAGCTTAATTTAGCTAAGCTTCTTTTACGAGACTCGGTGGTGATGAGTTGATATGGCATGTCCATAATAAATCTGATCTGAGTTATTTGCTTTACTTGATCAAGGACTTTACCGCTTTCTTTCCTTGATTATTGAACTTTCCTTTTGTGTGAGATTGAAGATGATTTTAGCTCTTGTGAATCTTACATTTGAAATGCTTGATCCGTTGTGAATGCGGTGATTTTTTGAAGCAAGGGAAATTTCATTGCCGTTGAGCGTAAGTGCTGTCTCAAAAGCAGAGAAGTCTTCTTATGCTTGATGGTGAACAGCCCCGATGAATTGTGGGTGTGGCATCCCCTCGTCCCGTATCTTTGTTCTCTGTCTCGCCGAGCGGTCGAGCGGTGACGTGATGTGGGCTGTGGCATCCTTTGCCCGTGTCTTTGTCCCCTCATCCGGTATGTAGTAGCACGACAATTGGTATATGATGACCTGTTTCTTATCTTTGTAAATTAAATGATCTTTGTTCGTCTAATCCTGCAGACTTTTTTCAGATTATTAGTCTTATATAAATCATAGTTCTTAATTCTTTGTTATCATCAAAATTATCCTTATAATTTCAACAATCTCCCCCTTTTTGATGATGACAAACAAATTAAGAATTATTGATTTATATTTTTGTAAACCATCAATTTGACTTGGAAATTTGCGATACCTTTTCATGACTCCCCCTCAATTGGTGCATCTAATTTACTTACCTGTTTATTGCTCATGGCTCCCCCTCAGATTGAGCCAGAATTTTTGTATGTAACAATCTTTCTCCTCATTTTTCTCCCCCTTAACAATAATTCTTCTTTCTCCCCCTTTTGTCATCTCAAAAAGCTTATATAAAATATAACATAGCTAAAATTTGACAGGTTAGACAGAAGACATAATCAGACAGTCATAATGAAAAGTTCAACCATTCATTTAAGCATAGCTAGTGACAAGTAAATAAACAAGCAAACATCCAGTCACAGAAAACCAAACTAAAACAGTAATGAAACTAAGCCTAAGTTAAGTTTTCAACTAGTTATTTCTACGCCTAAATGATGTTCTACAGCTAGGAGGTCTAGGACGTTGATGTTTTGGTTTAGCTGCAGAGGATGGAGGAAGTATTTCTACATCCTCATCAACAAAGGCTTGTGAGCTGGAGACTGGTTTGTAAGTTTTGCGTTTTTGGTTCTTGCGCTTAGGGGGAAGGCTAGGAAGGGTTGAGGGAGCTGATGGGGGTTCAGAGATAGGAGGTTCAGTGGTAAGGGGTTAAGTTGGGTCTCAGCTGGGGTATCTTTGGACAGTGATTCTTCTTGCAGAAGAGCTTCATAGACGATGATTGATAGTAGCTCAGTTCCTGCATCAGGTTCTTCAGTAGCTCCTTTAGTTGGGCACTCTTCAGGTGATTCCATGTGCTCGGTTGCCTTGTCTGGAGATGCAGAGTGGTCATTCATGCCAATGTCTTGGTAATCAGCATTCCCTTGGCCATCCTCGTGTCCATTCTCTGGTGCATTTTCCTCTGCATCCTTCTGTCCAGTTTCAAATTCTTCTCTGGCTGACTTGGCCTTAGTGTGCTCCGGTTGGCAAATAGCGTCCTTGAGCTCTTCAAAGGTAGTGTTTAACTTCTGAATCTCCTTAGTCTGCTCCAGGATGGCATTGAGAATGCCCGTCAAGCACTCAGTCAATAGAGCCAAGGTGGCATTAGTGAGGGTATGGGAAGTGCTTACTGCCAGACTTGGAGACTCTTGTCATGTGGTGCAACATCACCGCACAGAGGTTTATAGGCAATTTCTTCATCAACCTCCATAACAGAAATGCGTCGTAGTTGGTGATAATGTTGCGGCTTCCTGATCGAGGAACTATTACTTTGGAGATTACATGACAGAGAGCTCTCGGCAACAGAGGTAAGTGGGCGGCCGACTCATATTTGAGCTTTGTCACAACCTCTGTTTTCAGTGCCTGCTTGAGGTAATTCAGTTTGGAGTCACTAGCAGGCGGCATTTCCTCCCTGTAGGGTACATCGAGCATTAAGGACATGGATCGCGCTTCCAGATTGATCTCGATTCCATTTACTATGGTCTGAACATAGGAGCTTCCGGTCGGATGAAGATTGGCGTAGAACATTCTGACAGATTCCTCTGAAAATTCTCCCGGCCACTCATTGAACACTGTCCATCCTTGTGCCTCAAAAATTTCATCCACCTCAAGGCCGTAGTAGTTGAAGTCGTCGAAATTTATACTTGCCGGCGTCAGAATTGGAATTGCTAGCTGCCGACTGTATTTCTCGAATTCCTCCTTACCGGTGAATCTCTCTTCGTTGTCGTGGATAGTTCTGGAGCGCCTTGCCTGAGATTTCTGATTTTTCTTGGCCATTGCAGAGGTTTGGGGATTTGGCTTAGGGTTTGGGATTTAGGATTCGAGAGGGAGAGGAAAATTTTGAAATAGAGACGACTAGTTGTGAGGAGCCGCCCAGTCGGATTAACTTATAATGCATACAGTCTAGTATGAGTCAACTGGGTCATGTGCTCAAGACGTGACGTGGCCCCGTCCGCTTACTATAGTTCTAATGATTTGCGATCGGTCATTTGTTGTGCGACTATGATCATACTGAAATCTAAGTACGTATAGAGACAGAACAGAGCATAGTTATATGATACATAATCCTATCTCATGGCAGATTCTTGAGAACGAGTCAAGTCCTAGAGGTTTAGTGAAGATGTGAGCTAGTTGATTTTCGGAATTAACAAAGTTTAACACTATATTATTGCATTCAACATGCTCTCTAATGAAATGGTGTCTCAAATCTATGTGCTTTGTGCGCGAGTATTTTTGGTTAACTTAATGGCACTCATATTGTCACAGAATATAGGCACATTCTTAAAATCACAACCAAAATCAAGAAGTTGTTGTTTTATCCAGAGTACACGAGAGCAAAGAACTTCAAAGTGGCTATATATTCCCCGCTTTTAGTTGACATTACATCTGAAGCTTTTTTCGGAGCACCATGTGATCAGGAAATCTCCTAAATAACCTGACAAGAACCACTTGTGCTCTTTCTATCAAGCTTACGACCACCAAAAAATCGTCACAAGATAAGCATATAAGTTAAATTCACGACCTCTTGGATAGAATAATTCTAATTCCTTAGTTCCTACCAAGTATCTAATAATTCGTTTTCGGCTATCATGTGAGACATTTTGGATCACTTTGAAATCTAGCACATAGGCATACACTTTGAATTGAATGTCCGATCTCTTGGCGATAAGATAAAGGAGTGATCCAATCATACCTCTATATAATTTCTGATCAACTGTTTTACCTGTCTCATCTCGGTTCAGTTTGCAAGAGGTAGACATTGGAGTGCTTATCTCCTTGCTTCCTTCCATGCTGAACATTTTGATCAACTCTTTAATGTATTTGCTTTGAATTATGAAGATGCCATTTTTCAGTTGTTTAATTTGTAGACCAAGGAAATAATTTAGTTCACCCATCAGGCTCATTTCAAATTCCTCTTGCATCAAGCCAGAAAATTTTCTGCACAGTCTTCCATTAGTAGCACCAAATATTATATCATCTACATAGATTTGCACAATCAATATGTCATTATCCTCGTGCAAGGTAAATAAGGTTAGGTCAATCTTACCTCGACGGAAGCCTTTTTCAATCAGAAATGTGCTTAACCTTTCATACCAAGCTCTAGGAGCATGTTTCAGCCCATAAAGAACTTTGTTCAATTTGTAAAAATGATTTGGAAAGCTTGTGTTTTCAAACCCGGGAGGTTGTTCAACATAGACTTCTTCCTTCAGAAAACCATTTAGAAATGCACTTGTAACATCCATTTGAAAAAGTTTGAAATCTTTGTGACATGCAAAAGCAAGTAGTATTCTAATGGCTTCAAGACGTGCAACAGGAGCATAAGTTTCATCAAAATCTATTCCTTCTTTCTGATTATATCCTTTAGCTACTAGTCTAGCTTTGTTTCTAATTATGATGCCATCTTCATCTAATTTATTTCTAAGCACCCATTTAGTTCTTATGATGGATTTGTTTAGAGGTTTTCTAACAAGATGCCATACATTATTTCTTTCAAACTGGTTTAATTCTTCTTGCATGGCAGTGATCCATGAACTATCTGTCAATGCATCATCTATGCATTTTGGTTCTAGATTTGATACAAATGCAGAATGTTCCATGAAATTATTTTTAAAATAAGATCTGGTTCTTGTACCTTCATTTACCTCACCTAGTATGTTTTTCTTGTGGATGACTGGATCTGTACTTGAAGGATCTGCTGATCTGTTCGTGAGTTTCTGTCTGATCAGGTAGAATTCCAGGAGTCTGTCCTTCCTCTGTTATTTCAGCTGGCTGTTCGTCAGCTGTTTGGGTCTCTGTAATTTGTTGTGTTTCTGTCGATGGGAACAGCTCTTCTTCTTCTTCTGATCCTGCATCTAGTTCTGGATTTCTTCTCGTCCCATTGTTAGACTCATTAAATAATACATGCATAGATTCTTCAACAATCATGGTTCGTTTATTAAAAATTCTATATGCTTTTGATGTTGAGGAGTAACCGAGAAAAATACCTTCGTCACTTTTTGCATCAAACTTTCCAAGATTATCTTTCCCATTGTTGAGGATAAACCATTTGCATCCAAAGGTTCTTAAGTAACCGATATTTGGGGTTCTTCCCTTTAGAAGCTCATATGGAGTCCTTTTAAGAATGGGGCGAATGAATGCACGCTTAATGATATGACATGCAGTATTAACAGCTTCAGCCCAAAAATATTTAGGTAGATTCTGTTCTATGAGCATGATTCGAGCCATTTCGACTAGCACTCTATTTTTCCGTTCCACTACACCATTTTGTTGGGGAGTTCTTGGAGCAGAAAAGTTATGTGACAGTCCGTTCGAATCACAGAATTCATCAAAATAAAAATTTTGAAACTCTTTACCATGATCACTTCTAATAGCACAGGTACTTAGGTTTAATTCTTTTTGAATCTTTTTGAAAAAGCATATGAATGTTTTCAGGGCATCATTTTTGTATGTTAGGAAGTAAACCCAACAGAATCGACAATAATCATCTACTATTACTAGGCAGTAATACTTACCTCCTAAGCTTGCTGTTCTTGATGGTCCAAACAAATCCATATGTAGTAGTTGTAATGGTTGCTTTGTTGTTATCATCTGCTTGTGCTTGAATGATGACTTCACTTGTTTTCCTTTAGCACAGGCATCACATAATTCATCCAGGCTATAGTTTGCTTCGGGCAGACCCTTTACTAGTTTTAATTTGGACAGTTTTGACAGAATCTTAATGTTGCAGTGTCCTAAGCGTTTGTGCCAGAGCCAGCTGTTTTCCTGCTGGCTTGCTGCTAAACACATTTTATTGTTAGGAAGGTCATCAATATAGAGTACATAAACATTACCTTCCCTTTTTCCGTTTAGTATTTCTTCTCCGGATGACAGATTGATAATTGACCAGCAATGATTGTCAAAATTGACCTTAAATCCGTTATCACATAATTGACTTATACTTATTAGGTTATGTTTTAGTCTTTTAACATGAAGAACATTTTTTATGCATAGGGAAGAGGGATTACCTATTTTTCCTACGCCTATTACTTTGCACTTACTGTTGTCTCCAAGGATTACATTTCCTCCGAATTGTTTTTGTAGACTGCTGAAACATTTTTCATTTCCTGTCATATGTCTTGAGCACCCGCTGTCCAAGTATCATTTGCTATATTTCAGTCGGATTAGCTCCTCTCCTTCCTGCAAAAGAAGTCTTAGTGCTTAGGTACCCAAATTTCTTTGGGTCCTAAAGAGTTAGTGCTGTTATATGTTCTTTTTGGAACGCATATCATTTTTATTTTATTGGTGTTCTTTTTATACCAGCACGAATTAATATTATGCCCTTTTCTGCCACAATGAAAATATTTAACAAAAGCTATTGTGGAGTAAGACATATTTGTTGTATATGCTTTAGACATTAAATTTTTATTTTGCATCCTTACTGTTACCATACTTGACTGGCTTGTGGAAGGCTGATCATATCTTGAGACTTGTTTACTAGTTGCTATAGATGCTGGAATGAATCCTATTCCTTCCTTTCTGTATGGGCTGCATTCAGCTCCCAGTATTGCATCTAGTCTATCCTTTTCATTTACAAATCTTACTAGTGATGCTTTTAGATCGAGATTCTTACTCTGTAGAGTTTTGTCTTCCCAGTGTTGCAAGCACTGATTCGGTTGAACTCATTAGGATCTAGCGCACAATATAGAAGGTTCATGGCTCTGTCATTCATTGATATGAGCTTGTTGTTTTCATCATTATATTCTCGTTCATTCTTGGGGATACGTATTCCATCCGGGCCTGTTTTGGTTGGTACAATTGGTCCATCTGGTATGATATTCTATAGTGTGAAATCTTGTGCCCGAATGAAGATTGTCATTTTGGTTTTCCAGTAGCCATAGTTTGTTCCATCAAAGAGTGGTGGTCTGTTGGAGGATCTACCTTCAAAAGCTATAGGAACAAGGTTAGTCATAAGGATCTTTTACCTCAAGGTTGTTAGACCTTTGATTTTAGGAGGCCTGCTCTGATACCAATTATTAGATATTTCTGCAAGATTAACTCAAGAGGGGATGGGTGAATTGAGTTAGTTTATAAAAAATTTTTATCAAATTTGTTATTCCACTTGCAGCGAGCTAACAGCCGGCTGTGTCAATATTGTAACCTGCAGACAGAGAGAGTTACAGTGTTTACTGACATAAGTGACAAACAGTAGTGCTCAGGGTATTTAACGTGGTTCGGCAAAACCCTTTTGCCTACATCCACGGTCGCTCTATCACCAGAGCCAAAGCTTCACTAGACCTTTAATAAGCTACAAATACACCTTGAGCAAAGTGCTTCACCAAGCACACTTACTCTACCGGGTTTCTTCTTCCAAGACAACCCTAACGACCCTCACCGACACGCTTTGTCCCCTGACTGATTTGCTAGCACTATTACAAGGTCTAAGAGCTTACACCAAGCTCTACCTGAGCTTCCTTTACCGGTGCCTGTAGCACCACCTTTGCACTGTCAGTAAGAGATTACAAGAAAATAAACCAAAATTGAGCACAAGATCTATCTCATGAATGTTAAGTGTTTATGATGTGATTCAGATGAGATGATCGGAAAGGTTGCTGAGAGAGATTTCTTGAGTATGATTTGCGACAACAACATTTGTTTGTGTGGAGTAGTGGAGTTCGTGACCAGTGATAGGATATTTTTAGTAGAGTGGTAGAGTTCTTGTATATCTCTGTTTTTGCTTGGGTTCTCTCTACTTCTGTTTTCTTTATGTTCTCTCCCTGTTTTTCTCTCCTTTCTCCACCACGTTTCTTCGTTGCTGTGACTCCTTTCTTATAGAGTTTCTTTCATGTGCAGGAGCCGTTGAGGAACGTTGCTGTTGGCGCTCGGTTCTTCACGTCAGAGAGGAAGTGGTGTTGTCTAGTGGTCTTTCAGCTGTGTTTGTGCAAGGTCTTCGTTGCATTGAATGCGTTCTAGAAGTTTGAATTTGCTGCCAACGGTTGAAAGCTTAATTTAGCTAAGCTTCTTTCTGAGACTCGGTGAGCTGATGAGTTGATATGGCATGTCCATAATAAATGCAGTGTAGGTGTTTTGCTTTACTTGATCAAGGACTTTGACTGCTTTCTTTTCTTGATTATTGAGTTTTCCTTTTGTGTGAGATTGAAGATGATTTTAGCTCTTGTGAATCTTCTGTTTGAAATGCTTCAGTCCGTTGTGAATGCAAGTGATTTTTGAAGTAAGGGAAATTTCGTTGCCGTTGAAGCGTAAAGGGTCTGTCTTGAAACGAAAAAGTCTTCTTATGTGATGTCGAACATTTGACTGAATTGTGGTGTGGCATCCTCATCCCCATATCTTTGTTCTCTGTCCGCTTGAGCAATCGAGCGGTGATGTGTGATGTGGTTGTAGCATCCCTCATCCCGTGTCTTTGTCCTCTGTCTCATGTATGTAGTACAATGATTGTTGGTTTGTATGATGGTCGCATTCTTGTCTATTGTAAATTAAATGATCTTTGTTTGTCTAATCCTGCAGACTTGTTTTCAGATTATTAGTCTTATATAAATCATAGTTCTTAATTCTTTGTTATCATCAAAATTATCCTTATAATTCCGACATACGTTTTGTCATTATTGCGAAAGAAATATTGAACTGTATCAGAATATATATATATATATATAGTGATGGGATACAAGCACATCCCATTCTGTTAGGCACATTATTTACTGTAGGCATATGATCTTGATTGAACGGCTGTGATGCAGGCACTAATCAGCGAACGGCTGTGATATGCTCCATCGTTTTTAACTTAGGCACATCGAGCCAGCCGAAGCATTCTCATCTCGATACTTTTTTCCTCTCCTTTGCGCAGCAAGCGGTGTCTTCCGCTCCGCCTCCAACCATGTAATCGAGTCCTCCGCGCTCGATGCCCGCTCGATTTTGCAACAGAGATTCTCTATTTCAGCTTTTCATCAAGATTCCCGCTCATTTTCGTTTCCGGCTTCAACTCCGACCCGATTTCGCGATTCTGGCCGAAATTGAGCTCCTCGCGGCTCGATTTTAAGATTCCGTCTCCAATTTGGCCGTTGAGAATGATTCCGGCCGGATTTCGTCTCCGAGTTTCCCTTCACTCCGGCTCGATTTCGCGATTCCGGCCAAAGTTGAGCTCTCCGTGACTCGATTTTGCAATTCCAGTCTCCGGTTCGGCTATTGATCAAGATTCCAACTCGATTTCATCTCCGACTTCCACTCTGGCTCGATTTTGCGATTCCGGCCAAAATTGAACTCTCCGCAGCTGGATTTTGCGATTCCGGATTTCGGTTCAGCCGCTGAGATTGATTCCAGCACGATTTTGTCTCTGGAGCCGACTACGGCTCAATTTTGTGATTTTGGTTCATATGTTGAGAATCAGTCCGACTCGTTTTCGTCTCCGACTTCCACTCCGACTCGATTTCGCGATTCCAGCTAAATTTGAGCTTTTCGCAGCTCAATTCGCGATTCCAAATTCTTGTTAGACCGTTGAGATTGATTCCGGCCCGATCTCGTCTCCGGCTAGCACATTATTTACTTTTGGCACATGTGTTGAATCAACGATTGTGATGCAGACACTTAATCAGCGAACAGCTGTGATGCGCTCCATTGTTTTTAACCTAGGCATATCGACAGCGAGCCGAAGCATTCTCAAAATTTTTTTGAGAATGTGCTCGATTGAAGCATTCCTCTCAAAAGTTTCCAATCTCCACTCCACAATGGAGTGTTGTGCTCCGCGTTTCGGCTTGTGATCAACATTCCGGCTTCAGCTTCGCATCCTGCATGATTTATTTTAATTTTCTCGACTTTGTTTTAATGTTCATTTTTGCTGAATTATTTTACATTTCACTAATTTTTTTTTCACTGATTTGTTTTTGGGTGTTTGGATTTGTTTTATGAGTAGTGGTTTTGATTTATGTGGTATTGATTTTGATTTATGTGGTATTGGTTTTGATTTATAATGTATTAGTTTTATAGTGTATTGGATAGTTTGGCCGGAAGGATTTGTTGAATATATGGTTGCCGAAACTTGAAAGGTATGTTGGTTTCCTACATCACAGCCATTGGTAAATATTGATGAGGTAACGATGAGGCTGCAAAATTGCCCTCTATTTGCTTGCAAAGTTGCTCTCTCTTTGATTGTTTTGCAAAAATGCTAAAAATGTGACTCTGTTGTGAAATGTTTCCCTATGCTGAAAATACTGATGAGGTAATGATGAGACTGCAAAATTATTTTATGTTCATTCTTTCTCAATCGGGACTACTCTTTAATTACATGGCAAGGCAGTAAGGATGGTGGCAAATAACAGCTGCAACCACTATAGTGGTGACTAGAGAAAGACAGTGTAAAGAGGTAGAGAGTAATGGATGGTTCAAAATAGTTCTTTGAATCTCAGTGATTGATTAAAATTATTGTCTCTGAGCCTCTCTCCACTTCCTCTCTTTAAATTGTTTTGATGTTGATGGATCTATCTTTTGAAGTATAAGTTTCTGTAGTAAATATCGAAATATTGGCTATGTAAATCTGTATTGTGAAATGTAAGTATGTGTGAAAATGTATTTCTCTATTATCAAAATGTAACCAGATCTGGAAATTTAGTGTGTTGTAATCAGATATTGGAAATGCAACTCCGGTGAAATGTCACAAAATCTGAAGATGTAACACTTTTCTGAAATGCAAGAAGATGCTTGAAATGAAATTTCATCTATCTATTTTGTGTTTGTTGTCATCGGAAATTATTTGTTGTAAAAAATTATGAGATGGTTATTGGATGATGAAAATGTTCTCAGTATTGGTAAAATTTATTGTACAATTATAGCAAATTATCACATATCACAGCCAATCATTATTTAATAAAAATGTTATATAGTAGTAATTTTACAACAAATATAGATTGATTAACAACATCAAACAGAGCAACTCAGGCAGCAAACGGAGAGCATTTTTACTCAAACAGACAGCAATTTTTAAGCAAACCAAGCACTTTTATATCAAAAAGAGAGCAAGAAGCAACAAACATAGAGCAAATTTACAGCAAATAGAGCACTTTTACACCAAATAGAGAGCAATTTTACATCAAATAGAGAGCAATTTTACATCAAACAGAGAGCAAGAAGGCAGTAAACAGAAAGCATGTTTGAGTTAAATTCATAAAGAGCAAGCTTGAGTAGAGAGCAAACCTAAGAAAAATTACAATTGCATCTCAAACAGAGAGCAAGCTTGAACAAAATACACACTTACATTTGAACAAAAGCCATAAGCTTATACAATTTCATCTCAAAAGTCATCACCTATTGATATATTATCATCATTGTTGTTGATATCATTTGTATTTATGAATTCATTATCATCACTAAGATTGGTTTCATCAATAATTGTCTTCTTCTTTCTATTTGGATTTTAGGACAATTTCACTTATCGTATTTAACGCCAATCTTATTATAGTAAGCACATCTTTTTCATATCTTCGCTTTGCTTCTTGAAAGGAACTTCTCCAAACCGTCTTTTATTCTACTACTACCAATATAAGCTTTTCCCTCTCTTTTCTTCCCTTGGTTTGTGAAATATTTGGATTTATAAGTAGAACTTCAAATGCATTAACACTAACTTGTGTGCTCTTCGTGGCAGTACATGAATCATCTTTTGAGCTCTCATTAGTCTTCCTTACTTCATTGATCTGCAATGACAAATTTTGTAATGTTTACAACATTAATTGAAAAGTCTCGTCCTACTTCACCAGCTTCATAGGCCAATTGAGTGAAAATCTTCAAAAGTTGAGTAGTTCTTAGTAGGTCAGAATGCTCATGGCCTCATACTGCTCCACCATCATACTTGGCGCTATATTTATTAGCCCGTTTCATACACCTTTTAAAAATAAAGTTAACAGATATTTCTATGTCACGGGACTGAAAAACTTTCATAAGATATCCACAAGTAATGCCAACAAAGTCAAAGAGTTTGCATTCACAATAGCCTTCTTTGGTGGCATGGTTGAATTTTATCTTTCACGCACAATCATCACCGAGCACTCGAGATTTGTAAATATAAGTCATGCAGCGTTACTATCCCTCTCATCATCATATAGAACATACTCTACTTGAGCTTTCTCAAAGTCATCTCTAAATCTGTCATACACATTCCTAATATATACATTTGCTGCATTCTTCAAAAGATTAGCATGACCACCTACAATGCGATCAAAGTGTTCATTAATATAATCCTCTTTCTTTTCCTTTTCCACAAAACGTTGACAGGTCATTAAACAAGCAATGACTTCATCGAAACCTTTTTTTTTTGGTACTTCGAATAACCGCATTAAATCCGATTGCTCTTCCATACCATATATTAAATTCCTTTGCAACTTCAAGAGTTGGAAAAATCATATACAAACATGGTGACTTTACCTTCTCTGCTGTTATATTCTGAGTTGATGCAGAAGAGCACTCGGCCTCATTTATTTCGAAATCTATAAAAAAGAATTGCGTTGAAAAATTGAAAAGTTATAACATAACATACCAAAGATGTATTCTTTTAAAATATTTTCTTTTCTTAATCACTTTCCATTTATTTTCCACTTCTAATATAACAAAAATTAAGTTAACGGCTGCAAAGTTTTTTCTTTTGATCTATTATATTTGTTTTAAATTTCATAATATAATATTCAACAAAATATTTATCAGTTGACACTTTCTCCAAATTTTACAGTGTTCTGAGCCATGGAGAACAGGAGACAAGGTTAAAGAGAACGCTGAATATTTGCTTTATATCATAAGGAGAATAAGAAAAGCAGACAAAATAAATTTTGTATCGCTGGAGATTTAAAGCAAAATAGAGCAAGAATGAAGAAGAAGAAGAAATAAAATGGCGCAGAAAAAAAAAAACAGAGCATAAAACTCAGGAGAAAGTTAGTACTGACTGTAGCAACCATTTAAATAAGATGTGAGTGGTTAAATGCAGAATGAAGTTGTGATTAAATATAACTTGAATCGTTGGTGTTATCTGTATTGATATAGTTTATTAATTGTAGTCACTGTCAATTTAGATTAACATTTATTAAAAATTTCAATCGTTGTTTCTAATCATCCGCTAAAATTAAAATAATTATTTCAATGTATTTGAGGAAGATTTTCAACGACAACTTGATGATAATAATGTATTTGAAATAAACTTTGATCGTTAATATTTCACTCAACAATAGAAAAGATTTCAATAATTTCGGTATAAATAAAAAAAGATTACAATATCAAGTTACATTTTCAACAAAGAGGAAGATTTACAACAGAGAGGAAAAAAGGAAAAATTACATCGTCTGCTATATTCAAGCTACTTTCTAGCATTAAATTACATTTCAGAACAAAACGTTACACATCCAATTTCGAGTTGTATATCACAACAGAAATTACATTTCCAACAGTCATCAACAATAAAACAACAAAAAACAAAAATAGCAGGAGGCTCAGAGGCACATAATTTACTGTAGACAATGAGATTCAAATACTATCAATACCAAGACTAATCAAAACCATCCAACGTTCTCTCCCTCTCTGCACTACCTTCTCTATCGCAACTGCAGTGATTGCTGTTTGACTTTGTCAATAGCTATCCTTCCTTGCTGTGATAAAAAGGTGATGGGGATTGCGAAAAAAAATTTTATTTTTAGCCTCATCATTACCTCATTTGTAATCCCAACATCCCAATTTTGGCAACCATACATTCAACATAACATTTTCGGCCCAAACTAACCAATACACCGTAAATAAAAAATCAATACATCGTAAATAAAATTCAATACACGTGAAACAAATTTAATACACCATAAAACAAATTCAATAAACCGTCAAACAAATCAAATACAACAGAAAACAAATCTAATAGACCACAAAACAAATTCAACACACCATAAAATAAATCAGTAAAAATCAAAATAAATAATCGAAAATAAAAACAAATCGGCTCCGGAGACGAGATCGTGCCGGAGTCAATTTCAACAATCGAACCGAACTCCCAAAATCGAGCCACAAAGAGCTCGATAATTTCAGCCGAAATCGCGAAATCGAGCCGGAGTGAAAGCCAAAGACGAAATCCAACAAAAAATCTTGACCAATAGCCGAACCGAAGACCGTAATTGCAAAATCGAGCCGCGGAGAGCTCAATTTTAACCGGAATTGCAAAATTGAGCCGAAGTGGAGGGAAACCCGAAGACGAAATCAAACCGAAATCATTCTCAACGGCCAAATCGGAGACTGGAATCGCGAAATCGAAACGTGAAGAGCTCGATTTCGGCCGAAATTGCAAAATCGGGCTGGAATTGAGCAGGAGATGAAACGAGCGAGTATCTTGATCAAAAGCCGAACAGAGACTCTCTGTTGCCGGCATCGAGTACAGAGAACACAATTTCGTGATCAGAAACGAAGGGGAAGACACCGCTGCGCTGCACAGAGGAGAGGAAAAAAAGACCGAGATGAAAATGCTTCGACTGGCTCGATGTGCCTAGATTAAAAAAATGGAGGGCATCACAACCGTTCGCTGATTAGTGCCTGCATGAAAGCCGTTCAATCAACACCATGTGGCTACAAGAAATAATATGCCTAATGAGATGGGATGTGCCTGCAACCCATCCTATATATATATATATATATATATATATATATATATATATATAGGCAAAGAACATTACTTTAACAAGCAATTACTCCAACTGACTTCTGCACAGAAGCATGTCACCACCTTCTCTGCCATCCCCATGACTCGAACTCAACTATCAAATTGCATCAAGTCCTGTTTGGACAGAAGACAGTTTTCTCGAAACCAAAATTAAAATTGATAATGTTGTTGCAAAAGGTAATAAAAGCATATTTTGAACTTACTACAATAAACTGTAAACAAAATAGGCCAAGACCAGTTCCATCCTTCCTATCAAGGACATCACACCAATGGAAAGCAAGCCATCTTTCAAAAAGCACTTTACATAAGGTTGAGTTAGAGAAAGAGAAAATGCAGTTGTTGGATGTAGAGCTAAAACTAACCAAACATAACATCAATGTGCATGAAACAGCCATTCAATATTTTCATTATTTATCCTCCTAAATTATCTATAAAACACAGCACATCGCATTTGTCCTTCCATGTGCTTTACTATACTTCAATATAGACATCATTAAGCAACAACAGAAATTGTTATAGTACATACCAGCACCTCTAAAACTAGTTCATGATGACTTAAGCAAATATAATAGGTAGAGAGACATTCTACTGAAAGAACTCCATAACTTACGGCAACCTTACTTTAAGGTGGTATAACATTACAGAGTACACCCAGCAACAAACAAAAGTTCAAATTGAAGATTAGGCAGATCCTGATGCATAGACTATATATTTAGAACCAGCATGTTATTTCTTGATTAGTACAGTAATCAACAGATGCTCCTAAAAAACATATTTTCACTTAACTATATCAAGTATTTCTTACATATTTCATTTGATGGAGTAGAAGTGACATTGTACAACAGGGATATAACTTCAAACATATATGCATGCTGCAGACCCAAAGACGAGAACAGGACCACTATTTCATCTGGCAAATAACTTGCTCCATGCAAAAAATATCTAAGGGTAAACACATCGCAACACATAAGATATCTAACTTGAACCAACATATTATGTCTTGGTTCACTGATTGACCTATGCTCCTAAAATTGTCTTCATCATACCAACCTTATTTCATTTCTAATAATAGGTGCATTCTACAAATGGAAAATGTATCTTCAAACATATGTACCTTATCCTGCAGATCCACTGAAGAGAACCTACCTTACATATATTGTCCAGCACAAAATACTGGACCCATTTGCTTATCAGTGGAATACCATCTTCTGTATAGAAACGTTAGAATTATCTTCCATGCATTACATCTCCCACAAAAAATAGGGAGTAAAAACAGTGAATACCCATCTTATATTGTCGTATATTATCGTACCTGGCAGTATAATATCATACATCCGATGACCACAAAGCACCATGTAGCTTTAACTTATTAATGTCATTTTCAGTTCATACATGTTACATGTCCTATGAAGAATTCAAAATGAATACTCAAAATGGTACATATGGACATTCACTCTACAAGCTATGCTCTTGAACCTGTACTTGAGGAAGCAAGTTGCAAGATAGGCTTACAGAGTTTAGCATTCAGTCAAGTTTGGATAGAAAAGAAAAAAACACCATCACAACTGAGAAGTTACTTCACCTCTTCATATTATTTGGACAACATTATGTCAAAAGTGTTTTCCAATACAAGCCATGCTGACACTCACGAAAATGCAAGGACAAGCGTCAATGACAATATGACCGCACAACTAAGAAATATTTTTATGTATGTAGAGTTAAGAGCTCCCAATAGGCATATTTCAGGTCAAGCACCGGTTCATGAGCCTATAACATGCACCTTGTATTAACGTACAGTTATCAAACTAGTAACATCCATGCTTATTACCAGTAGAGTTAACTTATACTTCTGAACGCTAAAATAAAACACCCAGGAACTAAAAGGAGGCCTAATCTAAGCACACAATATCAGCAAGAGATGCTAGGTTTTCATTAATAAGATCCAATCTATTTATTTATCCAGTCAAAGTTCAAAGACAGTGTATAGTATCTAGCACCAATCAAATGAATCAATCACATTAAACACGCCTACAAAAAACACCATGAAATGGACAAACCTCACATTGGTGACCCTTTTGCTTCCAGCTGATTTGAAAAGTATCTTGCAACTGTTGAGATTACAAGTACCAGGGCAGTGAATCTTAGATCATAGAGCTAGCAATAATCAAAAAAGCACCACTCAGTAAAATGCAAATATCAGACTGAACTATATACTTGTAAAAATACTAGACATAAATAAATCTCATAGAGAAACTCTGAAAGCACTTACAGCTAGCCACAAATAACAATTTTCAGTCAAACTTTTAGGTACTTACAAAGACATGGTTATACTTCCTTGATGCCACCACTTGAGATGTTTTGAAAAAAGTAGTCTCACAAGTGGTGAATTTTACAGAATTGAACGAAATGAATTATACAAGACTATCTATAATTCCCATCGCGTTACCACTTTAGCAAATATAACTTTGCATCACCAAATCTTAAGCAATGCAGCACAAATCTAGAGATTACAAAACCATTGATCCAAAACCCAATGAAAGCACTAACGGAGCAAAGGCTTGTGAACATACAGAAATTTTGAAACAAAAATACAACAAAAAAAACCCCTAATAAAGGAGATATGGCCAGCATTTCAGTCTAACATTCACTATCTCGTTAGAGTTTACTTAAAACGCAAAGCTCGGAGGCAGCCCCTTTCATTCTCTTCTTTCGTGATACATGTTCAGTTCTTAGATAGTTCACAATATATGAAATTACTCAATTGGTTCTAAGACTAGGTCAACACATATTTCCAAATTTATCACACAAGGTAATCTCAACCTCAGAAAAGACTCATTTCAAGTACATGATAACCTGTTATTTGACTTAGTACTCATTTCTAAATTAGAAAAGGTTGACAAAGACACCAAGGTTATCAAAATCTCGATTTAAATCTTAAAATCTTACAATTTTACTTCACCTAAACGATCCCGATCTCAAGTAAAATCCTTTTTGAGTAAAATCCTACCTAAATCCCTAGTTAAATCTTAAATCGGTAAGAGATCTTTTTACGATCTTATAGGATTTTACTTTTGAAGAATTTTTTGTAATTAACTATATTTGAAAGAATTTATTTATTAAAACTTTAGAGAATTTTCTATAATATTTTGAAGGTTTTCTGAAAAATTATAATTTTGAAAAATTTTCTATAAAATATAGAGTAATTTTTTATAAAATTTAAAAGAATTTTAAAATTTTTTTAAATGTACTAAATTTTTTTTAGAAAAAATATTAGAAAACTTTTATAAAAGAGTTTTAATGGTATTGAAAAAAAATTTCATAAAATTTATCGGTATGTAAATCTTACGATCTTATTTTACAATCATACTCAAGCAAAATGATCCTACGTAAGATTCTGATTTTGACAACCTTGGACCTGATCCAAAAATAAAGAGCTTATAGAAGCAGTCAATGCAGCTTCTCCTTGTTGTATTTACACAAGTTTACCATCAGAAAGTGAAGACTACAATTCTACATCGTGTTAACAATTGCAAGGATTGGGAAAATATTACCCTATGTAGCGATACACCACAATTACATATTAACCTAGTAAGGCTTCACAGGTTCAGCAAGAAGTTTTTGGAGAGTGCACTTGGTAACTATTCTTTTGTTGGAAGTAATGAAGACCCGCTATACCTTACAAGTGCAGCAACTATGACCTTTTCTTAATAATAAACATTGCAAGAGGTTGAGAGTGGTAAAAATAAATCTACAATAGAGCTGGTCAAGGTATATAACATACTCTTGGTAATTTTGGTTCCTAATTCTGCCCTATTAAATCATGCATCTGAAAGCAGTGTATTGTTGATTCTTATAGAGCTTCAGAGGAACCGCGTGATTCCAACTCTTTGAATGAAACCACATGATTTATGCACAAGCACTCTGCACTCAAAACCAATGTGTTCACACCGTACGCAAGTCCCTAGAAAAATTATGCAGTCAAACCACATAAAAACCTTTATAAATATGTGAAACAACAGGTAGCACATCATCATACACACATAATACACAAAAACTGAGAAACTATTAGACCTGGTGCCTCCAATTAGAAAAGGAATTCGTATCAGTTAACTAAAGTGCAAGAAACCATTAGATTCTAATCCTTTCATGAAGTAATCAGAGAAAGCTCTTAATCAATCCCTCCATACAAAGAAACTCTTAATCTCCTAACACTTTGAAACTCCTATAGAGAAATTCCCCGATCTAGGAAACCACTTTTGCCTCTTGAACACCCCAACCATTAACAGAAAACAAGCTATCATTTACTCTTGATATTTTTAGCACCTAATGAGAATAAATAAAAGGAATACTTATCCCAAACCCGTGAAAATCTTTTAATTACCGTAACTTTTCAACTAATTTTGAAATTCGCATATCCTTGTGGAGTTATCACCTGTCCAACTTCTCCTTCTGCTTCTTTGATGGCAATTTCGCCTATTCTTGAACTCCTGAAACTTGTTCTTGATATGAAAATGAAAACAACCAGCAGGAAGAGAATTAACCAACTGAAATAATCGAGTGAGAAACTTCCGTGATTCAAAAAAAGAAGCAAAGCTAAGAAACCCAAATCAATCATAAGAACAGTAAAAGAAACAGAAACCTAAATCAAAACAAAGAAGCAGAACATATGGTTGTTTAAACTGAATGTCAATTAACATATATGAAATAGCAGAGAATTTTTAAAGGAATGAAAGAAGTATTTAGCTTTAATCTACAAAGAATCTTACCTGAACTAACTGTGGTCGGGATTGAGATACCAGTTCTAACCAAAACCCTAATGAAGTTGAAGACCCATAGTAGTGAGTGAGCAAGAGAGAGAAAAACTAGAGTTTGGACTCCATAAAGCAAAACGCCGCCTCCGTCGACTTCAAAAAACCACGGAAGAAGGAGAGTGAATGAGAGAGTGAGAAAGGGGTTAGGCTCTAATGGAAGTTAAAGAACGATCACCGCGGCCTCCTTCGAGAGATCACCGCCTCCCATGGAATTCAAATTCAACAAACCCACGAGAAAGAGAGAGAGCGGTTCGCTTTGGTAGCACGGCGGTGAAATTAGATATATTGGTTTGATCGAAAATCTTTTGGAGATTGTATTATCTTCTTTCGGTTTTGCTGCGAGAGCGCCTCGGAAACCAGCAACGGTTATCTTGAATTTTTTAAGAAAAGAAAAACATTAAACAAAATCCAAAAACTATTCAAAAGCAAAAAAGATTCATAGTTAAAAATGTTAAATAAACTAAAACTAAATTATAACGCAACCAATGGTACAAGCAGCATTATTGTCGTATCCGAACCGTCCGACTCGATCCGGAAATTATCGATTCGGTCGGTAAATTAATACTTGAAGAAAATTATCGATATAATTGATCCATTTTGATCTGTTTCAACCTATTTAATTAATTTCAACCCGATCGATCCGTCCGTCTGGATCAAACTGGAGTAAATAAAATTTTAAAAAAATTAATTAAAAAACTTTAAATTGATGATATATTTAATACGAAAATAATTATTAATAATCTTATGTTGAAAAATTAAATATAGTTTAAATTTTTTATTTATATATGATAATACAAAAATATAATTAATTATGTCTTATTCGTAAATATCGATTATTAGTGATTTTTAAAATTTTATATTATAAAATAGTCATACTCAAATATGTATATATAAAAAAGTTTGTTATATTTTTTTATGATTTATCTTCTTCTAATTTTCTAACTTATTTAAATATTTCTCATTATAAATTTTCGTTATTATTATTATTATTGGTGGTGGTAATAACTTGATGGCAATATTTTAATTTTTGCTGTGATTGTTATTATTGTTGTTGTTGATAGTAATACTATAGTAAAAATACTTTAATTTTTTACTGTAATTGCTGCTGCTATTATTATTACTGGTTAAAAATGCTTTAATATTATTGACCCAACGGTTCAACCGGTTAACACGGCGGGTCAATCCAAGAATCGTGATCTGGATAGTTTTTCTGGTTCGATGTCTGATCCGATTTTGACAACTATGACAAGCAATACTTGATAAATTCTCCCTCATACTTCGACTTATTATAAATAACTAAAGAGTACTTAATAAACTATTTTATTTATTATTAACAATCTCTCTATGTAGTCCTTTACAAGTTATTAAGCCTTATCTCTTTCATCTTACCGCTATATTTGGTTGGGAGTTCATAAGAAAAAAGGAGATGAAAGAGAAACAATTCTCTTTAGTTGTGTTTTTGGTTTAGGAGTTGCGGTTTACAACAGAAGGAGAAAGGAGAAAAGAGAGAAGAAAAAATGTTATTGTTTCAGTATGGAACCATTATATTTCGATTGGGGTGCAAATAGAGAGATGTATTTTGATTCACATATTTGTTCTTATTCGATTTCTCATTTATAGTACTTGTTGGGAATCTATTTTTGTCGTTGATTTTTGTTCTCGTTTTTCGTATGTCATTTTCTTCCTCGCTCGCTCTTTGCTCTCATTTTTTTTTACGAGCTGTTTTCAGATCTAGATCTTTTTAGTGATCTTTCTTTAGATCTATTTCAAATTCATGTCTTAATTTTTTCTGTTCGTTCGCCACCCGTTGATCCAAAAAATTAACTTCTCTGTTGCAGTAACAAATTATTTTTATTACAAAGTATTTTTATTTGATTAATCTGATGAGTGATTGACTCTTATAAGCTTCTATTTTATTCTGTTTCTTACCATAAATGCTACACAGCTTCGTGGAATCAAGTTCTGACTACTTCACTGGTTCCTTCTTTCTTTACTCGGTTTCCACGGGTTTGATTTTCTCGTTCTTTTTTTTCGGTGATTCTTATGTCGTTGAGATTTTAGGATGGATTATACCATGTTGATTTAAAAATGAGATGTGTGTACCAAATTTCTTGGTGATTTTCGATCTAAAAGCTAATGTATTTGCTTAAATCTTTCTAAGATTACTAATGTTATGTAATATTTACGAAATTTGAACTTTTTCTTATTATGATGAAAGATCAATTCTTTTTACAATATATATAGCAATGTTGTAAATAAAGAAGGTTCATGATGGCTTTGAATTTTTTTACTAGAAGCTTCTAATGTTGAATATAGTGTTGCCTATTTTTAGTTTTTCAATTAATTTGAGCTTGTAATAGATCAAATTTCTTCCATTCTTCCTTGTTGTTTTGTAGACTTCCTTTTTTTTTATCAAAATTTTGTGCTATATAGTGAGGTGATGTGACCGTCTTTACAAAAGCTAACAAGCTAAAGTCTTTGTAGATGAAATATTAAAATTAGAGATTATTTGTGTAATCAAATCCTATGCTGCTATATAATTATTTGTATGGTAAATAAATAGTTACTTTTCTTATACCGACCTATTACTAACTGGTAGTTATGTTTATTTTTTAGGGTTCTAATAGGTTTCAATCACTCACTATGAACGCTAAACTTCACGAAGTATTTATAGAATTTGTTTTACCGAGTTAGATTTTATGCCTTTCGGTAAGAACTTTAGACATATGTTCTTATTTAGAACCATATCTTGTTTAGAAGACTACTGTTAAGAGCTCTACTAAGTCAGTCCCACCATCATCAAAATTGGACAACAAGTCATCAAAATTGCACTAGTTGTTTATATTGTTGTTATCTATTATTTCTTAAAATGACTTGTTACATGCAAAATTTTCTATTCGATCTGGAATTATTTTACTATTTTTACTATTTTTTCTGTCATTTATTTAAATTTGTTGTTGTTTAGTTGTTACTACTCTACATTGTACAAGTGGCTTAAGTAAAAACCCTTTGCCTCAGGTAAGGAAACCCTTCTAGCGCCAGGTGATGAGATCGTTATTCTCTTAACTGAATTTGAGTTTGAACGTCGTCTTTGTCGACAGTGTTATCTTTTTCTTATGAAAAATCCTGCGGAGTTAAGATCATTACCGTAATTTCCAATAGAGGAATGTAAGAAAGTTTTGTTGCCGATGATGTCATTTGAATAATCATATTGATGTTGTATTATAGTAATTAGTGCTAATAGCTTGTTCGAGTGCAATGAAAACTTTGTTCAACTTGATATCATGTTGATGTAGTATTATCTGTTATTATATTATATATTATTAATATTTGTAATAATTATGTACTATTGTATCATATTGATGATGTCACTTGCAACTGTAAGACTATGGCTTGTAGCTTGTTCTTATTAATGATGTTGAAGTAAAATAGAACACATTTTTGTATTGACTATTTTTAATATTTTATGACAGTGGCTGAGTTGAAGAATCTTTAGTGTTTTGCTCAGAACAAAAATAAGATTTAAAATTTTGAACACAAAAATAAACAAAACTATGCATTTTTATCTTTTTTTCCAATTATTACAAAGAATTACATATACAAGTAAAGGACAGTTTAGTTTTTTTCTTATAGTTTATTTTTTATTTCTCTTTTAATCCAAAATAATTTACTCTTGTACCTTTTTTCTTTGCTAATTTATTTAAATAATATTAAAGTTTTTTTCTTCTCTTCTTTCTTCTTCTTTTCCTATTCCTTTCTTCCTTTTTATTTTCACTTTGTTATGAACTCTTTATCCAAACACAACGTAGATGTTCATGAGTTTAGAATAAACACGTTCGACATTGGGCAATACTAACTGGATCAAAATATGATTCAGTAAGCCTTTCTAAGCCATATCCGTTATGATTAGTTAAATTTTATGATTTATAAGTTATTGATTGAGATTGAATAGAATTTTGCTTACTATAAATATATAGTAAGATATTGGCTATGTTTGGGAGTACTTTTTTTAGCTTTTGAAAAAAAAAAGCACTCCAAATTAAAATATTTGTTTGGATAACGCAGCTTCCTGCAAAATTAAGCTGCTTATTTTGTTGAAAAAAATAAGCAGTAGTTTGATACTTTTTCAATAACAGCACGGGGCTTTCGTGTCTTATGGCGTGAATTGACTATTTTATCTTCGCTAAGTTTGACAAATTACATGCCTAGAAATCTGCTCACCCATCCGGATTCACTCATTTCTTCACTCCCATTCACTCTTCTCTCTCGTTCGCACCCACCGCCGCTGCCATTCACTCTTCTCCCTGCTCGCACACCCACTGCCGTTCTCGCCATCCATTCTTCTCCGTTCGCTCACCCTCCGCCGTTCGTTCATTCACTCCTCTATTCAACTCTTCCGTTCGCTCAAATCTTCAGAGCCGACCCGTCTCTTAAAAAATCTTCTAGGAGAATCACTTTGCGGTGCATCGGAGATCTTCCAAACTGATCTTCCAAGCTTTCTTCGGTGCTAAGAAGATTCAGGTACTTGATTTGTTTATTTGATTCGATTTTATGCGTTTTAGATTCAAATAAGAAGCTTAAAATTTTTTTTTGATTCGGTTATTTTTAACGATTATGATAATTGTCCTTTTTTTTGCATTAACGCGTAGCTATTTCCTTTTTTTTCTTGTTAATTTTTGTTTTGAGGGATGTGTTTGAGCAGGGGAGGTGAATTATGGGGGGCGAAGAGTTGGTCAGCGGCCCGGAAAGCAAGGAATATTGAAGGGAATGGCAGGTAGTTCGCTGTTTTAGTAATTGTTCTTATTATCTTCACACTCTCACTCTTCTCCACCATCAGCATCACACGCCCATCCCAGTCGTTTAAGGTATATAGCTAGATTTCAACCAACTTGTGTTAATTGTGTATTTCACTTTTGTCAATTTTTTTTTGCTAATCATTGAATTTTTGTGTAAGAACATTGATGTCAACGAGCTTTGGAGAACTGCTGCGGCTGGGGGATGGAGGCCTTCCTCTGCAGCACTGTCTTATTGGCCTATGTCGTTCTAGAGTTATCATGTAGTTGTTATAATTCTTATCTTTGTTCCTCATCCACAAAGCAGCAACCAAACTGTTCGTCTTCTATCTCTCTGATGATTCCTTCTTTCTTCTGAAAAATATCCTCTCTTGATGCCTTCTGCAAACCATCAACATACCTTTCCTTTTTTCTCTAATCTTCTCCTGATCTATATTGCTTCTGATTTTTTGTAGCTAGCGAGCTAGCCTTTGTAGAGAAAAAGCCTAGCTATTTCTTAACTTTTGAAAAAATTTTAAGTTCTTGATTGTGTTATTTCATGGTGGAGGAGTTATTATTTATTGGTGCAGTTTAGTATCATCAGTGCTTGCTATATATATGTATATATGGGTCTTTTCTTTGATGGTGTACTTTTTTAATTTGTTCCCTTGAATTTGTAGGTGATAGATTATGATTAAAGTTTGGGTTTTTCTTTATTATACAGATGCTTAGGAAGCAAACACTAGTAGCTAGTGGATTTGTTCTCATATCTTTCCCTGTAGAAATTGTTGATCAATCATGAAGTAGAATTTATGAAAAGTATGTCAATTACATCTATAGATATATAGATCTGCTGAAGGTTGTAATGGATCTTTATCACTAGATAGCTAGCTTGCTTCTTGCTGCTCATATATATCTGGATATATAGCAAGAAATTCAAGGAAGCTGCAGGGTGAAGACGATGAAGGGATTTGGAATTCAGTAGCAGTAATAGGTACAAGTGATAGAGAAAAACATGTCCAACTTGACATCTGCGTCTGGTGGTGATCAAGTATTTCTTCCAATAATCAGCAATGTTCTGTTGCTTCTCCTAACCACCACCAAATCCAAAAAAAAAAAAAAGAAATCTCCCTGGGAACCTAGGTATCAAAATCTTTTCTTTATTTTTAATTGTTTAATTTCTTCAGCCCACATTGTTATATAGTAACTCATTTCTGATTTGATCCTTGTTTTAAACCCAGATGTTGAGGTGATAGCTTTGTGAAGGAATTGTGACGTCTCTGATGACATTTGTTTGGTCTTTTGTGTGGATTTTTTTTTGTGTTTCTGTTTGCTGCAGGAGAGATAGCTTTATAACACAGAGCATTCTGTGATGCACTAGCTGAGGAGAGTGCACAAGCTATCACTGCTGCTGCTGTTGTTGCAAACCCTTTGATGATCACTGGCCACCATTTGACATTACTGTTCTCTGTAGCTTCACAAACTCAGGATGACAATATTGCTGCTCTCCCTCATCACTTTATGATGAACAACAGAAGCAACAACATTGTTCTCCATGACCTCTCTTTGAAGAGAGAAGAACAGCAGCATCAATAATTGTTCAATATTTCACCATGGCTTGCTTAACCACCACAGCCTTCAGCAAACCTCGATGATCATCATCATCAGCATATCTCTTCAACTCTCTACTCCACTACGGCATCAAGGTTTGTACAAAAAGAAGATCTCTCACAAAACCACAATAACACAACTCCAGATAATAGTAGTCTCTACCTACATCAACAGCAATAGCAGCAGCAGACTGCATCTTCTCACATGTCGCTACTACATTGCTTCAGAAGGCAGCACAAATGGGTGTAACCATGAGTAGGGCTTCGGCAAGCTTTGTACACGGGCTAATTTCTTCGTCTAATCAAGAATGAAGAACCAACTTTTAGTTATTGAATATAATGTTTGTTAGTATTATACAGCTCCTCCAACTAAGAGCAATGGGTCTACAGTTTGTTAACTGTACTTATAACTGTATATACCTCTAATTTCTATAACTTTTACCATTTATTAGCATACAGGATGACACTTTATGCCGACATGTACAGATTATCTCATTTGTTTTTATAATACAATGATTTTCTAGTTGTACTGCAAATCAAGTCTCATAACTTCATTGAATATCTTTTAGTAAGATTCACTAGAAGTGCTTTACTTGTCTTTAATTACAACAATGAAATATAATTGAATGCACATGTTTTCTGGTTTGCTGAGAATCATTCCCAATTTCCGTTTAAATGTTTAAGCAAAAAATTGCATGTTATATTGTAATATTTTGTTGTAGTGTTTTGTTTTGTAATTTAAGCTTTATATGGCATTTAATACTCATATCATATATGTAATTAATATAAAGTGTAACTACTACGGGTCTACTTTAAATATGTAATGCTATTCTTGTTGCACGAATTATGAATGCTACACTTGTGCTTCTTCAGCTGGACACAAATTCTTTCTGGCATGATAAGAGGTACTTACACCCATGTGGCCCTGATATTGCTTACTTTTGACTGTATTCTGCTCGTGTTTCAAACATATTTAGTTTTATTTTACATTAAAAGTTTTAGTGTGCTTAAAATTGTTAATATATTACAGTACTATTTATTTATTTCTATTAACTTATTAATTAGTTATTAATTATCATTATATTTAATAATAGTATATTTATATATTTTAATTTAAATATATATAAAAATTAAAAAATAATATTTTTATTAATAAGTTTATAAATATATTATAAAAATTAGTATAAAAATATATTATTAAAATTAATTATTCAAATAATAGATAATATATGAAAATAGATTATATTTTTTTAACAATATATTATTTATTATATAATTAAGGATATTTCAGTCATTATATATCTTATTTATTTATAAGCACACAAGTTTAACCTAACATATTTTTAATTTTTTTTATAAAAAAGTTTTAAACAGTAAAATTTATCCAAACAGAATTCAGAAAAAAATAGCTTTCGAATCAAAAGCTCAACAGTCATTTTTTTAGCAAAAGTATATATAAACAACAATTTTTGTTCGAAAGCTCTAAACTTAAAACTTAGCCAAACGTGCCTATTAACTCGCTTAGAAATGATGCATTGTTTGGATTCAAGTACCACTAGTTGATGATAGCTTATAGACTCGTAGTTGATTGTATAAACCTCAAGTGAGAGTTAACATGTCTTTCTCTTCTAATATAGATAACACCCATATTTATTACAACTCAAACAAAATCTAAAACTTTATTAGAGAAATACAACTATTTCAAAATTACAAAAGCAATTATATAAAAAAATAAAATAAACAAAATATAACTCGTCATGTCAACTTAATTTTTTATATTATATTTGTCCAACTCCCATTCATCTTTAAAACATCTGAGAAGGTTTAAGAGATGAAATAAATATGTACAGTTTTAGTGAGCTAACATATATAGAGGATATAATAATGAAGACATATAATTTTGTAAAATTTTGAATTGTCCTAATATTGAACGACAATATTGGTATTACTATATTTGGAGAAAAATATTAGAAATATTGTGATAATAGAATAAAGTAGTTTGAAAAAACTTTTTACGGAATATTGCTCATTTTAGTTCTTTATAATAACTCGAAGAATAAGGGAAAATTTATGAAGTACTGCTTCTTCCACGGTAATTTTATATAATTTAGTTTTAGTTTATTTTAACACTTTCAAATGAATTCCTTTTTTTTTTTTTTGAATAGTTTTTACTTTTTAATAAAAATTTATTCCTAAAAAATTCAAGATAACCGTTGCTGGTTTCCGAACCGAACCGCTCTCTCTCTTTCCCGTGGGTTTGTTGAAGTTGAACTCCATCGGAGGCGGTGATCGCTCTAAGGATGGCGCGGTGATCGTTCTTTAACTTCCGGTAGAGCCGAACCCTTTCTCTCTCATTCACTCTCTCTCTTCCGTGGTTTTTTGAAGTCGACGGAGGCGGCGTTTTTCTTCTCTTGCTCACTTTGCATGGGTTTTTCAACTTCATTAGGGTTTTTATGGTTAGAACTGGTATCTCAATCCCGACCACAGTTAGTTCAAGGTAAGATTCTGGTAGATTAAAGCTAAAATTCTTCTCTATTTCTTTTAAAATTCTCTGCTATCGCATATATGTTAATTGAATTTCAGCATCAGTTGAAACAACCACATCTTTTGCTTTTTTTGTTTTGATTTAGGTTTCTGTTTCTTTTGCTGTTCTTATGATTTGATTTGGGTTTCTTTTCTTTGCTTCTTTTTTTTGAATCACGAAAGTTTCTCACTCGATTCTTCAGTTCGTTAATTCTCTTCCTGCTGGTTGTGTGTTCGTTTTCACATAAAGAACAAGTTTCAGGAGTTCAAAAAAGGCGAAGCTGCCATCAAAGAATCAGAAGGAGAAATTGGACAGGTGATAAGCAACAACTCCACAAGGATATACGTATTTCAAAAATTAGTTGAAAAATTACGGTAATTAAAAGATTTTCACGGGTTTGGATAAGTATTCCTTTTATTTATTCTCATTAGATGCTAAAAATATCAAGAGAAAATGATAGCTTGTTTTCTGTTAATGGCTGGGGTGTTCAAGAGGCAAAGTGGTTTCCCAGATCAAGGAATTTCTCTATAGGAGTTTCAAAGTGTTAGGAAATTAAGAGTTTCTTTGTATGGAGGGATTGATTAATAGCTTTCTCTGATTGCTTCAAGAATGGCACTTTAATTAACTGATACAAATGCCTGTTCTAATTGGAGGCACCAGGTCTAATAGTTTCTCAGTTTTTGTGCGTCATTTGTGTCTGGTGATGCGCTACCTGTTGTTTCACTTAGGGCGTGTTTCCTATAGGGTAAACTCACTTTTTTAGAAGTGAGTTTAAAAAATAAAATTAAAAATATTTAATAAAAAATAATATTTTATATTAAAGTAAAAGTTAAAATTAAAATAAATTTTTTTTTAATAAAAATAATTTATTTTAATTTTTGAAGTTATTTTTTTTTAAAAGTGAGTTTAAAAAAAGTGAGTTTGAAGGGATGTGTAAACAAGCCCTTAATTCACATATTCATAAAGTTTTTTATGTGGTTGGATTGGATAATTTTTCAAGGATCTTGCATATGGTGTGAACTTTAACATTGGTTTTGAGTGCAAAGTGCTTGTACATAAATCATGTGGTTCCATTGAAAGAGTTGTAATCACGCAGTTCCTCTGAAGCTCTATAAGAATCAACAATACACTGCTTTCAGCTGCATGATTTAATAGGGCAGCATTAGGAACCAAAAGTACCAAGAGTATGTTACATACCTTCACCAGCTGTAATGTAGATTTACTTTCACCACTCTCAACCTCTTGAAAAGCTTATTATTAAGAAAAAGGTCGTAGTTGCTGCACTTATAAGGGTATAGCGGGTCTTGATTACATCCGAAAAAATTTAGGTACCAAGTGCACACGCCAAAAACTTCTTGATGAACCTGTGATGTCTTACTAGGTTAATATCTAATTGTGGTGTATCGCTACATAGGATAATATTTTCCCAATCCTTGCATTTGTTAACATTATGTAGAATTGTAGTCTTCACTTCCTGATGGGTAAACTTGTGTAAATACAACAAGGAGAAGCTGCATTCTCTGTCATGCGGACTGCTTCATAAGCTCTTTGTTTCTGGTTCAGGTGCGTTCTCTTACTTTGGAAGCACTAGTCTGGTGTTTTTCAGCTTTTTCTAATTTAGAAATGAGTACTAACAGGTAATCATATACTTGAAATGAGTAATTTTTGAGGTTGAGTTTACCTTGCATCATAAATTTGGAAATGTGTTGACCTAGTCTTAGAACCAATTGAGTAATTTCATATATTTTGAACTATCTCAGAACTGAACATGTATCACGAAAGAAGAGAGTGAAAGGGGCTGCCTCCGAGCTTTGCGTTTTAAGTAAACTTTAACGAGATATTGAA
Organism: Acanthochlamys bracteata; assembly: GCA_019914995.1. Taxonomy (NCBI): domain Eukaryota; kingdom Viridiplantae; phylum Streptophyta; class Magnoliopsida; order Pandanales; family Velloziaceae; genus Acanthochlamys; species Acanthochlamys bracteata. The sequence goes on along the minus strand of CM034142.1, from coordinate 3,011,000 downwards.
TGTTAGACTGAAATGCTGGCCATATCTCCTTTATTTGGAGTTGTTTTTGTTGTATTTGTCTCAAAATTTCTATATTTTCAGAAGCCTTTGGTTGCTCCGTTAGTGCTTTCATTGGGTTTTGGAGCAATGGTTTTGTAATCACTAGATTTGTGCTGCATTGCTTAGGATTTTGCGATGCAAAGTTATATTTGCTAACTTGGTAACGCCATGGGAATTATAGATAGTCTTGTACGATTCATTTCGTTCAATTCCATAAAATTCACCACTTGTGAGACTTCTTTTTTCAAAACATCTCAAGTCGTGGAATCAAGGAAGTATAACCATGTCTTCTTAGGTACCTAAAAGTTTGACTGGAAATTGTTATTTATGACTGGGTGTAAGTGCTTTCTTAGTTTCTCTATGAGTTTTGTTTGTCTAGTTTTTTTACAACTATATAGTTCAGTCTGATCTCTGCGTATTACTGATTGGTGCTTTTTCACTGTTGCTTGTTCTTTGGTCTAAGATTCACTGCCCTGGTACTTGTAATCTCAACAGTTGCAAGATATCTTTTCAGATCAGTTGGAAACAAAAGGGTCACCAATGTGAGGTTTTTCCTTTTCATGATGTTTTTTATATGTGTCTTTAATGTGATTGCTTCAATTGATTGGTGCTAGATACTATACACAATCTTGAACTTTTACTGTGTAAATAAATAGATTGGATCTTTTCAATGAAAACATGGCATCACTTGCGATATTGCGTGCTTAGTTTAACCCTAAACCCTAGTTTTACACTCAGAAGTATAAGTTAACCAATAAGCATGGATGTTGCTAGTTTGATAACTGTACGTTAATACGAGGTGCACCTTTTAGGCTCATGAGCCGGTGCTTCTCCTGCAATATGCCTTTTGGGAGCTCTTAACTTTACATACATTATAAAGATTTCTTAGTTGTGTTGTCATATTGTCATTGACACGTGTTTCATTAGGTTTGCATGACTTGTATTGGCAAGCGCTTTTGACGTGATGTTGACTAAATAATATGAAGAGGTGAATCTAGTTCTCAGTTGTGATGGTGTTAATTTTCTTTTCTATCCAAACTTGACTGATGGCAAACTTTGTAAGCCTAACTCACAACTTGCTCGTCAGTGCATATTCAAGAGCATAGCTGAGGTTAGGAGAATGTCTCTATGGTACCATTTGAGTATTTATTTGAATTCTTCGTAGGACATGTAACATGTATGAAGAAAATGACATTAATAAGTTAAAGCTACATGGTGCTTTGTGGTCATCGGATGTACGTTAATATAATGTGATGCTAGCTTTTAAAGTTTGTTGTGTTATGGTATTCTGAATAGTTGAACCTTAATTTGGTAGCTAGATATTGCCATATTTATCCAAATTTATGGATACTATATTACGGACTAGCATTATTCTTGACTCAATAAAACTCCTTATGTCATGTTTCCTGGACAAAACACTGCCATGTTTGTACCTAGTAAACGAGATTTTCATCAGCTTTTGCTGAGAGAAATTTTCATGTCTGGAACTGCATACTTAGTTTGACTATATTGAAGTTAGATTCTTGCTATAGTATATTTCGTTACTTCTAAAATAACTTCCATGTTCTGTTTGACATATTATTATAGAATTAGGGCAGTAATTTTTTGACACCACTTAGTTTCAAATGTTGTTGAATTATAGGAAGATGGCATGGACTTTTTTAAGATAATTCGTTGTTCCCTTAACACTCCTTTGAGATACAGCTCGCATTTTTATTCTAAGATACAAACTCTTTATCTACAAGAACTCGTAAGATACATCTTCTGGCTGCATGATTTATCATTGCTGTGCTTCTAATGTAGCAGTTATCACTAGGGCAACAAGGAACCAAAGCTAGGAAGAGGACGCATGTCCTTACTAGCTTTACTCTAGGTTTGTTTCCATCAAACCCCTGTTTTGACATCTTGAAATATCTTTTGATTGTGGATAGGCTGTCACTTGCGTTAGGGTATGACTTCTATGTATACACTTCGTTAGGTATGGCATATCAGTAATACTTCCAACAAGAAACAGTCACCAAGTGCATCCTTCAAAAATATTTTATACCTCCACTAAGTGTCCTTTTCTTTACTTCATGATGAATTTGTGAAGTTTTACAAGGATAGTATGTAAATGTGGTGTAAGGGGCACATAGGATAATATTCTCAAACTGCTGCAATTTGTTGGTAATTAGCTTATAACCTAAATGGATATGTGGCAAGTTTTAGTTTAACTTAGATGTAGTAGGGTTCACTTTTACGTGAGGATATAATCTTATTTAGATGGCAT